>VDFB02105783.1:0-44394 GCA_007258455.2 Sequoia sempervirens | reverse complement strand
AATGAATTTGTGTTGTAGGATGTGGTTCCTAATGTTCTGTTTTTGTAGATAACTACACTAGGGGCTTCATTCTCCCATCTTCTAAATGAGTATCCTTTTATGAAATAAAGCATACCATTTAGAGTCTTTTAGCTTGCATGTGCACATAGAGTCATATGGGCACTAATGCAGGGGCTAAATGTAGCATAGAAAATGCTAGACTGTTGAAGAAAGAGGCAATTTCATACTTAATTTGGACCTATTTTGACACCCTTGCATTAATTGATCCTTAAACTTACAATTTAGAGGCCCTTAGGATTCATTATTTTGGATCTTGAGGCTTATTCCACTAAAAAATTATATAAATGATGAAAAAAAAGACTTAAATCATTCATATCACAAAAACCTTCCTTAAAAACCTTAGGTGGGACCCATTCACCACCATGGGTGAATGAGTCCCTTTTGGAGCATTTTTCAATTTTGAGGAGGAAATTCACCGACCTAATTCAAATTTCTAATGGATGTCGGCCTTTGATGTCTAAATAATGATCAATTAGGTATTGATGCCTATAAATATAAGTTTTTAGGTCAATTTTCATAACATCTAGCCATTTTTAACAAATAAATTCAAGAGTCAAGTATTGAATATCTTTCACAAGAAGATTCACAAGTCTATCTACAACAAAGTTGAAGCTTTGGGGTAGCATTTAGGGATTTTTAAAGGTCTTCAAGCTCACTTTTTATTCAAGGACTTGCATTCTTTAGGTTTGATCATGGATGCCTATGGAGAATCGTGAAGATTTCTAGGTTGGGAAGATGCAACTAGCCATCAAGCCAAGCCTAAGGACTTGATTTTTAAGTGATTCAATCTTCCATTTTCTCTCTATCTTCAGCCTAAGGAAGGTTTACATGTCATTGAGATTCCTTTAAAGTGATTTAGGGTCTCTCAAAGTGATTTTTACATTGTTCAAGTTTCATTTATGTATCTCATTCTTGCGTAATAGAATAGGATTGCATCTTACTTCTAATTTCCTAGTCTTAGATATACTTAGGGCTAGGGTTTCACTGTATATTTCATTATTTCTTTCAAGGTTTAAATACCAAACTAGGGTTTTGAATGAGGAAAACCCTCCATTAGAAATCAAATTAAATTATGTTGTGCAGGTGTTTTCACATAATCAGATTTTGGTTTCAATCTATGAATGAAGTACAGGTGTTGGAGTATAGATCTATGATTTCAATTTTTGGAAAAGTGGAAAAGGATTGATACGAGTAAAATCACAAAGCTATGTCACACTTTCAACCAACTTATTAGCACAACTGAATTTAAGTATTTCTAACTAAAAATCAATTTTAGTCAAACATATGATCTAGTAAGATTCATTCTAGCTACGTTAGATACTTCCACAACCTTTTCAACTAAAATTGTTGGCTAAAAATATATGGAGCACCACTTTGAGTCCAATTTACCAAAAAAATAAAATTATTTGAAAAACTTGAAGTTCCAATAATTCCTACTAATGCAAATAACATTTTTTTAAAAATATAAAAAATTACCTTTCGTAGATCCATAAGTGTAGTTTTCAAAAATATATTTATTTTAATAGTTTAATTATTATTTTTATTTTATATTTTATTTTTACTAAAAGTAGGTTATCAACACAATATATTAGGTTCATTACCATGCCAAGGAAAAATACTAAAACTTATTAAAAAAAATTAAAAAAATGTGATGCACTAGATAAAAGAATCTATTTCAAGATGGTATGATTTCTTTTCCATTTTAGATAAATATTTAATATCAAAGTTGACGTCCCATGGAAACAACTATTTCTTTATTCACCCACATTTTAATATTTATTTAAAAATATATATATTTATCAAAAATGAGAAAAGATATATCCATGCACTAAAGTTTCAAGTTATAAAAACACACAAAAAATTTGAAAGAAAAAAAAAATTACTATAAAAAGTTCAACGTCTCATGCAACTTCATTTTTTAGCATTTTATCAACAACTAAATTCTAGTTTTAATTTATTAAAAACTAGTTTAGAATAATTTTTAATTTTTTTTTTTAAAATACAAACATAAAATATACTAAAAAATACATATTTAACTAGTTTACATCATTTCAAAATTCAAAACATATATGCCACTTTTTAGTGATTCAAGTTTAAAAGTTGGATCAGTGTTCATCGTTTCCTTTATAAAGTGTGACACAACTTTGTGCTTTTACCCATATGCCATTAGTGGCATATGAGTCCCATTGAAGGTATTTTCTAGGTTAGTTTGTAGATTCCAATACCCATTTCTTTGAAACTGCTTTCTAGACTGAAACCCTTATCTGGGACTAAGTTGCCCAGCTTGGCATATGAGTCCCAGTTGGTCAAAAAATTAGATTTTTTAGAATTTCAGAGACATTTCTAGTCTCCACTATGGCCTCTACTAGTTTTTAGGTGCACTCTTTCTATTTGGATTCTCTATCTTTTTTTATATTGCATTCGATCTATCTTTCTACATATCATAATGTGTTTTCAAACACTTTTCATTTTCATAGTTTTGCATTAATAGTCTATCTCTTTTATCAATTATTTGCATCTAGGGAATTCCCCTTAGATAGATTTTAATTATCTTTGCATTGGAATCTCAAGGGCTTATTCTTGAGTGATCCATTAAAACTCTTGGTACCTCTCTACTTTTAGGTGGAAAACCCTAGAAGTGTAAGATATCCACATACTACAAAATATTTGGTTCACAAAACAATGCAAATCTAAACCCTTTATGATATGCAATATTTTAATGCAAAACAAGTAACCATAATTGAGATCTTAATTCAGTGCAAATGAAAATGAATGCAATATATAACTTAAGATGCAATGAGAGATCCAAAAAATTAGAAAATTGCAATGTTCAATATGTTAGGTTCACCATTAATGATTAGGTGAAAAATAGGATAGGCCCAAATGTATGAGCAAGAGGATATACCACTAAAAATTTTCACACTAAATCACTACAAAAAGATGTAATTATGAGAGACAAAAGCTGCAAAAAATAATCAGAAATGATACCTAACTATTATAGCCACTATGAGGGAAGTTTTTAGACCATAAAACGTTGTGTACCTTGTCAAAAGGTTGTTGTTTTTGAGCTATAGAGGACTCATTCGGCTTCAATGGAAAATGGGTCCATATTAGGGTTTTTGAAATTGACATCATAGTCTAGTTCCTTGATGTTTGTACTCTTAAATTCCCAATTATCAACTTTTGCAAGTCTGTATGTAATTTTGTAGCTTCAATTCTTTGATTTTGCATTTTCAATGACAACTTTTGCAACTTTACAACTTTGACAGTTTTTCCCCAAACTTGCCCCACTTGATCTTCAACCTATAAATCTACAATCACACACTCAATGGAATGAAAACTTGTTATTTTTTAGTGAATAGGGGTTGGCCTCGAGCAAACCCTTTGTAGGTAATCAAACCAAATGAGAAAATGAATGAAATAAAGCATGACTATGAAATAATGTAATTGATATCACCTTGGATGATGTCTTGTGAAACACATATGCAATATAACACGTACTAGACATGAATAATGTAGATCTTGGATTCTTGGATATGATGTGAACAAATATTGCAAGTGGATCTTCAATGCTACATACACTTTCTTGGCTCAACAACATGCACGAATGCATCAAACCCTTCACATGATGATGTGATCTTTAATTGTTGTAATAAACTATTGCAATCTACCTTTAAATTCCTTATGAATGCTCTTGATCTCATAAAGTTACATAAGTTTTCTAGAATACTTGATCAACTTGCTAGATCTCACTAGGAGAAACAATGCAAATTAATCCCTTATTTATAATAAATTAATAGATAAATGCTGAAATTCAAACAATTAAGGATGACATGAGATCTAGAAAGAAACATTATTAAATTATTCCAAGAATGAAATTCAAAAAGGGGGGTCTCATTAAGGGAGGACCCATTCGCCACCTAGGGCGAATGGGTCCTAGCTGAGTCTACCAGGACCTAACCCCAAGGCATTGAAAGAAGGCTAAAAGCCTATTCTAGATTAGTTGAAAAAGGGGGGTCGTATTAAGGGAGGGCCCATTTTCCACCTAGGGAAAATAGGTCCTGGCACCATTTTCTAGGACCTAACTTTTCCCAATGAAATATTTTATTAATTAAATTGAGTGTGAGGATAGATCTTCATGAGGTGTCAAAATTAATGCTTAAATTTGAATTAAAAGTTTTTAATTAATCCAATTACCCACAATTAATTAATGACCACCTAGATAAGTGTAAAAGTGCCTTATAACTATTTACAACACTTAAATAAGGTACAAATTTTATTCAGAAAGGGGCCCATTAGGCTTAATTAAGAAAATGCATCTTAGAAAAGTTTGAAAGTGTGTTACAACACTTTACAACACCTTTGTAAAGGATCAATAAAGGCACATTTTACTCAAATAAAGGTCCTAGAATATTGTGAATGTGTACAACACATTAAAACATCACTCCAAGACATCATTGGTTCAATTTTAATGTTAATTGTGAAACTAAGTGTGAAAAATAGGATACACCCAAATGTATGATACAACTAAAATATTTCACACTAGATCACTACCAAAATATGTAATTGTGAGAGCCAAAATATGAAATAATGATAAAAAATGATACCTAACTATTATAGCAACTCTGAGGGAAGTTTCTAGAGCATAAAAAGTTGTGTACCTAGTCAAAAAGTTGTTTTTGAGCTACAAAGGGCTCATTCGCCTTCAATGGAAAATGGGTCCCTATTAGGGTTTCTAAAACTGAATTCAAGGTTTTTTCCTTAATGTTTTCACTCTCAAATTCATAGTTATCAACTTCTAGAAGTTTGTATGTAGTTTTGTAGCTTCAATTCTTTGATTTTGCACTTTGAATGACAACTTTTGCAACTTGATAACTTTGATAGTTTTACTCCAAACTTGCCCCACTTGCTCATCATCCTATAAATCTACAATCACACACTTAAGGACAAAAAAAATTGTTGTTTGTCAGTGAATAGGGGTTTTCCTCGATCAAAACCCTTGTAGGTAATCAATCCAACTAATGAAATGAAGCATGCATATGAAATAATGTAATTGATATCACCTTGGATGATATCTTGTAAAATAAATATATAATCTAACATGTAGAGGCCATGAAGAATGTTGATCTTGGATCCTAGGATATATGATGTGAACAATTCTTGCAAGTGGATCTTGAATGTTGCATCCACTTTCTTAGCTCAACAACATGCATGAATGCACCAAACCCTTGACATGATGATGTGATCCTGAATTGCTACTATAAACTATTGAAATCTACCTTAAAATTCCTTATGAATACTCTTGTAACGCTCTATAATGCTCTTGCTATTCATCTCATGAAGTCATATAAGTTTTCTAGAATGCTTGATCAACTTGGTAGATTTGGTTAGTAGAAAAAATGTGAATTAACCCCTTATTTACATTAAATTAGGAGATTAATCCAAAAATTCAAACAATTAAGGCCGACACCAGATTTGGAAAGAAACATTATTAAATTCGCACCAGAATGAAATTTGAAAAGGGGGGTCTCATTAAGGGATGACCCATTTTCCCACTAGGGTGAATAGGTCTGAGCTCAGTTTACCACGACCTAACCCTGAGCGATTAAGAGAAGGCTAAGAAACCATTCCAGATAAGCTGAAAAGGGGGGCCCTATTAAGGGAGGACCCATTCACCACCTAGGGTGAATGGGTCCTAGGACAATTTTCCAAGGCCTAAATTTTCCCAATGAAATATTTTATTAAATAAATTATGAGTGTCAGGACAGATCTTAGATAGGTGTCAAAATTAAGGCTTAAATTTGAATTAAAAGGGGTTAATTACTCCAATTACCCACAATTAATTAATGAAAAACTAGATAAGTGTGTAAGTTCCTTAAATAACTCTTTAGAACACTTAAATAAGGTACAAATTTTATTTAGAAAGGGGCCCATTAGGATTAATTAAGTAGATACATACTAGAAAAGTGTGAAAGTGTGTTACAACACTTTACAACACCTTTTCAAAGGATAAATTAAGGCACATTTTAGTGAAATAAAGGTCCTAAAATAGTGTGAATGTGCACAACACATTACAATTCCACTCTAGGACATCATTAGTTCAATTTTAATGTCAATTGTCAAACTAAGTGTGAAAAATAGGATACACCCAAATGTATGAGAAAGAGGAGATACCACTAAATTTTTTCACACTAAATCACTACAAAAAGATGTAATTATGAGAGCTAAAAGATGAAAATAATAATAAAAAAGATACCTAATTGTTATAGTGACTATGAGGGAAGTTTTTAGAGTATAAAAGTTGTGTACCTAGTCAAAAAAATTCTCGTTTTGAGGGATTATGAAGCTGAAATCATGGTCTTGTTCCTTCATGTTTGCACTCTCAAATTCCTAGTTATCAACTTATGGAAGTCTGTATGCAATTTTGTAGCTTCAATTCTTCGATTTTGTACTTTGAATGATGACTTTTGCAACTTGACAACTTTGACAATTTTACTCCAAACTTGCACCACTTAATCTTCAACTTGTAAATTTGTAATCACACACTCAAGGGCAGAATTTTTTGTTTGTTTGTTAGTGAATAGGGGTTTTCCTCGGTCGAACCCCTTGTAGGTAATCAAATCAACTGATGAAATGAAGCATGCATATGAAATAATGTAATTGATATCACCTTAGATGATGTCTTGTAAAATAAATCTATAATCTAACATGTAGTGGCGATGAAGAATGTAGATCTTAGATCCTTGGATATGATGTGAACAATGCTTGCAAGTGGATCTTCAATACTACAGTCACTTTCTTAGCTCAACAACACGCATGAATGCATCAAATTCTTGACATGATGATGTGATCTTGAATTGCTATTATAAACTCTTGAAATTTTCCTTGAAATGCCTTATGAGTGCTTTATAATGCTCTTGCTCTTGATTTCATGAAGTCACATAAGTTTTCGAGAATGCTTGATTAACTTGCTAGATCTTGTTACGAGAAAAAATCTAAATTAACCCCTTATTTATACTAAATTAGGAGATTAACCCATCATTTCAAACAATTAAGGCCGACACTAGATCTGGAAAGAAACATTATTAAATTCCCACTATAATTAAATTCAAAATGGGGGGTCTCATTAAGGGAGGACCCATTCGCCATGTAGGGAAAATAGGTTCAAGCTCAGTTTACCAGGACCTATCCCCGTGGGATTGAAAGAAGGCTAAAATCCCATTCTAGATCAACAATAAAATGGTGGTCCTATTAAGGGAGGACCCATTCACCACTTAGGGAGATTGGCTCCTGGCACCATTTTCTAAGATCTAACTTTTCCCAATGAAATATTTTATTAATTAAATTATGAGTTGACCAAGATAGATCTTCAAGAGGTGTCAAAATTAAGACTTAAATTTGAATTAAAAGGGGTTAATTACTCCAATTACCCACAATTAATTAATGATCATCTAGATAAGTATGAGAGTGTCTTATAACATTGTACAACACTTAAATACAATAGAAATTTTATTCAGAAAGGGGCTCATTAGGATTAATTAAGCATATACATCCTAAAAAGGTGTGAAAGTGTGTTACAACACTTTACAACACCTTTGTAAAGGGTCAATTAAGGCACATTTTAGTCAAATAAAGGTCCTAGAATAGTGTGAATGTGTACAACACATTACAACGCAACTCTAGGACATCATTAATTAAGTTTTAATGTCAATTGTCAAACTAAGTGTGAAAAAGGATTACATTTTTTACACTACATTAAGAACATGAAAAATGCAATTTTTGGGCTACAAAACACAAAAATGAAATTTCTAGGCTATAGATGTCACTTTTGGCCCCAAAAATATCACAATATTTCTTAACTAGAGAAAAAATGTTACAATGAGATGGAGCTCTCCTAGACCTTGAATTAAAAAAAGTTCTCAATCAACCTCTTAGATAAAAATCGTGGCACCCAAAAGTTAGCGCTCTCACATCAAAAATTTAAGAGCATCTAAGATGCATAAGATGGCTACAAGATAGTATTATAATTCTTGATCAAATTATCATGCCTGTGTGACACATCATAAGACATACTAGTTTGAATATAATAGAGAAAAAATGGAGTTTTTAATTTGGTGAATGAATTATGATAAGATTAAGAAATATGTAAACAATACACTATTTTTAGCCTATGGACTCATCTTGAGAGTTTTTATTGGATTTGACTAGGTATTTAGGCACCACATTTTGAATGGTTTTAGCTCATGATTTCTTAATTATATTTTGATAGCTTCATGCATTGCTTCACCTATTGTAAATAAATTATAAAGATCAATCATTATAGAGAGTAATTAATTGTGACACACTTTGATTTTGTCTAATAAAAAGAATATTTTTCATATTAGACACTAGTCTATTATTTATTATATTATTCAATTTTCAAGGGGTCAAGATCAATGTACACTAACCTCACATCTTGATTATAGAACAATTGGAAAAGGTATTTATTAATACCACTAATCATCAATTCCAATAAAATGTATACTGGAGGAAGACACATTAGGTGAAGCTTCAAGATACAACCCTAGAGATTGTCATGATAAAATTGGTGCACAAAGACATAGCTGCAATCGTGAAATTGTCTTGAACTTGTGAACTTGTCCTCTAATAGGGTATAGATCCTATGTAAAGTTATAAGTAGTTACATTTCTTATATCAAAAGTAGTCTAGAAGAGAATCCATTTCACATCATCCTTTATGTAATAAACTAAATATATTTATTCTCTTTCAATATTTTATTTACTAGCTTAATATTCAAATCGCATTTATTATCCAAACTATTTTATACTTTATACATTTAATTAAATTAACCTAAATTACCTCTACATTATTTTTTCCCTTTTGCTACTATCCATTAAATTTAACTATAAATAGTATATTATATGACCATACAATATTTAAACAGACATTAAGAATTTAGAAAAAAATATATATATTTTTAAGATAGCAAAATCTAATAGTACCTAATCGAACATATACACCCATCATAATAAAAAATTAATATCCTACCATTATTTGTTTATTCAATTGTAAAAAAACCATTAGAAAAAGCAATATTGTTGAAATTTAAATCATCTCTATCTTTAAATTTATATTTTTTTAATGTTTTATATTTACTCAATATTTTTCTATGTCCATATTTAATGATTTTTGTTTAATATTTTGACTCCACCCACCAGTGAGCAATTATGATTGATTGATTACTTTTTTATACAAAATAAATAAGACTATAAACGTGTCTTCAAATTTCTAGTCTTTGCATTGTCATTTCATTGAACGTACCAGCCCCCCTCTAGTTATGTCAGTAAATTTTACCACATGTCAATATAATGACATTCTCCTTTATTCTAATGTCAGGTCTTTCGGCTGTGTGTTTCCTGGAATGTACCAGTCTTGGGCTCTTTTTCACTCTATATAATTTCAGGTCTTTCCTCTGATTTCCTGGAATATGCGTGTTACATTGGAAGAAAAGTGTGACACAGGTTCAACATGCCTAAAGTCTCATAGTCAAGAAAACATAGATTTGATCGAACAATTATAACTTGAAAAAAAAATTCCTAAAAAAAGTGAATGTGAATGAAGGATAGGCTACTGTATATCTTAGAATTTTCATTTTTTTAGTCTCCTTTGATACTGTATAACTAAGAATTTTCATTTTTTAGTCTCCTTTTTTTGGTTAGCTAGGTAGTTTTTATGTTAAGATGGAAGAGAGGATAAGTTTATTTTTATAATCTTATTATAATATTAATTGGTTCCATTATAGATAAATAAATAAATAAATAAAACCTTGTTTTTATTTTTATTATTGAAGAAAAGTGGTACAGATATATAGATGAGAATCATAAGGATGTACTATATGTACATGGCAGACTTAAGGAAAACAATTTTAAGGAAAGGGGATGAAGAGAGGTCCAAGTCAAAAGGATAGTATAACATCCATAGTAAGAGTATAGCTAATTTTTGAAAATGGGAGAATGGACACATGTAAAAAGGAACATGTAGAAACAAGAAGTCTTCTAAATATTACTCTAATGATAAATCATCTATTTGTGAGAATGTTCCTCTATTTATTTCAACTAACATGACTAGCGATGACTCATGGTTGATTAATTTAGGTGCCTCATATCACATGCACCTTTATTAAGATTGTTATTCTTATATGTAGAATACATGATGGGGTGAGGTGCTGCTTAGTGATAACAATTTATTCAATTGTTAGAAAAGGAAAGGTGAAAAAATATGTTTAGTGATAGCAGAGTGAAATATCTCATAGATGTGCTGCATATTCCATTATTAGCACAAAATTTTCCTTCAATTTCTAAAATGAATGATGTTTAAGTTAATTGCATATTTGATAGTAGTTATTGTAGGTTGGCTATAAGAAATTTGGTGCTAGCTAAGGGATCTCCATGTGACAATTTTTTTAAGATTGATGTACCTGCTTATTGCAACTTCGCCCATGAATTAAAAACTCATATTCATATATGTTATGACACTACAAGATGGGTTAAATGGGTTAAAAAATTATAATCTATTTATGTGGAGAGGCATCTACAATGGCATCTGTGTAAAGTTTTTGAAACTGCATTTAAAATGACAGACGGGTGGAAGTCATGTGCAACTAGTAGATTTGATGAAACAAAAAAATCAAATAAAAGAGATTTGATGCCAAAAAAATCAAATAGAAGATATTTGATTAAAAAAAAAAATCAAATGAAAAAAAATTGATGAAACAAAAAGAACAAATAAATAAATGATTAAATATAATGGCATTCTCCTTTCTCCCGCTCCACCCCGAGACTTGAGGCGTAAAGTATAGAAAGCAAATGATATTCTAATGTCAGCTCTTTCCGCTGTGTGTTTCCGGGAATGTACTAGTCTTGGGCTCTTTTTGACTATATGTAGTTACAGGTCTTTCTACATCATTTCCTGAATATGCATGTGACATTGGAAGAAAAGTAGACGGTGCGTCTGACTTATGACATGCGTAAAGTCTCGTGGTCAAGAAAGCATAGATTTGATCGAACAATTTGTCAACAAGTAAATAGCTTTCCCACTTCTTAGAAATTCCTTTTTCCTCTGAAAGCATGGCCGTCACCAATTAGCTATATGGCATCTAGATGTTTGAAATGATCTGTTTTCGTACCAAGTCACTTTCTCTTGTTCACATGATCAATTCGTTTCAAAGTTTTTGGCTTGAAAAGATAAAGTCTTAGATTCTTTTAGAGTTTTCGATTGCAATGATTTATTTGTAGTATCACGTGCATATAATTTTTTTTCAATTTTAGATTTGTTACAATGTTTTAGATCATAAGGATTTTTTAAACACTTTTTTTTGACGAGTTTTAAGTTTTTTAATGTTAAAGATTTATCTGGATTTTATTTTTATTTTTGTATTCTATTTATCTGTTATATTACTTTATTAAAGCTAGTAAGAAACTTTCTTTGAGCTAATGTAAATAAACTTATGGTTTACATTACAACACTTGGGGCATTTGTTGTCTTCTTTAGGATGAGGGTACTATAAGCTTAATTGATTTGCCTTAATAAATTATTGTGCTTTCCATCAAATTGATTTTCTGTATCATTGAGGATTGAGAGGCTTAAAAAATTCTTTTCAAGTATTGTATTAAGTTTGATTGTCTCTATGGTAAGAACTATTGAAAATGTGAGGAAAGGTGTCTCAAACTTGTTTGTAATGTTGAACATATAAAGAATGTAATTTTCAAACAATGAAACATACAAACTCTAATTTTAGGCTATAGATTGTATTTTTGGACAAAATTAAAAAAAAATGGATTGTTTGGCATCACTTCCAAGAGTGTTTGCTATGTAGATCTTTTTTAGCTCTATAATTTTTATAAAAAAGCCCCAACAACCTCTTGGATCAAAATTACTGGCCTCTAGAACTTGGGCTTACCAAATTGAAAATATAAGAACATATAGGACATATAAAAGATTTCTAGAGTTACAGTTATTGATGAACTTATGATGCATGTTACAATTAGTCATAAGTCCTCTTTGAAAAAAGATAATAAAGTCGAAATGGGACACCCAATTTGTTGAGTGGTTTATGACACACTTATGAAAAGTGGAAGGAATATTCTATTTCTAGACTATGAACTCATCTTCCAATTTGGGTGTTGGGTTTATAACTATGTATTTGGGTGCCACATTTTTTAAGTGGTTTTAGCTCATGGTTTTGTAATTATCATTTGATGGTTATGTGTAGTAATTCTCCAATTTATAGGGTTCTTGAGATAGAGGTATTGATAGTGAGTTTGTAGATATTATTATTTTCTAGAATTCCTCTATATCTCTAGTTGCTGATACTCCTATAAAAACTTGATTATTTGCAAGGGTATTATAGTCATGTTTAAATTAATGAATAAAAGATTGGATTTCTTTGGAGCGTGGAGTTTCTTTGTTGAAAGGGTTTTCCCCAAGTACACCTATGTTATGATAAAAATTTTGTTTATGTTTATATATGTTTCTCCCTTATCTAATTATAAAGATCTAAAACTTTTCAAGATACTCATCTTTGAGATCAGTTTAGGAAGTTTTTACACATGTATTACTTCTTTAAAGGAAATTGAGTAAGTAGAAGAATCTTTCTACATCAATCGAAGTGGTCGAGATAGTGTAAAAGTTTCAAATTAAAAACCTTATAGTTACAAATTTGCATGCATATTCAGATAATATAAATAAACCATCCAAATTAGAAATATATCATAACAAATTGTTTATGTGGGGAAATCCCTTTCTGGGGAAAAAAGCACACTCTAAAAACTCAACTATTTTTCTTATTAGTAATCTAAAAGAGGTTACAATACAATTCCATAGCTAAGCTAATTCATGAATCTTTAACTAAAACAAGAGTTTTGGAGAGATTCTAGAACAATAATGATATCTTTAAAATATTCGAATGTACAATAGACTATTGTAGACACATAAAAATGCCCTAATAATTATTTTTTATCCATTACATATTTCATTTTGATCATCTTCATAATCATATCTCCATATTCACAAAACCATTAAAATATTATAAGAATTTATAAGCATTTATTCATAACCATAATCCATTTACATAATCATTTAGTTATTTATCCATTTGCATAGTTGATTATCTCATTTCATAAATATTTATCATTTCATTAGTCATCAGCATAGTCCTAAATCATTTAACCATTTCATAAATCATTAATTCATCCATTTGCATAAATCATTTCACTTTGACCATTTGCATGATTATCCATTTTCATTAATCATTAAAGTACATTCATATATTTCATTAAATAATTTAAATTCATAAATCAACTTCCATGAAATTAACTCAAAATTGCACATTTTGAGCTTCCAAACATGAATCATGGCATAAATCACTCCACTCATTTCTCATTTATCATTTTTACATTAGGCATTCATCTATAAAACACTCCTCCTTCTCACTTTTTGGGTGATGTTTTTCGATTTCACAAATAATTCTTGAATCCAATTCTACATCACCTCTTATTCTTTTGCTTGTAAAATCTGAGAGAAAATGCAAGCTATTGTTGAAGAGGATAACAATGGAGTGAATTTCTTGTGAATGCAATTTTTCATCTTCTGAGCAATAATTTTTGCTATAGCATAAGACACAAGATGCCAGGGTATGAAGAACCAAGGCGAATTAGTGTCTAATGCATAAAACAAGCACAACAGACAAGAAGGTTATCCCAACACCCCAAAGTCATGAAGACCTTGGTTAGGCTAGGTATTGGGATAACCACAAGCACAAAAGGATGCCCCAACATAACACAAGACTTAGAGGATCTTGGGGGGTACTATGTGGGACAACCAAGAAGACATCAACAAAAAGAAAAAAGATCAAGATATGTCCCTATGTTGAATAGTCAAAACACACCATAATATGATGGATCATGGTAGCCTTGACGAGTCATAATAGGGAGCTCAAATGATAAACAAAATCCAAAAGCATCAAAAGATCACAATCAATTCCAAATTTCCTTTTTCATAGGATCAGGGGGATGGATGGGATTGAGGAGGTCTATTAGGAAGGATTCATCATGTTGAGACCGATGATGGATACTAAACTAAAAGATCGATATGACGTAGGATATTCAAAACCGATTGGATCTAATGATAAAAAGTGGATCTTGTTTGTTAAGAACCAACTAGATAAGGGAATAGCTTGATGACATAACACAAGAGATGAGACACAAGACACAAGACACAAGACTGACACATCCTAAAGACCTAGGGGCTCGGGGGTTGATCAAAGATTAGCCTTACCTACATGAAACTATAGAGCCCTTTTAGTTTGATAAAATGCTAATGATTGACCATGGATAAAATTGGAAAGAGGACGATGGAGTCCTTGACGAGTGATAAAGACATGATGGACCAAAGCAGAAAGACCAATGATAGATGATAAAGGAGCCCCAGGGGTGGATCAAATGATCGACCTTGCCTACATGAAAGCATAGGGGAAATGTAGTTCAACAAAAAACCAAAGACAAATGATGGATAAGGGATGATGAGATAACCATGGATAAGGGGATATAATGATGGGACCGATACGATGAGACAAAACTAACCTATTGGATTGGATAGGATGATGACAATCACACAAAGCTTAGGGATGGCATAGTTATGCAAAGCATCGAAAGATGAATTGGGAGGATGGTACAATGGAGGGATGAGTGATGAATAGGGATAGGAGATTGAAAATATGTGTGAAAGAAGCAGAAGTGATGATAATGGGATAGATGGCATTGGATTGCATGGGGGAAAATCCTATAGCTAGATACCAATGACAAGGGATTACAAGATGGGATGAGGATAAGGAGATAAATATGGGGAGATGAAAAGGATTATGTGGATGGATAGGAAGAGAAAGAAGGGGAGATGCAAGGGATTGTGTGGATGGATAAGAGGATAAGGATGGGGAGATGTAAGACATTGTGTGGATGGATAGGAATAGAAGGAAAGGGAGATGCAAGGGATTGTTTGGATGGATAATAGGATAAGGATGGGGAGATGTAATGGGTGTTGGGATGGTGTATAGGAAGATGAGGATGGTGAGATGGAAAGGATTGTTTGGATGAATGATGTCTCCAAGGACTGGTGTCACAAAGAAGGAGGTGCCATCATTCTAGATATGTCATGTATAATGAGGCAGGAGGGATGGAGGATAGAAGGATAAGAAAATAAGGAGTGAGATGGATATGGATAGGATGCATGTATAAGGAAGGGAGACTAATGGTAGCATGACGGGTGGACAAGGAAGGTAGATGAATGAATATAAGGATTAGGATAATGTATGGATGATGGGAATGAATTCCAAGAGGTGTCCAAAGCATGTTTATATGTTTTCCCCTATCAATATCAAGATCACAAGGAGGATGGAGGGATTAAGATAAATGGGATGTGATAAGAAATATGTGTAAGATCGGTTGGATGGAGGAGATAGGTAAAGGGGAATGGAGTTGCCCCCAAGTGTGGATGTAAGTTGGATGGGGGGATTACACATGATGCCTATTTTCCAGGTTTTCATCATGGTACTTATCCAAGGTGCTTGTTTGCCAAGTTTTCACCATTGGATGAATTATTTATCTTTACTCTTTTTATTTTGTTGTTTTTTTACTTTTTTGATAGCATGCAGATGGAGATGGATAAGGATAGGGATGTGGATAAGGGGATTTAGAAGATACATGATAAGGATATGAATGAAGGACTCAAGCATCAAGTTCATACGAGGTATTAAGAGCCTATGTGTGAAGCAAATTTTGGATGTTGGTACAGCCTTAATAGGATAAATGGATTATGCAAGAGGATGAATTGGAGGAATTTGATAGGGAAGATATGTGGGATAATGGATGGGATGTTAGAAAGGGTATGGATAGAATTATGGGGTAGGTGTGTGATGGGGTAGTGAGTTTAGGACCAACATTGGCACATGTGGGGGTGTATGTGAAAGGATAGGAGGATTAATGGATGGAGAATGCAGGGATAATGGAGGAGATGGGATAGTGAATTTTGGGACATAAGGACCTAAAAAAAATTTAGGAGATGAAAGGGGTGTATGATTAGGTTTTGGATTAGCAACTTTGACTATTGTTACAAATTTTTCATTTGAAGGCATTGCATCTTTTTTCTTTGGGATCCACATGGTTTTGATCTTTGCTTTGGTGGGCCTTTGCGGCCTATGGATTTGATTTAGATTTTGGATTTTATTTTTCCTTTCTTCACCATGTATTTTAGAGGGGACATGGGGAGCTTTAGATTCATGTGGATCTTTAGATTTAGGAATTTGTGATTTGGCATCCAAAGTGCGTTGAATAGCAATGGATTGGGAATGATGAGATGGGTGATGTGGAGGAAACATGAATGGAGTGATGGACATAGGATTTTGAGGATGATATGTGGATGGAGGATGTTTAGGTACATTCCTTTGTTGATCTTGATTAGGGAACATGAGAATGGGTTGTGGATGGATATAAGGATAAATAGGACAAGATGGAGGAGGTGATTTTGGTATATAAGGGCCCAAAATGGATTTAGTACATGGAGGGTGTGTGATGGTGGATGGAGGTATATAAGGACCTAAAATGGAGGAAGTGGATGAAGGAGGAAGGTGGATGGTTGTTTTGAGGTGATATGATGGAGGAGTAAGGATGGTAGCAAATGATCTGATGGAGTGATGGGAAGAGCCTATATTACTTTTGGAAGAGGCTCATTTAGGAAATGTAGAGTTTGTACCAACATATTTATATTGTAAATCTTGAGAAATATGTCCAAAACCTTGCATACATATTTGTTCTTTGACCTAGACGAGCTCTAAAATAGATTGCTCATGAAGACCTAAGCCTTTTCCTTGATAATTCATGCTCTTAAGCATTCGAGCCATGATAGAATTATTGTTATTCTCGAAGAATGATGCAATTCCATTATTAGAATGAGGATGATGGGTGGTATATATGCTTTGTTTTTATTTTTCAAGGAGACCACCATGGAAGAATGTGAGGGTACCAAGGGGATATACAAGTAGTGTGGGGATAGCAGGTTTAGGTGATGATGGAGGATCATGAAATGGAGATAATGGGATAGCAATATCTACATGGGTGGTATCAGGAGAGGGACTAGGGGATATGATAGGATCTAGATTTGTGGTAGCAGGTGATAAGGGCTCACGTGATATAGATGGAGATAAGGGATCGTGAGATGGAGCAATTTAATCAAGGAGATCATGGGATGGAATGGATGGGGGACTATGATCTTGATGTGGTCTAGATGGGATGGTAGGATCTTGATTTGGAGAAGGGGGTATGTTGTTATGCTTTGGATCAAGCTCTTGGCATGGCTCTTCTGTGTGGGTGGCATGATGATGGAGTCTTGGAGGGAATCTTCAAGTTGGGGAGATGGAAGGATGGAGGATTCAAAGCATTCATTGGAATGTATTTTAGTGATACTAGGGGTAGGAGAAGTGGATTGGATTTGGGTGTCTTGGATGGATTGGGTGGATCTAGGAGTAGAATATGGTGATGGGGTTTGGTGGCTCCCAAAGTAGGAGATGGGGGCTCAATGGATTTGGTGGATGTGGGGATTTCAACTATTTGAGTGGTGCTGGGGGCGATGACATTAGTGATAGGTGTGGGGTGGAGAAGGGTCTCATCATTAGTGACCATGGATGATGGATTGGGATGACATGGAGTTGAGGACATCTTCTTTATCATAAGTCCTTGGAGAACTTTTGGAGTGAGAAACTTACATACTCTAGGTTTGGTTGGGGTGATGGGCATAGATGAAGGATTAGGGATGGGTGGAGGACTAGGATTATACAGTGTTGGACTGGGGTTAGATGGAGGAATGGGATTGGATATAGGACTAGGAGTAGATGGAGGATTAGGATGAGATGGAGGATTGAGGTAGGGATATTGGAATGATTAATAAAGATAGCAGGACATGGACGATGGATTAGGACAAAAGGATATGACTAATGGAGTGTAGTAAGGGTATTTTAATGGTGGATTAGGATGGGGAGATGTGGGTGCTGGATTAGGATAGGGAGACATGGATTTTGGATTAAGATAAGAAGATGTGGATGTTGGATTAGGATAGGTTGATTGGTAAGGAGGATTAGGATAGGGAGACATGGATAGGGGATTGTAATAGGAGTATTGGGATGGAAGATTAGGATAAGAGGATGTGGGTGTTGGATAAGAGGATGATGTGGATGAAGGATATGATGAATATGTAGACGAGGAAGATAGTGAATATCCCTTGTCAAAGGTAACATAAGGAGCATGATTAGGCATGGATGAAGAAATAATGGGATAACTTGAAGGGGTGATTTGATTTTTGAAAGCAGGTAGGGAAATATTACTAGAAATGATTTCATCAAGGGGATCTATGTCATATTCTTCTTAATTGACAAGTATCATCATCAACGTAATTAGGGTTTCCCTTGACTACTATTGAAAGAGGATAAGGATTCATGATGATGAAATTGTAAAGAGGATGGATCAAGGATTTCAGATGAAAATGGACTAAACCTCAAGTTGATATTTAGGTCAAGCTCAGATTAGGATGATTAGATGATGTAATGCGATTGATTTTGATGATCAGATTTGAATATCAAAGGATGAATATGACATTGAATCTACTTCGAGATGGAAGTAGCTTGATTGGGTCAAAAGTGATTGGATAGGATTGGATAAGATTGATCGATGATTGATAAGATTGAATGATAGATTGGATAGGACAATGAAAGGGATTGAAAAACCCCGTTTAGAGATTACCCTAGGTGACTTAGGATACTGATTGATCAGATTAAAGGATAAATGGATGATTGAAACACTAAATCCACCTTTAGATTAAAAGTTGATTGATTGAGCTGACAATGCTGATTAACTTAGGACAGCTGACAATCCTAGGCATATTTGGATAATGACGATTAGATTCAGACACCTAGGTTAATTTGGATAATAACTTCAAATGAAGTTCAGAGGATATGGATGGGGAAAATGATGATTTGATTGGGGAAATGGATGATAGGAATGGATGAATGAATACTCAGTATGAGTAATAAATTGATCGGATTGGACGAATGACTCAGAATGACAAGACAAAAGCTCAGGATGGATGAAATTTTACTTAAAATGAGTAAACGATTGACTAAAATGGGTGAACGACTACTCAAAACAAGTAAATTGACTACTTGGAAGGGATGAACAACTCTCAGAATGAGGAGGTGAAAATTTAGAATGGATGAAAGATTACTTAGAATGAGTAAATGGATGATCGAGAGGGATGAACGACTACTTAGAACAAGTAAACGGATGATTGAGATGGATGAATGACTACTCAGAATGATTAACCAACTGCTAAGAATGAATGAATGACTCCTTGAACAAGAATAAAAATGTTTGAAATGAATGAATGATTACTCATAATGAGTAAACCAATGATCAAGAGGGATGAATGAATACTTGAAATGAGTAAACGAATGATCAAGAGGAATGAATGACTACTCGAAACGAGTAAATGACTGTTAAGAATGAATGAACAACTCTCAGAACGAGGAGATGAAGGTTTGAAATGAAAAAATGATTACTCAGAATGAGTAAATGAATGATAAAGAGGGATTAATGACTACTTGAAATGAGTAAACGACTGCTAATAATGAATGAATGACTCTCGGAATGAGAAGATGAAATCTTAGAATGAATGAAAGATCACTCAAAACAAGTAAATGAATGATCGAAACAGTTGAACAAGAGTTTGAAATGATAGAAGAAGGTTCAAAATGGATGAACATTTACTCAAAACAAGTAAACGAATGATCAAAAAGGGGGGATGAATGTTCAAAATGGATGAATGAAAGCTTGAAATGGGTAGGAAATTGATCGTAATGGATGAATGAAAGATTGAAATGGGTAAATGATTGATCGGAATGGATGAATGAAAGCTTGAAATGGGTAAATGATTGATCAGAATGGATGAATGAAAGCTTGACATGGGTAAAAAACTCTCAAAACAAGGAGATAAGATTCAAAATGGATGAATGAATGCTTGAAAATAGTAAATGAGTACTTAGAATGGGTGAACAATTGATCAAAACGACAAAAGGAGGTTCATAATCGATGAATGTTTACTTGGAATGAGTGATTGGATGATTGAAATGGATTAACGACTGCTTGAAATGAGAGAAGGATGCTCAAAATGGATTAATTTTTACTTAGAATGAGTGATTAGATGATCAAAATGAATGACTGCTCAGAACGAGAAAATGGTTAGTCAGAACGAAGGAATGACACTCAAAACGACCAACCGAAGAATGGAAAAAGTTGTTTGAAGGGTGGGTCCACCCTTGGAATAGGTTAGGTCTGCCCCTTGAGGGCAGGTCCACCCCTGGATGGGTAGGTATGGCTCTAAAGGGTGGGTATGGCTCTAGAAAATGTCAAGTATGGTTGTAGGAAAGTTTAGGTATGGCTCTAGAAAAGGTCAGGTATGGCTCTAGAGGGCAGGCATGGCTTTAGAAAAGGTTAGGTATGGCTCTGGAAAAGGTTAGGTATGGCTCTAGAAAAGGTTAGGTATGGATCTAGAGGGTGGGTATGGCTCTGGAAAACATCAGGTATGGTTTTGGAGGGTGGGTATGGCTCTAGAAGGGAAGGTCTGGCTCTGGAGGGCGGGTATGGATCCGAAAAAGGTTAGGATGGCTCTAAAGGGTGGGTATGGCTCTGGAAAAGTTCAGGTATGGCTCTAGAAGGTGTGTATGACTTTGGAAGGGTAGTTATGGCTTTGGAAAAGGTTAGGTCCACCCCTGCACAAGTCTAAATTGGTTTTTCACAAAAATTACTAAGGAAAAGGACCCTAAACACAACAAACAACAATCAGAGGACAAGGCTAACTCAACTAAACAAAAAATTACTCGTTTTGCACAAAGAAAAAATTTCAAGCAACACGATCCTAAGATTAGTAGAATGGGTATGGTCAACAAAGTCCTCTATTCTATGATAAACATGGTTGCTAGGGAGTCCTCAATATACACCCAGTACATGAGTCCCAAACCATGAACACTATCCTATCACAAGTGTGAGTCAGGAACCTTAGCAAGGTACTAAATAATCAGACCAACTATTCATGTCATCCTAACGCTTCACCAATAACAACGTGTCTAGATTGGAGTACAACTTTGGCTCTCCCTCCTTTATATACCCCGTTGGTATGCATGGTTGGGATCATCCCTTAGGGTGATGAAATCCCCAAGTAGGTCCCCTAAAAAAAGAAAAATGAGAGACTCAAAACGACTTGGTAAGAAACGATTTCTCATCACCCAAGATTGTGAAATGGATCGAGGTGATTGGATACATAAATAGCCTACCACAAACATGATGCACAAAATATATCTGACCTCCTCCTAATTAGACTATGTGCCTAAGTTAATGAAAAATGATAACAAACATCTAATAAATGTTTTGAAAATGAATGGTCCTATAAGAAATTTGTTAAAAAAATTGTCTTTCGTTTTCCACCAAACACTAATCAAATCCTTGCATAGACACCAACAACACATGTTAGGGGGTTAGAAACACTCAAAACAACTAAAAAAAAGGCTTAAACTTCAATTTTTACCTTCTAGAAAAAGCTCTTTTGGGTGAGTCCACCCTTGGTTTTGGTCAGGTCTGCCCCTAGAAAAGGTCAAGTGCACTCCTAGAGGTCAGATCCACCCCTCAAAAATTTTAGGTCCGCCCCTCTATGAAAAAACATTAAAAAAATTGTTTCTGGACTCTATGGAGGGTAGGTCTGCCTCTAGTAAGGATCGGGTCCGCCCCTAATGGTCAGGTCCACCCCTCTACTAGGTCAAGTCTACCCCTGGAGGGAAATTCCACCCCTAGAAAGGCAGGTCTACCCCTGGAAGGGAAGATACACCTCTCTGCTAGAGTGGGTCTTCCCCTCTACAACCTGTACCTGCAAATAGTAAAAAAAAAGAACGTAAAAGCAAGAGACCCATTTGTGGGTCCCACCAAGTGTGCCAAAAATGTGATTAGGTAAAAATATTTTTCTAGAAATGAGCAACAACAAAAGAAATGCAAGAAACAAAGTAAACACCTAACACCTCAATATAGGGAAAAGATGTTGAACATAACAAAATAGATGAAATGGTTATACCTTGCTAAGTTGCTCCTTTGGTTGGCCCTTGATTTTTGATGTTGTGTATGCTCCATTGGATGGTAAAATATGTGAGATGGGATGAAAGATGGATGAGAAGTGGATGAAAATGCTATGGTGAATGTAAGAAATGAAAATTTTGGCTAAGTATGGCTCAAATGTGAAATTGGTAAGAGTTTGGTAGCAAAAATGATGAACCCCTTAAATGAGAGAAAAGAGGGGGTATTTATAGAAGAATTTGAATTCTCTAGAGAATTCAATGGTTGAGATATATCCAACAAGGGCAAGATGAAGGGCTATGGTGAGTTGAGAACTCACAAGCTCCCACATCTTTTCAAGTGGAATGTGAAGTGGCTTAGAAATGCTGATGTGTAAATGAGGTGGAAGGAGGGTACATGATGTGGAAGAAGGACAATTACTTTCCAAGTAACTTGGGGGATGAAAAGATTTCTTCAAAAAGGAACTTCTTGTCCCCAAGTGAGAATGAAAGTGACTTTTGAGGAATTTTAGAATTCCTCAAAAATCTCCATGGGAAAAGAGAAAGTAGTTGGGAAAATAAATGTGAATTAAAAATTCACATGCTTGGAAGAATCCCATGGACAAGACAAGGTTCCAAAAAGGGAAGCACTTGTCCACATGTGATTTGATGTGACAAGTCAAAGATTACATGGGGAAGATTCTGCATGTGACTTGATGTGACAAGTCAAAGATCACATGGGGAAGATAAAAAGGAATTTAATATTCCTTAGAAGGATAAAAGGAATTAAAAATAACTTGGGAGCTTGATTAGGCTAGTTAATGAAGGATTAGAGGAGGTTTAGGTGGCTAGGAGAGACTAGGGGCCAACTTGCAAAAGTTAGAGGATGTGTCACATCCTAATAAAAGATTAGGCATGTCCACATTCCTAATTATGGAATTAGGAGGTTGATTAAGGTTAAGGAAGGGATGTGGCATATGAGGAATTCAATAAATGTCATATTTAATTAATTCATTTGATTGAGATGAGGATTAAAGAGATAAGGTATTTAATTATTAACTAAATACCTTAGGGATTTGGAAAAAAAAGGGTATTAATTAGATAATAGTGATATTACCTAATTAACACAATCAAGAGGATGTTTAGACAAAAGGGGAGAAATTTGGACTAATGTAACTGTCCAAATTTAGGTGTCTACACCCACAAAAAACATAAAAATCCCAGTAACATACTGACTCAAAACCTTCACCATGAAAACGCCAACCCTAAATGAATCAATATTGGTTTCAACCATAACATAGATGGGGTAATTCACCAAAAACACAACACATTAACTATTTTCCAGCCATTCACACAAGAACCTTATTGTCTTGATTTTTATTTTATAGTTTACATGTACACATTGCTATCCTTCTCATATAGAATTTACAAAAAAAAATCAAATATTTTAGGGAAAACCCACAAAACACAAAAGATCTCAATTTCAACATTCACCAAAAACACAACAGATTAACTATTTTCCAACCATTCACATATAACTGAAGCCATAAATGGAACAATATAAAAAATAGTCATTGACATGCCAAAACCCACAAAAATATAGTCTTTCCCACAACAATCGACACAATGAAATAATATTTCTTTCAAGAATAACCTAGATGAGATGCACCTCTACCAACTTCCTTCAATACACCCCTTCCCACTTGCTTCCTCTTTGCTCCATTCTTTCTCAAAAACCTACCAAAAAAGACCACAAAATTATCACAACCCTCACCATTTGCAACCATTGACACATGCAACAAAACAATTTATAACTTTCAACCACCTTCACATAAATTGTGCAAGCATTCGATGCACTTGTACCTTCATAGAAACTTTCCCTCCACACTCATTGCTACCTTCAACAATAACAAAAACCCTTAAAATGACACCACAAAATACGTTATCGATAACTAGACAGAAATTCATTTTGTTTTCCAAGGACTTTAAAATAGATGGTACTTGCACCATCACCACTACACAGAAACCATACAACAATCAATGCTAAGGACATTTCACTAGCCTCCTCTACACTTCGGTCATTTCACCAGAGTCCTGTATCCTCGTGCCAAACATTTGCCACCTTTTACACAACAACGAAAACCCAAGTCTGACACCTTAAACCGAGAGGGTTGATGAATAAGTTGACCACACTATAGCCCATCCTCTAGGTTTTCCCTGGCCCCAGAGAATCCAAAAAATGGCAAGGCTAATGAAAATTCTAGGAAAACTTGACGCAAATAGCCTATCAGCTAATTAATTGAAATTAAAATCTAATCATAAATTACTTAAAACCAAAGTTAGAAACTAAATAAAAGAAACATCATGAAAGCCATGTTGAGAATAAAATGTTTTGATTGTAGTTTACAATGAAATGATTGCAAGCTATGACATGATTGCATTTATTCCTCAGATTATTCAATATTTATTCAACCGTGATTGGATGATATGCATAAGTTAGATTTGTCAATTAAGTTTTAGAAATTTTTAGGAAATCTAATTGGTAGATTTAAAATAAAATTTCCCAACTATTCCCAACATTGTTTCTTAAAGCATTCATTAGATGTAGTTTTCACTGGTAGACATGTAGGCAGAATGTGGGAATGCATGATTGCAGATTATGCACAAAATGGATTTCTTGAAAAGGCCTTTAAAACATTCATACAATTATTTTTTGCAGGTCAATGATCTCTCTTTAGATTGCATAAACAATATTCAAGCACTTGCTGATGAGTAATAGAAAAACAACCTGGAGTTACTTGGGTGTTGCTAGATTCTTATGCTGATCCAATTTTACTGCAGGAAAATATCTAGAAGGATAAGAGAAAGCATATGCATGTGAATGATGTAAAGTATAAAAGCAAGCTGTGAAAAAATTCACAGTAGATAAGGTTCCACATTTTCTTTCTATTCATCTGAAGTGCTCCAGTTAATGATCAATAGAATAAACAAACAATATTTACTCATGATCAACATAATGTCTAAATATTGCAAAATATTTGTATTCAATTTAATTTAATTTCACATCTCCCAGGCAAAATAATTTTGAAATAAGCATATCTTCATAGAATAATTGAAAATGAACAAAATTGCAGCCATAAATTAATGATTTCATGTCGGGTTCACTATTTTGTTTATGTTGAAAATTGAAAAAAATAATTAAATATAATAACTAGATTCCAAATGTTTTCAATATGACATCAACGAAGCCTTTCCAACTAAATGCAAATGCAACAAAGATAAAACTAAACTATGCAAAATCAAAACATGTTCATTTAAAGGAAATCTAACTCCATTTTCATCCTATCGTCAAGATCTTCTTCTCAAGCATTTTGGTGCTCTTAGATTTTTGTACAAGAACAAAGGCTACAAGAGGCTATGATGAATGGATTTGAATGATTGATGGTATGATCAAAATTCAATCTATGTATTTTTTTTGGTTAGAAGAGAAGGATTTTTATAGATGAATGCATAATGTGAAAATAAGAAATGAGTGGAGTGGTTTATGCAATGATTCGTGTTTGGAAGTTCAAAATGTGCAATTTTGAGCTAATTTCATGGAAAATGATTTATGAATTTAATATGCAATTTTAAGCTAATTTCATGGAATTTGATTTATAAATTTTGAATTATTTAATGGAATATATGAATTCATTTTAGTGATTAATGGAAATGGATAGTCATGCAAATGGATGAATTAATGGATTTATGAAATGGTTAAATGATTTATGAATATGTTGATGATTAATGAAATGATAAATATTTATGAAATAAATTAATGAAATATGAAAATGGATAAATATTGGATAAATGATTAAATGATTGCGTAAATGGATTATGGTTATCAATAAATTCTTATAATATTTTAATGGTTTTATGGACATATGATTATGCAGATGATCAATTAAAATAAGGAATGGATAAAAATGACTAAGAGGACATTTTTATGCATCTACAGATCCTTAAGAATTTCACTTGATATTAATTTGCATGAATACAAAACCCAACATTTGGCATGCATTCACCCTCACTAAATTCAATGGAACCACTTGACCTGTAAGGTATGTACATGCATGCATAAGGTCCCATATGACATGCAAAGCACCTACCTACACGCAAGGGTCCTACTTGTCATAATCTATCATTGTCTTGACTCCTATATTGTCATAATTTGTTATATGACATGATATTATCATAATTAAATCATAATCTCTCATAGACAATTGTAAAACATCACACATGTAGGTATGTGTAGTATCATGATGCGCCAAAAATTGGCGATATGATGGGTATGTTGTTGACAAATTTTTTTTACCCAAAATTGATGAAATGAAAAGGATTTTTAAAGGATATTCTCAGCTTTCCACCAATATATATTATGCTTTACTTTGAATTTAATAAATAATTATTATTCTTTTTTCTATTTGAATTATGACTAAAGTCCTAATTTCAATAGGCTGATTGAAAAACATCTATAGCTTTCAAACGGTATTACATTTTTTCAATCTAAAACATTCATCACATTCTATGCTTTACATACTATAAGATTTAAAAAAAAATGAATTTCACAAAGTTTTGATCAAGTTAAGGTGGTCAGACATACGAGTTTTATATTTTTTAAAAGTTGTAATAAAAAATTCATAATTAATTATTTACTTGGAAAAAAATTACAAAAAAATATGCATCACATCGTGACATGAATCCTCTACTTATATCTAAAATCTTATAGAAAATATTATCATTTTATTGTGGTTAGGGTGGTTATATAGAAACCTACTTCTTATTTCTTCCTTGAAATTTAAGTACTACTGCATTGAAATTTCAAATTTTCATCAAAGAGATTTTTTTTTTTTAAATAAACCTAGTAGTTTAGCAACTAGATTTAATTTTCTACAGATCCTATTGTTACATATTTTTGAAATAATATAGATAGCTTATTCAAATTTTTACGTCAAGTATCCTAACTCTTATTTTTTTGAATTTTTTGCCACTTAAGGGCCTATTTTTTCCATGATGATCCTACACATACCCATGCCATAAAATTATATTCATGATGGGGTCCACCAAGTGGGGCAACTATATCCACAAAATTATCTTACAAGTTTTCTTAGTCACCTCCATATTATATGATGCCAACTCAATTGATAGGTCCCAGAAAGTGATTTGACATAGTAGGAAAATCAAAATAGACATTATATGAATAATTAAATAATCAAATAAATTCTAGTACTTTTAACTTTTAAGACACCAACTCCAAAAATCCTCTCGCTTATTGAATACATTTCAAGAGTAAAAAAAATTCAAGTGCTAAGGGCCATGGGGCCTAGGGAACTAGAACACCATCTAAACATCTTTGTGTTCAAAAGATTTGTTAATGCTCTACAAAAAAAATTGAAGTTCCGATGTTCTCCAATTTCACCTTCATATATTCCACCATGTCACAAAGAAATGGAACCAAACATCAATGGGATCTCTTCTAACATGGAAAGTAGGATTTTCTACAAAGAAAATGGTACTTTAGCTATCATAATAAATATTAATAATACTTGGATAAATCACAGCATAAAAAAATAATCTCCTAAGCTAAATGGATTCCTTATAAGCATGAGTAGATATCATATACTCTACTTATATTATGGAAAAATTGAATAAAGCTTACCAATTACTCATGAAATTGATAGAAGCACCAAATATCATGAAAAATTATCCAATGGTAGATATTTTATTTTTGTATTTTTTTTTTAAGTGGAAAGCCACAAACATATAATTTTTAAAATAAAGAGAGTTACATTATGAGAAATTACAAAAAATGATTGATAGAAGATACGAATCAAAAATTTTGTTGAGAACATACACCAAGAATCCATCTAGAATGGATCGTGAGAAGGAGGGAGCCCAAAAATGTAAGAGAATTGCCAATTAGGGTTACAAACAAAATACAAAATGAGAACCCTAACAAAGCATGAGTACAAAATATAGCTCAAAGAGAGCATGAGTACAAAAGTTATCCCGAGGAGAGTACTCCATATGGTCATTCAAGTGAAAAAAGAGCAAAGTCTGAAGGAAAAAATAAGATTGCATTACAGTGCTAGAAGAGCTTGATTTTTTAAACCAAAAATTCCATAAAAAGCTCTAAAGGTAAGTAGAAGATTGAAGTGAAGATGGTGAAGGTGGGCTTTCAAACAAATGAACCATATGTTGACCAATTCTGAGGAAAGGAAGAGAGCCATGAGCCACCATAAGGAGTAAACAACATTTTGCTTCAAAGATTCCAAACCATTTGGAGGCAGGAAATAAGGAATTGAGTGTGGTTTCGTTAGAGCATGCCTAATTAGGAACTGCACAAAATCAAAAATATCTAACAAGATATTTGAATTAGTATTGCCTAGTCGAGGCTTGAGCCTATGGAGGATCCTTATAAAGTCATAGGAATAATCATCCAATAAATTATTAGCCATAGTGTTAAGGAGAGTAGTGATAGATCAATCAAAAATTAGAAATAGATGACAAAGGATGCCACCCACAAGATTCAAGCCTTTCAGAATGTCATAACCATCCAAAGTATTTTTCAAGATGGGAAGAGGAAAAACATGGGTAATAATGTAAGAACCTACAAGGAATTTCACCATTTCACTTCATCAAAGCACATCCATAAAGTTAGAAACAAATTGGAATGCAACCTCATTAGGTAGACACATAGCTTGGAAGTCAAACCAATCATACCCCATAATAGATCTAACTAAATCTTCAATAGGTTTGTATTCTAAAATGCATGTTCACCCAATATTTTAGAGGAGAATGGTCTATCATTCCTTAATTCCATATATCTTGGTGGAATGTATACTCGGAAATAATTTTGCATGATTCTTCTTGTTTCTATTTCAAAGAGAAAGAAAAATGAAAGAGAAAAATTGATGAGAGAAGAAAAAAAAGATATCCATAAATAATCAATTCGTATGATTGGAGTAGACGATTGATGCATAAACATTAATACAATAGAAAGCTCATTGCATCATAAGCGATGCAAAATAACACCAATGGATCAAGTGATAACTATTTTTAAGGAAATATAACCAATAGATGCCAAGTGTTAAATTTATTATCAACTTATTAGAGAAAGGTACCATTTGTATTTAAGACAAATCAAAACCTTGGATTAGCGGATCCCCCAAAGGATTATTCACATGACAGGTTTAATACAATAAAATTTCCCACATTAAATGTATGGTAGAATTCCTTTAATCTTTCCGAGGTGTTGTAAGGTATGATCATGTGAAATTGAAATTTTCATAAATTAGAACGTGAAAGAATAATCATCAGAAGTTGTGGCCAATTTAGCAACACAAGATTGACTAGAGCTACCAATGATCCCCATGGTAACAACATGGCTAGAAATAGTAAAACGTTCAATTAAATCCCTAATGAGCATATCCCAAATTTGGAGCATCCAAGAGAATACAACCACATGAAAAAATGGTACTATTGGGAATGAATAATTTCAATGGATTGAAATCCATACTATGTCAATCCTAGCAAATTCCATATTCATTGCCTTTGTTATCCTCCACTAGTCATGCAAGAGGACACATCCTCAAGAATAATTAATGATGAATAGAGGTGAGCAATAATATCATGAATTCCAAGAAGAAAGATTCATGAATATTATAAATAATGCCACATTAGATTTCCATGTATTCAATGAAAAGTAACCAGAATGAGATTTATAGTCATTGGCTGCCAAGAAATTGAATTTTTGAGGTCACCACTTACCCTTTGGATAATTTGAAATCCACATTTCAATTAAAAGTGCGACACCAAGCTTTAACACACTAACCAACCAAAATGGATAATCCTTCTGAGTGATTAAAGTGTTGAAGGGGTCTGCAAAATACAAAAAAAAGAAGGCCCTAGAATACATGTGACATAATTTAAAAATTGTGATACAAGTTCATATGGCTAGACCACATTAATAATAATAATCCAATCAAGTATAATTTCTAACTCACATAACTTCCAAATCAATTAAATCCCTTATTAAAAGGATCTGAAGAAAAACTTGACTGAGTAGAGCAATAAGCCTAGGTCACATAAACAATGATTAAAGTAAACAACCTATAGAACAAATGAACCACAAGGGGTTATTAATAAGATTTCTTTTAAAATTAGAAATTTAGAAAATTTAGATACTCCTAGTATGATAGATTTTTTAACTGTATATTCCCATCAATGGCTTTGTTTTCCAACCGATCAACTTGATCATTAACTTCCTTGTAGCAATGCATCATTTGATAAGAAGAAAAAATATTGAAAAGATATCAAATGTGTGAGACAAGGTAATTCAGATGCTAATAATTTGAATGACCATTTAAAATTGTAGATATCACAACCCTAGAGTCCCATTTGATCTATATATGGGGTATTGAACATTCAATTTCTAGCTTTGAACCCATTTTTAAGGCATTTAATTTTGCAACATTATTAGTTTCTTTTGGAAGACTAGAAAAAATTGCTCCAACAAAATCACAATGAAAATCTCTCAAGATCGAGACATCCACTAATTTCCTAGGGTTCCCTCAGGAAGCCCCGTCAAAATTGAGTTTAACAAAATCCCTAGGTGGAGGAAACCTTTTAATAAGGGATCTATTTACAAGAGGATTTTTGGTCAACAAAGAGCCCACATTGGGAAGTTTGAGTAGAGACCAATTTTTTAGAATGAAGGAATCCCATGAAGAAAAATTGTTACTAGAAATTGCATTCCTGAAAAGGCTTGACATTGCAGTTTTAAAAATTGAAATTGAAATTTTTTGTATGATCCACACATGAGGTAATTGCATCTTCTTAAAGATTTCCATGTTCCTTTCAATCCAAATGTTCTAGATGAGGATAGAGGGAGAGATTTATGAAAGACAAGAAAATTTAGAAGCTGAGTGAAGCTTAGGCCAACTCAAGAAACGTTGTAGGGTCCCATTTTGCAAGGGAGAATACCAGCCCAATTTTCTTAATAACCATGTTTAGCATTCAAAATAAAAGGGGGAATTAATGAGAAGGTTATATGCAGATTCAAAGGCCTTACCACACATCACACATGTAAAGAGATGTGTTATTCCCAATCTATCAAGTCTGAATCCCTAGAGTATTATGCCTCTGATGGCTAACCAATTAAAAGATCCTACTTTTGGTAAAAAATAAGGCCCCCCAAAAAGGGTAGAGTTCTATGGTGATAGGCCATTCTCACTTGTTAGAGAGTTATATCCTTCCTTAACTATGTAGCTGCTAGATTAAGACTTTGTCCAAATCATTACATCAGATTTATCTGAGAAGAAAATTTGTCTTTTTTGCAATTTAGATTTAAGAGAATTATTTAAGTGAGATGAGAATGGAAGAAAAATAAATTATTTCCAAATAATCTAATGCAAAGGATCCTCCTAATTGGTAAGAAAATAATCTTTCACTTTGTCCCCCAAAAGAGATTTCAGAGAAGTCTCAATTTGAGAGAAATCTCCAAGAGTTTTGAGGGGTTGATGTCCATTCTAAGCATCATCCTAGAATAAAGCTTTCTTACCATTGTTAATTATTGAAGAAAGGTGAGGAAGGATGATTGATCTACAACTGGTTATGAAATTCCAAATTTTAGATCCAAGGGGGAGATTCCTTTGCATGAAAATCCTTTCACATTCCAAGGAATCCAAATATTTTTGGTACATGATTTGACACTATTTCTTGTCAAGATTAGCATACAATTTGTAGACCAATATGGCACCCAGATCCTTGTTTTGTAAGAAATTTTTTGTTAAACCTATCCCACCTGTAGCTTTTAATTTGCATACATTATCCTGGGTGGGTACATGGAGATGGGTAGACAATTTGTGGATACGTTTTGATTTTTTTTTTGAAAACTAATAACATGAGCATGTTATAACATGAGCATGTTATAACATGCTCGTGTTATGACCTATTAAAACCAAAGAATATGTAAAATGAATTCATTTTTACTTGTGACTATGTTTTATTTGTTTCCCATGGCCAAAACCCCATTATTCTTTGCTTGCATTCGAGGAGGATCTATTTTGTGATTTTCTTCATCAATGGTTGATATTTCAGTACCAGGATGCCACCACATTGATGAGGAGGTGTGATAGGTAAGGATTGTTTTCTTTTTTTTTTAATTTGTTAGTTTTAGGTTTTTTTTTAGTTTTGGGTTGTATTTGATATTTATTTTTTAAAATTTGTAGGAGATTCAAATCAACTTGCAAACCCTCAAAATCCTCAGAAAGAAAAGCAACAAAATCCTCAACAACAAAATCAAACACAATAACAACCTCCTCCACCAATCCCTCAACACCCTCCTAGCATTCAACAAAATTTAATGAGTGAAATTGAGAACAAAAAAAAAAGAGGATTTAATTAGGAGGTTTTGCAATCCAAACTGTTTAACCATGGAAAGAATGACCCTAACAACTTCATTGAAAGATATGTTAAAAAATGTAGATTCAATTAGCAAACAAATAATTGGATGGAAAAATAGGAGGTAGGTGGCTAGGGTTTATTATGTGGATAAATTATCATATAAAGATGTAAAGGATTTAAAAATTACAAAAGGTGATTTGTGCTCATTATTCACTAAACCACACACAAATCAAAATCTTACCCTCAATGCAAAGAATTTTCCTATTCATTAGTGCCACCACCAACAAATTAGGAACTTTTCTTATGAGAGGTGGTACATGGTTTTGGATTACCCACCGTGCAAAAATTGTGAAGTCTCATAGTATCTCCTTAGGAAACTATATTGTGATTTCATATTGAACAAAATCCTAAATTATTTTTATATGACGAACTTCCAGGGGAGAGGTGGGGGTCGGTTTAGGATAGACTTGGTGCACAGCTAGATCCTACACAACAAGGGAGATGAGTTGTTGCTAGGCCGCCTCATGAGCACGTTGTTATCCCTTCCATCGCGAAGGACAATGTTGACATAGAGACATTGTAGGCTATCAACACTTTGACCCAGAGTGTCATCTAGAATGCTATCCCTATTCTACAATGCCATCCAGGGGAGTCTTTGAGTGGTGGCCTTCAAACCCATTTTTGTCAATCTTGTTGGGTGACTTGGTCATATGACCCCACTGACACTCAGGAGGCTACTACACAGGATCCATCTACAACTATAGAGATGGAGAGGGAAACTAACATTTTTCTTGAGGCATATGGCATTGATACTCAAGTAAAAGTTAGCATGTTCATTGAATTTAATGTATTAAATTTCAATTTTGAAATGAAAGATTAACTAATTTAGTTTTGTGATTTTAATAAAATTGCAGGGTCACAGTGTTGAGACTGGATACACTGGCCCTACACCTACTTATTTCTCTAGTACACCTGTTGGTGGGGTTTGTAACTAGTAAACAATTATAAATTTATTACGTGTTAATTGCATTGTTTCATGAATGGAATTTTAATATGTGATTTTGGATGTTGAACAGGCTAATATTGGAGGTTTCAAGGGAACACCTCCTAATGCCAGTGAATTTACTAAAACCTACACATAGGAAATAGAATAAAGAGTTTAACTAAATAATTTTACTTAATAGATTTGTGTAGTTTATATTCATATCATTGATTACATTGCATTTTACATCATTAAAAATCAAAGCATTGCTTCACATTCCATAACTAATAACTAGATGTTGATACATGAAAAAATTTAAACTAGAATATAGTTGTTTAGAAAGTAAACATAAGCAATGATGCAATTACTTCACATAGCATAAGTAATAATTCTAGGAGCAATTTCCAATTGCATTTGCTTGTCATGGCATTCCATGAGACCACTTTTTACTGCTCAACATCTTTTCAAATAGTTCATTGCCTTGTCTATGCTATGGATGATTGGAAGGAATATATGAAAGAATAATAGTAAGCAATAACATAGACAAGGCAATGAGTTTTTTGAAAAAATGACTCAAATAAATGTGGTCACATGGTGATGTCCATCACCATGAGACCTAATTTCTTTGAGGCACTTTTTCAAATAGCTCACCACCTTTTCTATGCTACCACATTCTCCATACATGTCTAGCGAAGCATTTTATCAAATAGTTCATTTCCTCATTGCTATGGCTAAAAGCTTAAAAAAGGTGTTTCCAACAAACTATGGATGCTTGGAAAAAATATATCAAAGCATAATAGTAAGTAATACCGTAGACAAGGCAATTAGTAGTTTGAAAAAATGCTTCAAAGAAATGTGGTCTGATGGTGATGGAATTCCATTCCATCACCATGAGACCACATTTATTTGAGGCATTTCTTCAAACAACTTAGCACGTTTTCTATGATATCAGATTTTCCATACATGTGTACCAAAGCATTTTATCAAACTACTCACTTCCTTTCTGCTATGGCTAAAAGCCTAAAATAGGTGCTTTCCAACAAACTATTGATGCTTGGAAAATTTTCTATGAAAGCATAATAGTAAGCAATAATACCATAGAGAAGGAAATGAAATTTTTGAAAAAATTCCTAAAAGAAATGCAGTATTATGGTGATGGAATGCCATGATGTGCATTTGTTTGTAATGGCATTCCAACACCATAAGATCCCATTTCTTTGAGGCATTTTTTCAAATAGTTCACTATCTTCTGTATGCCACCATAGTTATTGTACATGTCTATTAAATCATTTTATCAAATGGTTCACTGGCTTGCTACTATGGGTAAAATCCTAAAACAAATTCTTTCAAACAAGATATGGATAGGGAAAATAGTAAGGATGATAGTAAAAAATATATAGTTTAATAAGTACTAAAAATTTTGTTCATTATCTTATACATTATAAGTCATGGAATGGATCGCTATTGTAGTTTTTGTGATTGAATAATTTTTTTTTAAAATTTTCAGATGTTGCAAGTAGAAACACTTCTAAATGTGACAAGGGAAATGGAGATCGGTGTTTCATCTACTATAGAATCCTCGATGGTTCTAATAGGGGAGGTATGAGGCAAATTGCTAAATTTCAATTTACATTCGTTGTTATAGATGTTAGTGAAAAAGAAAGCCATTATTGATTCATAGTTTAATTTCTATTTGGATGGTTTATAGAGGGCTTCAACATGCCTCAACATGGGTGTGTGAATATTTTCCTTGTGGAGAGTGATCATCAGATCAAGGTAGTGATTATTTTGTTAAATATATTATTTTTTATAATTTAATTTCTATATATTAATGTCTTTACTTCTTATTGTAACAGATAAAACTTCACCAAGAACTAAACACTAGGAGGAGTAGGAGGAGCACTCCTTGAGTGGAACATAAACAAGTGATAGATGTATAACCATCTGATCAACAAACAAAGGGGAAGAATTTATTTTGAGAGCATGGAGAGCAATGACTTTTTATTCCAAAGCCCTTTGTTGTATGCCTACATAGAAATTTTATAGAAATTTTGTATTGGACATATTTGACATTGTATGCCTATATGGCTATTTTGTACCTATATTTCATACTTATATCATCATATATTGGTATATGCCTACATGACTATTTGGTTAATACAAATATTTTTTATTGATAGTCTCCATATTTGTATTATAATTTGTGTCTAAGAAAAATGTGTTAGAGTAAAGGTTTTAACTTAATTATGTTAATTAAGTTACCTTTATTCCTTTCTTAAGATTTCACTTTAGTTTGCATATTGTGATATTGAATAATTATATTAATTATTAAATGTCTACCTATTAGGGCTACTTTTAGGTTTTGCATGATCTCCTTTTAAGGATTGATCTTTGTAAATATTTAATTCTATTATTCTATTAATACATCTTTCATATTACAGAGCTTAAAACCCTCTCCCACTTTTTTCTTCATTCTCTTCCCTATGACAGGTATCTCTTTGCATGTAGGTGTTCTTGGACTTTGAAGTTGGTTTTGATAGCTTCTACATGGTATCATAGTATGGAACTGTTGCAGCCTATTCTTGTTTTGAAGAATTTAGAGCTACAAGGGTTTGATTTGGCTTTCACAAGTTTTTAGTTTGATTTTTTTTTATCTGGCATACTTCATTCTTTGGGCTCATTTTGGGCCCAAATCGACCTCCCGTTTGGATTCACAGCGCCCGAAAACCCCTATTTTAATATGAATGACTTCAGGGCATGATCTTCGAGGTCCAAAAAAAAACAAAATAAAGTTTTTTGTTTTAAAAATTGTGCTCCCTATTTAAAACAGGGGTGCTACCTAGCCATTGCCAGGTGACCACCCCAGTGTCACCCAGTGGCCACCAGAGGGTAGCTCGGCTAGCAGCGCTGCCAACCCCCATACTGCCTCGCTTAACCCCTGAGGGTTCCGCCACAGTCACATAGGTGACCGAGAGTTGTCCATAAGCCCCCAATAGATGCCCATCCCTAGTCGACAGTGTTATAGAAGACTAGGGACTCCGCCGCCAAGCCCCAACCACTAGCCCCCTAGTGATTGATAGGACTAGGGGCCAACAAAATTTTAGCCCCTAGGGCTTGAAGGAGGCCTATTTGAGATTTTTGGAGGTACTTTCAGTAAAATGGGCATATCTTGGGCATTTTAGCTCAGATTTTCAAATGAAAATAGGCTTTGGAAAGATAGATATGAGCTTGTCATGATGGTGTAGGATTTTTTCTAAAATTTTGTAGTTTTGTTTCCTTTTTTTGTAGTCAAAATTAGATGATTTTTTTTGCACTCTCGGAGGCATAACTTTGTCTTTTTTGATTTGTTTTTTTGAAAAATAATAGGCGTCAGAAAGCTCTTCCCACACTCTATTCAAATCTTCTATTATTTTTTCTAGAAAAATAATCAGGTACATAAGATTTAGTTTGAAGTATTTTTTTCTTTTTCCTGCTTTTTCATTGAAAAATAACTATTGGGGTTTGGTTTCTTGCATTGTGGGGGGAGTTTTTTTCTTGCTTTCTATCATTTTCTTTAGAAAACCAAAAACTATTCACATTAAACATTCATTAAACCTCTCCAAACATGGCTGAAAACCCTTCTTCTAGTGAACTTCCCACACCTCATAACTATCATACGTGGAAGGCATTCATGAAATGTCTTCTCAAATAAAAGGGGTTGTGGTCCTATTTAGATGCAGTTCAACCAGTTTTGACAAGGCCAGTTGAGGTTATACAAGATACAAATAAGATGGATGAGGCTATGGGTTTGATTTCCTTACATGTATTAGATAGCTTGTTGTTTCATCTTGATGGGCGTAATAGTCCTCTTGAAATGTGGAACAAGTTCAATGATTTATTTGGTACCATCAATCAGTTTCGTGCAATATAGATTTAGGCAAAGTTGAATTCACTTGTACTTGATTATTTTCCCTATATTTTGGACTTTCTAATGAAATTCAAACAATAGAGATCCCTTCTATAGGGTTTTAGTAAGAAAAAAATAGATGAGTGTATTTACCTAATTCTTTCTAAGCTTCAAGGTCATTTTCAGATATTATCTTCGACATTTTGTTCCACCATGGATGCATTGGGAAAATGATTTACCATGCCTAATTTTGAGGTGTTTTGTGATCAGTTGACATGAGAGAAGACCAAGATATCACAGTTGGATGCTCTCACATGATCTAAGAACCAAGAACTATTAGCTTATTCATCTACAGGGAAACAGACACAAAAAATGAATCCCAAGACAGATTCAATAGGTAGTGAGAGTTCCTCTAAGCCACCTCCTAAGACTGATTCAAAACCATAGTTCAATTCTAAATAGGGAAAATCTTTGAAGTCTGGTGAGTCTTCCTCCAAGACTAAGAAGAAATCAGCTGATCCTTGCAGTTAATGTGGCAAGGAAGGACATCTAGTTTCCAAGTGTTGGAAATGATTAGAGGCTTTAGAGGAAGCCATGTAGTATCATAATATCACCTCACCTCAATCTCCTTCCCAACCCATAGGGAAAGGTCAAGCTCTTTCTGCACGAGCATTGTCCTCAAGATACACTTGGATTCTATATTCTAGTGCTTCTCACCATTTGACACACACACAAGATTTGGTCACCACACTTGCCCCTACAGGAACTACACATATTATAGTTGATGACTCAACACAAATTATAGTTCATGGTTTTGGTACTATTTCATTAGATGGTGGTTGTCTTCAGGATGTGCTTCTAGTTCCTGACATTTCAACAAACCTTCTTTCATTTTATCATATTTTCCACTTTGGCTCTGGTAAGACAGTAGAGTTCTCACCACATGATGTGGTTATTCAAAACCTTCATGATCCTAACTTGGTTGTGGCTACTGGGAGTGTTGATTCTACATCTCACTTATATAGATTTGATGGCTTTAAGAGTTCAGACACTATAGGTTCCTCTCTTATATCACATGCAGACTCAATGAGTTGGCTTTGGCAAGAGTTTTTTGGCCATGCCAATTATAGATATCTATAGCAGATGAGTACTCAAACACTTGTGATTGGGCTTCCTAAAATTTCATGTACTGATGGTGTATGTCGAGGTAGTGCTCTTGGCAAACATCACTGGGATCATTTTCCTAAGGTTCGAGCCACACGTGGTAAGGCACCCCTAGAGTTGGTACACAGTGATCTTATGTCCTTTATAACTCCTTTTTCAGGGTCCCAATATGTGCTCACTTTTATTGATGACTTCTCTAGACGTACATGGGTGTACTTTCTTAAGTACAAGTCTTATTTTTTTGATTCATTTAGGATCTTTAAGAAATTTGTTGAGAAGCAATCTGGACTTTCTATTAGGAGGATATGCACAAATAATGGGGGGGATTATGTTAATCAGTATTTTAGGGATTTTTGCACTGACCATGGTTTGCAACGTCAGCTTATAGTACCTTATACCCCTCAATAGAATGGTGTCGCTGAGAGAAAAAATTGAACCTTATGGGACATGGAAAATTGTATGATATAGTCTCGAGCTATGAGTTCTTCATTTTGGGTTGAGGTAGTCAATTATGCCAATTATATTCAAAATCAGATGCCTCATAACGTATTATGACATATGACTCCTGAGGAGGCTTGGAACCATGTCAAGCCTGATGTTTCTACATTCTGAGTTTTTGGTAGTGAGGCTTGAGCATTTATTCCTGATGCTCAACGGAAAGCCATGGAAAGAAAGAGTTGACCACTCATATTTGTTGGCTACTGTGAGGATGTTAAGGCATATAGGTTGTTTGATCTTGATTCTAGATAGGTCTAGTTTTGGTGGGATGTCCAGTTTGATGAGCACTTTCCTTAGATGGATTCTCCATCACCAACTTCTCCCTCACTGCCTACTCCTCCCTCTTCATCTCTTGAGGATTACTTATCTCTTAAGGATGATGCAAATAATGATCCACCATCTCCACCACCACTAGCCACTCAATATTTTCCTAGGTGGGCCCGTGTTACTGATGAGGTAACTAGTTATTTGGCAGGTGATCCTTTAGATACTCATCATACTCATGCTCAGACATCTAGTTCTAGTCTTTTGAGTCATACCATTTTGGATGATCCTCGGAAGTTTTCAGAGGCGACAAGTCACCTTGAGTGGGATAGGGCCATGGATGGGGAGTATTCTTCTTTGATGAAGAATCATACATGGGATCTTTTCTCTCTTTCTAAGGGAATAAAGTTGGTTCGGTGCAAGTGTTTGTACCATACCACGTATGTTGCAGATGGTTCGATTGATAAGTATAAGGAACGTCTTGTTGTGAAGGGGTTTTCTTAGGTAGAGGGTATTGACTACTCTGATACCTTTGCTCCTGTCACCACGATGAACTCTATATTCCTTGTACTTTCACTTGAAGCTTCATAGGGATGGAAAGTGTTTCAGATGGATGTGAAGAGTGCCTTCTTGCATGGAGACCTACATGAGGAGATCTATATGGAGCAGCCTCAAGGACTTTTCTAGGCCACTTCTTTGGTTTACAGACTTCTACATTCATTGTATGGTCTCAAACAAGCCCCTCAGGCATGGTATGAGAAGATGGACTCTTTCTTGCTTTCCTCTCACTTCACACGTTGTCATTTCAATCATGTAGTGTACATTCAATGTTAAGAGGGTGATCTTTTGATTCTTGTGCTATATGTAGATGATCTCATTCTTATAGGTAGCTCATCCTCCATGATTTAAAGTGTTCAAAGAAATTTGATGGAGCAGTTTGAGATGATAGATCTTGGTCTTCTAAACTTCTTTTTGGGTCTATAGGTTATTATGTCTTCGGATGGGATTTCCATATTTCAGCAGAAGTATGCTCTTGATATGCTTCAGAAATTTGGCATGCTTGATTGCAAGCCTACCTCCACTCCATTTTAGTCAAGTGCTATTTTTTCTTCCACTTGTTCTACTCCTTTAGTTGATCCCACTTTATACAGGTAGTTGGTTGGTAGTTTGTTGTACCTAACACACTCTCATCTTGATCTTTCCTTTGCGGTTGGCCTTTTTTCTTGGTTCTCCTATGATCCTCATGAGATCCATTAGCAAGCAACCAAATTTATTTTGAGGTACATTCAGGGCACCACTCATTATGGCATTCACTACACTTTAGGATCCCCTCACATTATTGGCTTCACTGACTCAAATTGGGCTGGTTATGTCACTGATCGGAAGTCTACTTCTGGTTTTGTTTTTTCCCATGGTTCTAGGCCTATCCTATGGTCTTGCAAGAAGCAGTCTGCTATTGCATTATCATCTACAGAGGCTAAATACCAAGCAACAGTATTAGCTAGTCAGGAGGTCTTATGGCTTCGACAGTTGATGAAAGAGTTTGGGTTTCCTCCTAATAGTCCCACTATTCTTTGGTGTGGAAATCAAAGTTCCATTCACATTTCCAACAACCCAGTGGAGCATCAGCGAACTAAGCACATTGAAATCCACATGCACTTCATCAGGTAGTTGATTTAGGATGGTTCTCTAATCTTGGAGTACATTCCTATAGAGGAGCAGATTGCAGGGATCTTCACTAAACCTTTGGCTTCTCTGTGCTATCTTTAGTTGTGCTCCATGCTTGGGGTGAATGAAGTTGTCCTTGGGGGGTCTCAGTGAGGCCTTCCTTCATATTTCTTTTCAACATGTTTCTTTATCTCTTTTTGGAGAGGAGTTTTTTCCCACTGGGTTTTCTCCTTTACTCCACTTTATAGAGATTTTGTTGTATTCGGGTACCTGATCAGGCCTAGTTGTCAGGACCCAAATTTACTTTCATGCATTGTAGTTACTTTTTCTTTGTTGGACATGTTTGTAGCTGCACTTTTTCTCATCTTAAGGGGGGTTGTTAGAGTAAAGGTTTTAACATAATTATGTTAATTAAGTTACCTTTATTCCTCTCTTAATATTTCACTTTAGTTTGCATATTGTGACATTTAATAATTATATTAATTATTAAATGTCTACCTAACAAGGTTACATTTAGGTTTTGCATGATCTCCTTTTAAGGATTGATCTTTGTAAATATTTCATTTTATTGCTTTGTTAACACATCTTTCATATTACAGAGCTTAAAACCCTCTCTTTCTTTTTTCTCCATTCTCTTCCCTGTGATAGGTATCTCTTTGCATGTAGGTGTTCTTGGACTTTGAAGTTGGTTTTGAAAACTTCTACAAAATGGACCCTTTTCTTGATATGGATTATTTCATGATTAAATTGATTAAAACAAGGTCTTAATCTAGTGTTGTGAGACATTTTATGCATCCACGCTAGGTCTTTGACCCTTGCAAATCAAGTAAAACACATTTAATGACATCTTGGGGAGGTGTTGTGAAGTGTTGTAACACATTTCTACACTCTTTTAGAGACTCTATTTATTATAATTCATATAAAACTTATTTTTTTTCATCATTAAGTCCTATATTGAAGTTTTGTAAAGCCTTATAACAAAATTTCATGCCCTCCTAGGAACATCTCCTTATTTACACCTTTCTTATGACTTATTTGACCCCTTTATGTCATCACATATCTTAATCAAGTGTATCTTTGAATGTAAACCCAAAAAAAAAATTAAATGTAAGTTAAATTCTGACACCCACTTTTGAGTCCAAGGTGGGACCCATTCACAATGGGTGGAAAATTTGTCCTTCTTGGCTCTAATTTCAAAATATTTCAAATATCCTTTCAAGTTTTTATTCAAAAATCATTTAATGTCGGCCTGTGATGAGGTATGAATGGTTACTAAGGCACAAGTTTGTATAAATATGTGTTTTTCCCTTTATTTTGAGATAGAGGACCTTATTCCATATTATCATCTTCAATCCATTCTTCCTCCATCTTCAATCAAGCAACTTAGATATCAGGGCATTAAAAATATAATTTTTAGACTTTCAAGGGAAGATTTTACATGCTATGTTGCAAAATTTCAAGATCAATCATCATGGAAAGGTAATAATTTCCATTGTTTCATGTTTCATTCATTTCATTCATCAATTTGGTTTAATTACCTTATTTTGGTTTGACCAAGGCAAACCCCCATTCCTTAACAATCAACATTCCTTCTCTTCTTCTTATGTGCTTGTAGATTTAGGTCCTTTGGAAGCTTGAGAATAATTGGAGATAAAGTTGCAAAGTCATTCAAGTCTTATTCTCATCATTCAATTCAAATCATCAACAAGAAGTCACTTTCAAACCCAAATTTGACAGTTTTAGAAGCGGAGACTTGTAGGAGGAAAAATTGTAGATCTAACTCCACAGAATCTTCCTCTGATTTTCTAGATTGCTATTGGTGGAATGATTCACCACCCATGGTGTATGAGTCCCACTTGTAGGCCTAAAAGTTTATTTTCAGAGATTTTAGCTCCTGACTGTCAAAAACAAGTTTCCTGAAGATTTCATCAACAATAGGATTGATTCACCATGCATGGAAAATGAGTCCTAGTGACCATTGACATAAGTTCTTAAAATATTCCAAAATATTCTAGTGACATCATTCAACCTCCAGGTGCACTCTGATTTCATCCATCTCTTTTTGTTTTGCATATTTCATCCATTTATTTCATTTCAAAAATACAAAATGTGTTTTCAAACAAGTCATAATTCTTAGATTTTGCATGCATGTTTGATCAATTTCATAGTTTAGCAGCACTTAGATCATTCCATTTAACTCATACAACATCATACACATCCCACATTTGAGTGAACTAGTTAGCATTTTTTGATCTAATCTTTCTCCTTTTGGGTGAAAAACCCTATAAGAGTTAGAGAGTTCATTGGGTCCAAAAATCTACGGTTCATAAATTCATGGATCAATAGATATGAGTCACGTGTATCCAAGTGTATAATTTACATCTTACGTGTATAGTTTGTGACTTACATGTGTTCCAATGTATACTTTGTGACTTACGTGTTTTCATGTGTATACCTTGTATTCATGCATATGCTTTGTATTAATTTGTGTATACTATGTATTCATACGTATACTTCAAGGCTTACTTGTTTTTGAGTACTTGTGCTTTCTTTATTCACATATACATGCTTGACTTATTCACATGTATACTTAATAATTGGTTAGCCCTAGCATTAATTATTACTATCCTTCATGGTTTGTCTTGAATATTAATTGATTAATGCTAAACAACTTTATATAAAAGCAAAAAACATGTTTTCTATTAATATTCCATGAAATGGATCATAAAAAGATTCCAATATATTTAATCCTTTCATTGCAACAACTAAATTAGGAAAATGATACAAAATCTTCACAACACTTGATCCGTGGATATTTTTAGTGAAAATTGAAGTGTCTGAATCTATAGATTTCTACACAATCGAAAGAGCTCGACGCCCTAATTCCAACGATCTCGAATGGAGAAAAAGGAGTCTGTTTGCACAAGTTATGGCTAGTCAAACCTTGGGTCAAACTGGGATCAGGGGGCATCCAGGAAGCAAAAAAATGATGTCGTCAAAAGTTGTCGAAGTTGGCATCATCGCGAAGAGCTTGTCGAGATGATTCCGACAGTGTTCGTTTCGTCGAAATCCGACATCGTATGCTCAACTTATTAGTGGTCAAAGTTTGCAGTTGACTTTTGAGGTGGACCGTACGGATGTTGACGTCAGCATTCTGTACTGTACGGAAGGTGAAGTGGATGAACCTGAATTTGACACATGGCATCCATGTCAGCATTGTATGGAACCAATCTA
>VDFB02105782.1:0-46457 GCA_007258455.2 Sequoia sempervirens | reverse complement strand
CACTTCTTTTCATAGCTCATCAAAATGTCTCCATTTTTGGCACTTTATGGATATCATCCTCCTTCCATCACATCATCAATTAAGGTGTCCCCACGAGTTTAGGCAGTAGAAGACCACTTGCTTCATCAACAAGTACTTTCAGGACTCAAGGAGAATTTAGCCATGGCACAAAATCGAATGAAACAACAGGCAGACCAACATCGTAGTGAAAGAAGTTTTGAAGTTGGGGATTGGGTCTTCTTGCGATTGTAGCCTTATAAGAAAATCTCACTAAAGCATTAAAGAAAGAATAATAAGTTGTCTCCAAAGTATTATGGTCCATACCAAATAATGCAGAAGATTGGTAGTGTTGCCTACAAGCTTGAGTTGCCACCAACAACAAAGATACATCCATATTTTCATGTTTCTTGTTTGAAGAAGGTAATTGGGAATAATATTCCCACTCAAACAACACTTCCCGAGCTGGATGAAGAAGGAAGAATAATTTTGGAACCAGAGTGCATTCATCAAACATGCACAAAGAAGCTAAGGAATATAACTATCACTGAGTATCTCATCCAATGGAAGAAGTTACCAGTTGAAGATGCCACGTGGGAAGACGAGGAGTTCATTCAAAAGTTTCCAAACTTGATTAGCATTGAGGACAATGCTTCTTTGAAGAAGGGGGGCATGCTACACCCTTTATATTATTGTACATCGGGTTATGAATAGTCGGCTTGTGGCTATCTTAACTCTATTAAGTCATATTATCATTAGTATATTGTTATTTAGTTGTTTAGGTCGACCTAAGTCTTATATAGGTGTGTCTAAGTCGGCCTAGGTGATATCCTTGGCATAAATAGGTATATATAGGAGGTTGTGAGTCTTATTTCATCATCAAGTTGTGAAGTGTGTTCTCATTATAGATATTTGGAGTCCCCCTCAAAGTGGCTTGTTATTCTCAGTTATTATCAAGTATTTGCAGCATATTTCATATCATATTCTTCTACTTTGTAAGTTATTTCATAACATACTACATCCCCTTAAGAAATTATATTATGACCCCTTAAGACATCCCCTAAGACATTTTATTATGACCCCTTTAGAAACTCTCAAGACCCCTTTAAGAAATCCCCTTAAGAGTTCTATTATGACCTCTTTTAGGCATCCCCTAATTCTTTTAAGATGTTCTATTATGACCCTTTTAGACATCTCCTTAAGACCCCTTAAAGCATCCCCTTAAGACATTCTACTATGATCCCCTTAGACATCCCCTTAAGATGTATTATAACCCATTAAGACATGCCCTTAAGCCATTCTATTATGACCCCTTTAGACATCCCCTTAAGATGTCATATTTGTTTTGAAACTTATAAATTAGTGTTAGATGTTGGCTATTTATAGAATTTATTAATTCTTTTATTCTCAATCTTCTATCATATTGTTTATTTCTTTAAAATTTTATCCTTTTGGTATATAAATAGACGGTTTTGTTTTTAAATTATGATTTATTAACTAATTATTGATTGACGTGAATTGAATAAGTTCATTGAGCAATTATCGCTATTTATTGAATGTGCATATCATGTATATCATGTATGAAATCACTAAATTTGTAAAGTATAAACATTAAAATGTCATATATTAATATCATGTATGGGATCACTAAATTTCACATTAATGTCCTATATTAATTTCTTGACTATTAACATAAAATACATAAATGTACATGTGTAAATTAAAATTTTAAACAATAATAAAGTCCATAATATATGTAACATATTAAGTGCATGAAACCAATATATTAAGCGTGTGAAATAAAGTCCAACTAAGTACTTGAGCCATGAAATATAAATTCCAATAGAGTACATGAGAAACAAGAAATATAGTCCATGAAATCAACAAATATAAAACATAAAATCACATGTTTCTAGGTCATGTATTGTCTCTATAATCAAGAGACCTCTTCACACAATGTGGACTATGTGGATGACCTAAAACACTCTATACAAGAGAAAGATTAAATCAGTTGTAAGACAATGAAAAATGATTTAATGACAATTTAATTTATAATCCATCATAAAATTAAATTACCATTGCATCCGTGGTTCCGATGCCTGCACCTAAAGAACTTCTAAATTCCTAAATCAACTTACATAAAACAAGACAAAGAAATTAGAAATTAGGATGTACAAATTCCACAATTATTTTTTAAATTCAATTTAATTTTTAATTTATCATATTTTAATTGTATCGTATTCTGAGGTTGTGCACCAAGCTCTTCTCCAGGACCTATCTGTACATGCTCAACTACAAGATGTGTCTCATGTTATAAAAGAAAAAGAATATGTAATAGATCATATTATGTATATATTCAATTTAAAATTTATAATTGACTTTAAATATAATAAAAAAATTAAATTACCATTTGATCCGGACCTTGCTCTACATGTCCTCCTGGTGGTGTAACTATGTATGATTCAGGGCTAAAAGTTGCACTAACAAAGTCCTACAAGATCAAAATTAAAGCATGTACAATTGAATTAGGTTTATATATATATATATATATATATATTAAGTTTGCACATTTTGTGTAGAAATTTTTGTAAACAACTTGGAAATTAGTGGCCTCATGAGTAGCTGCAACATCAAATGTTTGCCTGATGCCCATTCCTATTGTGGTATCAACCTAGACATACAAGTACATAGACATTTAATGCTTATAATATTTACAAGTGTACATCCATGTGTTTCATTTATCTAGTGAATTCAAAACTCATAAAATTGTAACTATACTAATGTAAACTTTAAACAAATTTACAATATGAATGTACATTCCCTTGATCTATGATGCTCAATAGTGGAGGAGTGCTTGACAATCCCTCAGGAGGAATCGACGTGGATGTCGATTGACTCACCTAAAGCAACATAAATATTTCAAACATATGTGTGATTCAATTATAAATTTAAAACTCAAGTTAAATTTATGATTTCATATATAATTTTAAAAATTGAAATCAAAATAGCCCATAAGGGTTGCCGAGTATGACCGGTGTCGATGTATGTACTCGCAGAATAGATGATTGCCCCATCATTAGTTTCTTGTACACCAAAAAATTTGATTGTAAAAATTTATTAAAAAAATTCTTTGATATATACATCCATGAAAATTCTTATAAAATGAATGTACACCTAGATACATATTTATACCTGTGTCGCAGTGTCCTTAGGGTGATGGTCTGCTGTAAGAAACTCTACAAATGAACTGATGTGACCAAATGAACCACCATAATCTCCCCATCCACCTAAAATAGGTGTGGCTTGATCAGGTCCATAGTATACTTGATGACAACTTGTGCATTTATGAGGGACATGCCTCGACACTCCTGGAGTGGTACTCAGACCAGCTCTATAAAAAAATCCTCCATCATCATTGTCTCTATGCTCCCCACTTGCTATTGCAGAAGCATGTTGATCAAGGTCTCCTAGAGCTTGATGATGTACAGGTGTGGGAATGGGAGGACCAGAAGCAACAACAAGGGGTTTGGCATGCACGGGGCATTGGGGATCAACCCTTGCCCCTAACCTCTATTGTGGCATGTCGCCACCAACACCCTAAAATGATCTAAAATCAAAATAATTGATCTTTTGCACCAAAACAAACTCTACATACAATTTTCTCAAAAATACAATGGGCACTCCCAATTAGCATGTGGAGGACTATCAAAAACCATATACCATCGATCCCAAAAATGTGCACTCATCTATGGATGTATGCACCACCTCATGGATATTCTAGATTTGTTGGGTGGAATGGGTTGTCAAGAAATAAGGTCAAGAAAGTAGGGGGCTAGATGGGCTTTTGTTATTTTAAGGTCTAATATTTGTTTGTAAGAGAGACCATTAGAATAAAATTGTCTCATTTTCTCTCTCTCTCATCGATTCCTATCAAGATCATAATCGATCATCCTAATGGCATCAACAATGTTTTGCATCGCAAATGCAAAACATCTCACATGTGGAGGAATCAATGCTTGACTCTGCATAGAATTGATTTGATTTTGTAAGTATACAACTTGATCATTTATAGGTTCTCTCAACTGAGCCTCATCAGATGCGATAGGTGTTGGATGTGGCATATTAGATGGAGGTGGAGGGGGACGGGGAGGTGGATGTGGCTGTGGTTGAGGTAGTGGATTGATGATATAATCAATGTTAAAATCATCCATGATATGCTCGATATAAATGTGCACCTACCTTAAATCATACAAAATAGGATGTGCATACATATATTAAGATCATATATTTAGTTTAAATAGGATGAGCAAAAAATATATTAAGATCATATATTTAATGGAAATGCACATATATATACATTGATTGTTCAACTTGAGCCTGTCCATAAAAAAATCAAAATTTAACATGTACATGTGCATTTAAAATAAAAAATATGATGCATAATTTGCATGCACACAGATCATTAAACTAAACTATCTACATACATACAAATTTCAAAATTTAAGAACTATATATGCAAATTTTTAATACATACACATACATACTAAACAATAAAGTTGAAACATTCAAAAAAGCTCACTTTATGTCTAACACACACACACACACATATATATTACAATTTTTCAGTAGGAGAAATCATGATCTAGTAGATAGTCATAAAATATATACTATTATATATTATTCATTATAAGTTCATAAATTCCACCAAATTCATAAATCCATGTCACTAAAAATATCCATCTAGAACCAAAATCATAAATCCATGTCACTAAAAATATCCATACAACCAAATTTATAAATTCATCATACAAAATATCCATCGTTCACCAAATTCATAAATTCATAACTATTTAAGATCATTGCCTTAATTTAGAAACTATTGTGGCTCTCTATTGCATCTCTTCATTTCGTTGTGTTTTCCTTTTCAGAATTGGAAGTTCTCCTCTCCTCTAGCCATTGTCGATGCACATCTAAGATCCCATCCATAGCCCCGACAACATCAACAAGGGTTTACATCCTAGATGCAAACATCCTCACAGGAGGTGTGACACATTCTTCATTTTGAATAATGTTGATTTGATCTTGGATGTTTCTAACATTGGCATTGATTTGTGCTTGCAAACGAGCATTTTCATTGATTTTAGGTGGTGGAGGTGGGGGGTTACGAGGTGGAGTGGGTGGAGGTGGAGGTGGAGGTGGTGGAGATGGATGGCGTGGAGGTGGATTGTGAATATTATTGAATGGACCCATGTGATCTTTAAGATATGAGTGAACCTGCATTTTATTTGCAATTTCAAGATGTAAGATACATGTTTAGGAAATACCTTTAAACCATTCAATATAAATGGCCTTAAATAATTGAATACAAATGATAAAATATATAATCCTCATTTATGTCTAAGGCACACGTTCCTTGAATGAAAATACAATTAACTACTAATATTATATAATATTGCATGATCTTATTATTGTTAAATTTAGTATCCTTGGGAAACTTTGATCACCAAATTTTAAGAAATTCTTTGATCCCATTAAGAAATGTTATATTCGGACCCCTTAAGAAATCAAATTAGGAATTAGGGTGATAGGATGGCTTGAGGGGATCTACGTCTAGTGAGGTCCTAGGAGAAAATGACATGGATCAAGAGAATAAAATTTGGTGAAGTTGCCCAAGGAAACCAAATTTCATTAAAATCCTTTAAAGAAAAAATGATGGCTTTAGGGTTTAGGGTTTAGACTTTACAGTTTAGGGTTTAGGGTAATAGGATAGCTTAAGGGCATCTACATGTAGTAAGATCCTAGGAAAAAATTACATGGCATAAGGGAATGAAATTTGGTGGAGTTTCCTAAGGAAACCAAATTTCATTAATAGCCTAAGAAAAAATGATGGCTTTAGGGTTTAGGGTTTAAAGTTTAGATTTTAGGGTTTAGGGTAATAGGATAACTTAAGGGGATATATGTAGTAAGATCCTATGACAAAATTACATGGCATATGGGAATGAAATTTGGTGGATTTTCCTAAGACAACCAAATTTCAGTTTAAGGTCAAGTAGGACAAAATGAATGGTTTAGTGTTTAGGGTTTATATTTTAGAGTTTAGGGTTTAGGGTTTACATAACTTAGGGTGAATTTTTGGTGCCCCTTGGAATATAATGAACTTGCAAGTTAGTGAAGAACATTTTCTTGTGGAATAGTTGATTGAGATCTACTCTCGTTTCAATTGACCAATCTAGATCATGAAATCTCATTCATATTATAATCTTACATGATCTTATTATTATTAAATTTGGTTGCCTTGGGAAACTTTGTTCACCAAATTTTAAGAACTTCTTTGATCCCCTTAAGAAATGTCATATTCAGACCCCTTAAGAAATAAATTTATGATTTAGGGTGAACCGGATGGCTTAAGGGGATCTACGTCTAATGAGGTCCTAGGAGAAAATGGCATGGCTCAAGTTAATAAAATTTGGTGAAATTTCCCAAGGAAACCAATTTCATTAAGAGCCTTAAAGAAAAAATGATGGCTTTAGGGTTTAAGGTTTAGGACTTTTAGAGTTTAGGGTTTAGGGTATTAGATAGCTTAAGGGATCTACATGTAGTAAGATCCTAGGGACAAAATTACATGGCATAAGGGAATGAAATGGTGGATTTTCCTAAGACAAACCAAATTTCAGTTTTACACAAGCCAGGTAGGACAAAATGATTGGCTTAGTGTTTAGGGTTTAGATTTTAGAGTTTAGGGTTTACAGAACTTAGGGTGAAGTTTTGGTGCCCCTTGAAATATAATAAACTTGCAAGTTAGTGAAGAAAATTTTCTTGTGGAATAGTTGATTGAGATATACTCTTGTTTCAACTGACCAACCTAGATCATGAAATCTCATTCATATTATAATCTTGCACGATCTTATTATTGTTAAATTTGGTTGCCTTGGGCAACTTCACCAAATTTTAAGAACTTTGATCCCCTTAAGAAATTTTTCATATTGGGACCCCTTAAGAAATCGATTTATGATTTAAGGTGATAGGATGGCTTAAGGGGATCTAGGTCTAGTGATGTTCAGGGAGAAAACTCGGCATAATTATTTGGTGAAGTTTCCTAAGGAAACTAAATCACTTGTTCTTTAAAGAAAAAAAATGATAGTTCTTAGGGTTTAGGTAATAGGATAGCTTAAGGGGATCTACATGTTGTAATATCCTAGGAAAAACTTACATGAGATAAGGGGAATGAAATTTGGTGGAGTTTCCTAGGGCAACCAAATTTCATTAAGATCCTTAAAGAAAAAATCATGGCTTTAGGGTTTAGGGTTTAGACATTAGAGTTTAGGGTTTAGGGTAATAGGATAGCTTAAGGGGGTATACATGTAGTAAGATCCTAGGACAAAATTAAATGGCATAAGGGAATGAAATTTGGTGGATTTTCCTAAGACAACCAAAATTTAGTTTAAGGTCAGGTAGGATAAAATGAATGGTTTAGTGTTTAGGGTTTAGATTTTAGAGTTCGGGGTTTAGGATTTACAAAAATTAGGGTGAAGTTTTGTCTCTTGGAATATAAATGGACTTGCAAGTTAGTGAAGAACACTTTGTGGAATAGTTGATTGAGATCTACTCTGTTTGGGTTCCACTAACCTAGATCGTGAAATATCATTCATATTATAATCTTGCACAATATTATTATTGTTAAATTTGGTTGCCTTGGGAAACTTCACCAAATATTAAGAACTTCTTTGACCCCCTTAAGAAATTGATTTACGATTTAGGGTGATGGGATGGCTTAAGGGGATCTACGTCTAGTGAGATCTAGGAGAAAATGGCATGGCTCAAGTGAATAAAATTTGGTGAAATTTCCCAAGAAAACTAAATTTCATTAAGAGCTTTTAAAGAAAAAATGATGTCTTTAGGGTTTAGGGTTTAGACTTTAGAGTTTAGGGTTTAGGGTAATAGGATAGCTTAAGGGTATCTACATGTAGTAAGATCCTAGGAAAAAATTACATGGCATAAGGGAATGAAATTTGGTGGAATTTCCTAGGGCAACCGAATTTCATTAAAATCCTTCAAAGAAAAAATGATGGCTTTAGGGTTTAGGGTTTATACTTTAGAGTTTAGAGTTTAGGGTTTAGGGTAATAGGATAACTTAAGGGGATATATGTAGTAAGATCCTATGGTACCCATTACATGGCATAAGGGAATGAGATTTGGTGGATTTTCCTAAGACAACTAAATTTTAGTTTAACGTCAGGTAGGAAAAAATGAATTGTTTAGTGTTTAGGGTTTAGATTTTAGAGTTTAGGGTTTACAGAACTTAAGGTGAATTTTTGGTGCCCCTTGGAATATAATGAACTTGAAAGTTAGTGAAGAACATTTTCTTGTGGAATAGTTGATTGAGATCTACTCTTGTTTCAACTGACCAACCCAGATCATGAAATCTCATTCATATTATAATCTTGCACGATCTTATTATTGTTAAATTATGTTTCCTTGGGAAACTTCTACCAAATTTTAAGAACTTCTTTGGACTTCTTAAGAATGTTACATTGGGACTCTTGGCAAACCAATTTATGATTTAGGGTGATAGGATGGCTTAAGGGGATCCAGATGTCTAGTGAGGTCCAAATTTAGTCATACTATGGCCTCATTGGTTCCATCTAGCTTTGGGTCAAAAGTGTTTACCCATCTAATAAAAAAAATTACCATGTTAAAAATGAATCAATCTATACATATCACAAAAATAACATACATCTATCAAAACAAGTAAAAATTTCCTCCTACATTAGAGGATATCAAAATAAATATGAAATATTTTAATAATTATACTTGTAATCTCTTATTAATAAGTTATATCATACATAATTTTAATCACATAATAAAGCAATAAATATACATATGTAGAAGACACAAAAATAAAAAGAGGCTACTCACTTGGATCTTGATCCTTCTAGGAAGTGCCTAGATTGGTGTATTTCATGTAGGACTCTATGTAGGTGTTGGGACCTTCACCTCTCTCCTTGTTTATTTCCAAAAATACCACTCACTCCCTCTATAGAATTATTTTCTTTTTTTATTATCTAGTTCTTTTAATCTTCTAAATTAACCTCTTATTTATAGGAGCATAATATGAATCCTCCTCCTATCTCTATTGTAATAATAGCATAGTTCCTCCAACCTATCATCATGTACCTCCTCCCTTTCCCATGTAATAGGTGTACCTTAGGTGTTAAATGGTTCCATCTTGGTCTCCTTATTGATGCATTTTTATCCTTCCACATAAATCTATATAGTATCAAAATATAGGTAATTTTATGGTTATTGAATCTCTCTTAATTGCTAAATAGTCCATTATGATTGAGGATGGGTGGATTATTATCTAGTATCACATCTTAAAAATCCTATAGAGGTCATGGAATGTGTTTCTTAATATATATATTCCCATACAAACCTCTTTCCATATATTATCAACTCTCCTATATAATAGACACCTTACTAGATTTAAATTTCATATGATATATACCCAAGTGTTTCCAATTGGAATTGCTATATTTATACTTTTATGGTATTCTATATATTCATAATAGTTTGCATAAATCTACCAAATAGACCCATTCTTGACATTGAACCTACATAATTTTAGGTATGTCCAATGAAAGAAACTTTACCCATAGCACTCTCACTCACACTCCTATCTTGTGGATATAATAGAATAAATTTTTCTTCCAATGATTTAGATCCCTAATAATCATGTCTAAGTGTCATAGAGAGTGAGCATCCACTCTTCATAAACTTGTAGAAACCAAAAGGTTTCATATTATGTGTTCAAATAAGTGAAAAAAGTACGAAAATATCTACTGAATGGTGATAATAGAGGGTTTTTGAAGGCAACCAAATTTCATTTTAAGGTCCTAAGAAAAAATTCAAATGCTTTAGTGTTGAGGGTTTAGGTTTTATAGTTCAGGGTCTATGGTTTAGCAAACTTAGGGTGAACTTTGGGTGGCCCTTAGAATAATTTAGACTTGCAAGTTAGTGCCAATTGTAATTGACTGTGTGTGCTTAGATTTATGAATTTGCTAGCTAAATTTGCAAACAAACATTGATAAACTTTTTGAATTTTAACTATTCTTTAACATATTGTTTTCTAACCTAATTATAATTTAACATTGAAACTAAAGTTTAACATATCATTTTTTCCATACAATGCAAATAAAATTTAAAGCATTTAAGCAATGCAAATAAATTTTTTTGAGCTTGAAATTACCTAGTTTTCAAAATCAAAATGATTTGTTCAATTTCAACTTAGGGTTTTAACAAAAAAATTTGTTCCAATTCAATTTAGGGTTTCAATTTCTAAGCAATTAGGGTTTTTAATGCAATTTTTTGGTTTCAATTCAAACTAGGGTTTTCAAATTCAATTTTTTTTGCTTGATTTGAATTCGGGTTTCAAAAAGCTTGATTAGGGTTTCTAAATGCAATTTTTATTTCATTTCAATTTCTAGGGTTTTGAAATGCAATTTTTTTTGTTTTGTTTCAATTAGGGTTTTCAAATTCAATTTTTTTGGTTTAATCAAACAATTTAGGTTTCAAAAGTTAAAATTTGTTTGTAAAACACAATTCAAGGTTCATTTTTTCATTTCTATTAAAAAATCTTTAGGTTTCATTGCATTTTTTCATCTATTTTTACAATTACTCATTTCTACTATAACAGGAAAAAAAATGCTCAAAATGTGAAATAAATTAAAAAAAACATGCTAAATTCACTTATTTTCTTCACAATTTCAATAAAAAATGGAAAAATGCAAAAAAACGGGGTGTGGGCGGGTACCTGGAGCTGTTTGTGGGGGTTCCTGTCACCTGTACTCAGGATCCCATGTGCTGTAAAATGAACTTTGTTTTTTTTTTTTTAAAATAAATAGAATTATAAAATGGGATCCTGATTTCTACAAAGCGAACAAGATCCCGATTACTATGAAACGAGATCCTGATTTATAAATCAGGATCTCGTTTCATAGTAATCGGGATCTTGTTCCTTCTCCATTAGTTTGAGATCCTATAGGAAACAGGATCCCGATTTTGAAAAAGTGGGATCTCATTTTTTATTTAGGCTCGGGATCTCAAAGCTAAACGAGATCCTGATTTTTAAAAATCGGGATCATGTTTATTAAAATCAAGATCCCATTTTTGCAAAGCCGATTTCAATTTTTTGGCTAAAGGAAAAAACTTCCACATTTCATGGAATCAACTTTTTGCACTTAACCTTTTCAAAAAAAATGGAATTAGATTGCACTTCTTTTGCCATCTCCTCAAAAACTATTTTTTTTCAAAAAACAACATTTTTAAAAAGTGACACTCACCGTATAACGCACAACTTTTTTCCAATGAAGGATAAAATTCTAATTCTTTCAAATTTATATTTTTAACTCCGATATCTAGTGCTTCCACTTGGTTAGCTTCTTTTTTATTGAATTTTTTTCTTTAATCAAGTTTCAAAGTCAAACTAGTTACAATTCAGACATAGTGCGACCGTATTATGTGTAACTTTTTTATATGTGATCAAATTCTTTTTGTTGGATCAAGGATTTCAATATTGCACTCATATTTTTCAAAAAAATGGATAATCTACTATTTTTCCACATGTGTAGAATAGAGAGCTTGATTTTCAATGAAAAACCTACATTCACAAGAAAAAAAAATAAATATAATAATAAAATTAAATTTATTTAAAATTATACTTTTTGGGAAGCTTATAATAAGGACTACATACTTAAAAAAAACAAATTAAATGAATTAATTTGATCCCCCAAAAGGTAAATAAAAAGTGATTTTTTATCAGCATTTTGATAGGTGTAAAGGAGACTCCATTATAGGTATGGTTTAAAACTAGCAGAGTTCTATCCAAGGGGTGTTGATCTAAGGTATTTTGATCAAACCCTGTTCAATTGGAGTTTTAATTAGATCTTTTTAAATCTTAAATCATTATATTTTCTAAAAATATGTGATTTCAGCAAAACTCAAAATCTCTGAGAAATTGTAAACCAGCTTTGTGGGATCACCCAGGTTGTACATATCCAAAATATAATACTGACACATCTCCCATTGTGGATAAAATCTTAAGAACAAGGTTTGAATTAGCGACACACGACAAAAGAATAAATGTGACCAACGATTAGGCTATGGAACTAGGGGCTAAAGAACATCGTCAGGATATTTGCATCTTTGATAAAGTAGGGCAAAGACAAACTAAATCAATGACAAGCGATGGTGACTACATGGAATGGGCTATGTGGAAAATTTTGAAGATTTAGCATAATGCAAAAGAAAATCAATAAAAGGATTGATGAACGTTGATAAAGTTTTAAAGAAGGATAATCCAATGGACTGAAAATCACCACACAAATGCTCTCATCAGAGTTTAGGATCAACAATTAGTGATGAAGTGTATAAAGAAAGTTTCCCTCTAAGAAAAACTTGTCTTGTGTACTTCGACGATATTAATGAAAGCATGGATTAGGTTGGTGATACACATTGATTGAGAGATCGCAACACTTGAACTGGCATTGCTACTTTCTATGAGAAAGTTGCCAAGTACATAAAAGAACAAGGCTCATATCACCATGGATGAAGTTTTAAGTGCTTTAAAAGCAACGACTTAGATTCAATCTTGAGTTGTATGTTATCAACTTACTCACATAAGGAGATTTCAAGTCATTAATCTTGCATGCTTCAATTCTCCTATTTAATGCAGATTACTTGAGTAATTTTCCATGCCATGATTCATTTTGTAATGAATGAAGGTCGATGGTTGATAAGGAAGTGTGTGAGAATTGAATTTTTCTGAGAAATGCATTGGCATTCTAAGGCAAGTAGGTCTATCATGATGACTCGAGAGTCTGAGGAGTTAATTTTGTTTGAGCTTAAGGGAGGTCTATACAATAAAAATGGAATACATGGAGCTCCTAATATTCCAAAAAGAAGAGTAGGATTTGGGAATTTCAAGGAGTATAGTTCTAGGGAAAACTATCATCCAAAGGAGCAGATAGTTTCAAAAGAACTAGTCAAACATGGAGAGACGAGGATGGTGAAATATAAAAAGAGGGCATGGATGGAGAGTGAACATTATAAGACCTATCCAAAGGAATGCAATTCTCCATGCAAGGTTCTTAATAACCCTTCAGGAAATGAGGGTGACACTAAATCAGATGGAAATTATTATTCCCTCTCCTTGATACTATCAAGGAATCCTGATGGAGTGGTGGTGATAGTTTCTCCAATCCCACCACGAATAAAACATGGGTGAATATCCTCTGGGATTGATGACTTAGAGTGATGATTGTGCCATGTTTTTATTTTTCATGAAACCATGCCCTTTTTGTTAGGATTGTCCTTTTCAGCACTCATGTGATTTCTTGTTTCATGTGTTGAGGTGGAATTTTTTTAGGCTGGTATGTAGGAGAAGTGCTAGAATAGCTAACCTTGGCAGTGTGTATATTGTATATGGATGATATACAATTTTTTTGCTATTTGAGAATCTTCTTTGGTCAACAAGGATGAGGATTCAACATGGTCACAACAAACTCTATATTTTGAGGAGCTGGTGTGTCTTCATTCAAGGAATGCGGAAAGTAGTCTTTTACTCTATCATTTTCTTAAAATGATTGCATGTAACAAACTAGGACTATCTTGAATTTCAATACAAATGAAATGGAATGAAATGTAATTGTAATTAAGCCCGATGCTTTTTTTTCCCTTATTCTATAAAAGGGATTTCAGGGCTTATTATAGAGGTCAGATTTTGAAGTCTTAATAGAGTTCTATGTAAAAGCCAAGTTCAAAAAGGGCACTTAGAATAGAATTCTGAAGTAAACTAGTTTTTTTCCTTGGATAAGAAGTCATGTATGTAATTATCTTAAATGAGTTTTATAAAAATTATTGATATCAAAAATAATATCAGTCAAGGAATTTATACTCTCCTATATATGTTTTTATAAAGTTATGAATGAGAAATACTAATGGTATTATTATTTGTCTTAAAATATTTCATTTGAATGTATTACTCTATTTTCAGCTTTAATTCAAGGAACTAATTAAAATACTTGAATAGTGTTATAGAATTTGTAAGGAATGGCTTAGGATTGCTAAGAAGTGAATGTTTCTTACACAGTGAATTTTCATAGACGCAAAGCAATATGAAAATAGTTTGTTTCACCCTTAAATGAGTAATTTGTATATTACTAATCCTCTTGTGTACTCGACTTCGTTGCTCCAATTGATTAGATACTGGTCATTTTGTCAGAAAATTTTGCATAAGATGAACCAATAGTGTTCTTGGCTAAAAACTTGTGAGAAGATAACACTTAAATAGAAAATATCTTCAAGGGTATTAGAAGTGGAATTATTTTCAATTCCTAGTAGATAGCTAAATCCTTCATTTCAAAATCTTCCAAATCTTTAGTGATAGTGATTGTATATGCTATTTAAGAGGAATTAATTTGTGTATAAATGCATTATTAATTGACTATATTTTACGAAAACACAATTGGGATTATGCTCCTAGATTTCACAGAGCCTAAAGTAAAGGAGTGCAGACTTTAAAAACCTATGCTCATTGTGTTGGCCACTAAGCTAATAGTTCGTCATAATAGGAGTTGGCTACTTCTTAGAGGATTATTCTGTTCTGCTGGAAAAATCACTAACAAGTACCACTTTCCATTTCTTTGTCATATTTCTAGAAATAAAAAAAAATTCCTTTCTTTCTACTATCTTCACTCCAATAATGTAAGGTGAAGGGAGCTTCAACTTCCCTTCACTAGGGTTTTGATAGTGTTGGACCTAAAACTACTAAAAAAGTAACTATTGAGATCAAATATGAAGAAGAAAAAGGAAAAATGGATGACTCTAGTAGTGGTAAGAGTGAAAGAAGGTTAGCAAGGCTTGTGGGCCAATCGGCTAGGGGTAAAAAACATAGCTTCGAAGAACCTAGTGATAACCCAAAAGAAGAGGCTCCAACCACCATTAATGTGAGAAAAATGGAACTTTCTGTGGTTCTAGGGTTGACCTATCTTACGAATCAACTAGTAGTGATGAGAACGAAGAGATGGAGGATAATGAACAAGTGGTTGAAGACTCATAGGAAGATGAAGATGAAGGGTTTAAGAAATTTGAAATAGAAATTGAGGATGAGGTTATGAAATTTATGGAAGGTGGGGAAGAGCAAGCCATGGTGGACTTGGAAAAGGATGTGCAAGATAAAGATAGGCCCTTTGATTGATATCTCACTCAATTTTGAGAGCTACAAAATAAAGTGGACAAAATGGACAAAGATTTCAATAAGTTAACGTCTATTATGTTGGGAATCATACAGAGGGCTATTTTTGGCACTATGAATGGTGTGACCAATGTAAGGAAACACCACAATAAAACAAGCTCCTCTTAGGCTGAAAAGGTTTAACTAGATGAGAGCACTATTGGTACAATGGAGCAATGCAACGAGGACATGGAGTAGTCAGTTGAAGAATGGAACCTAATCTGAAATCCCATAAAGTAATTTAGGTCTTTAGTGTCTATTTTTTTGGTTTTTGGGCATGGTACTCTCTAGGCTTGTGATCCCCTCAACTTTTAGGTCTAGGATCTTTTTTTTGGTCATCTATTGATTGTTGGTTTTGGTCCCTACTATATCTTGTTGGTTGGGTGGTGGTTTTGTTGTAGGGTGTTGGTATGTTTTTCACATAGGTGTTGTTTTACAAAGATAGTTTTGTTGGACGGTAAGCCTAGTTTCATTTTTTGGTTGGGTTTAGGGGCCCTTTCCCCTACTTCTATTATAAAAAATGAAACCTACCAACCACACTATCAAGATATACTCAAGGTTTTTCTAGATTAAATATAATTAATAGTAATGTCCTTTTTGTATTTAATTTTTTATATGAATTAATACATATATTTTATTTTTGTGAATAAATAGATATTGTTGTGCTTTTGGACCTAAGGATAAGAGAAATAAACTTGAAAACATGAAAAGGATATGAAGGTTTACCCAATAAAGGGTTGTCAAACCCACTTTCAGGTTAAGGTTATGTATGGTAGACCACAAGTTGCAATAATTAGATATAATTATTATGCCATTGTGATTCCAATGGTGAATTTTTCCATGGAAGGGATGACCCTTCTGGTGATCTAGGGAGAAATTTTGCACCAAGGCTATCAAATGAATGCAACTCATGTATTGAAGGAAAAATTTACATATAGTAGAGGAAATAATTTTTGTTTTGAATCTTATTTGCATGCTAGAATCTCATTCATCTCATATTTTTTTGAGAAGTACATGTCTGAATCCTCTTATGACAAAAAATGGTGTCCTTGTTGATGTCCTCAAATGTGCATTATTCCTCCTTTTATTCCTATAAGTACCATCACTTTCATGTGATCATATTTATAAATAAGTACACGAAAAAATGTAATGAATAAAAAAATATCCATATGAGAAAATATGGATAAAATTATGGGAATTTATGTAAATGTAGATATGTGAAAGATTAGAGAATAAGCCCAACTTTGCATAAGATTGTGTCAATTATTAATATGCAAATGCATTAATCCATTATCCCAAAATTGACACAAAAGAAGGTAATTGACATGGGTAAAATTCACTATTACATCCCCATTCACTCCATATAATTTACCAGATTCAACTTTAAAATGATCAACTTGCAAAATGTAAGTGGAAAAGTGATCAAAATAATCCTTTAAAAATAAATTAAAATGACCTAATTGAATAAAATTATTTGAATAAATTATGTATGAGCATTACCTTACAAAATACGGACAAATGTGTAATAAAATAACTCACACAAGAGAAGAATATAATAGAAAATATGTTTCAAATACTTGATCATACTTGAGGATAATAGGCTAGAATTTGAGGGGAAAACCTCCAAAAGTCTCCAATAAGATTACAATTCACAATATGATGCTAATAAAATAAGCACTTTTTTCCATATACCATAATTATGTCATTGATACCACCAAACCAAATTAACTACCTATATAAGACTATCAATAATTATATGAATTAATTAAGAGTTGAGATGGCCACAAGATAATTACTCATATCCCTATGCAAACTATAGGATTAAGGGTGTTGAATTCTTCCTTCATAGAAGCATTATCATCAATTTTGATCAACTATAGATGCTTCTACATAATATTTATCTCCCAATGTGGTATCTTCAATAGGTAAATCCTTTTATTTAATGATTTACTCTATGATTTTCCTAGTCCTTAGATTTTTTTCATGTATAGAGAATTAATTTATGCTCCAAGACAAGTCTTCCCTCTACATCCATCTCATGTAGCACTAGTTATCTATGAATTGATTAATTTGTTCCTTTATACTATGTAATGTCCTTGACTTATTCTCCTTGAGACTAGAAAGTACCTTTTATTAGTGTTAAATGAGTTATTCTCCTTCTCCTTCTTATTATTTTTCCTCTCCTTCATCACTAACATCAATTTTTTTAATCACATGATCTGGCTGAAGTAGTTGTCCACAATATTATTTTTATAATGTGGTAGAACATCACTTATTTTTCTTTTCTTCACATAGCCAACTATACCAAATTAATTGGTTTGGTTCCAAATGTAAGGATAGAATTGTAACTAGGTTCTATTAACTTGAAACATGATGAAGAGATAATAATTTCCCCATTTGGTAGAACCAATATGTTGGATTCTTTCCATCAAAATTTTGCATATCTATCTTTAGTGTGAGGTGTCTAGGAATGAAATTATTTGGGTGAAAATCTATATTTAGATCTAAGCCAAAACCAAAAAAAATGTCCCTCAGAAGACACATCTTCCTCCCAAGTCTTATGTTGTGACTCCAAGTGTTAGAGAATAGAAGGAAAAGGAATGGAAATCCACAATACTAGGGAATTGATGAAATTTTTATGGGATAAGCAAGACAAATTATGCAAATCATTGATTTTTCCCAATAATTTTGTTCAAATGAATAAACTAAGGTTATAACTTCTATAAGAAGGATTTATAGTAATAAATTGAGATGGATGGATTAAGAACTAAATTAATAGGAATAACATATCTATTATTTTTAATGGGAATAATATGAAGGGGATTAAATTAAGGGTTGAAACAAGATTCAACTAATTTGAAAAGAGAGAAAATTTGGTTCAAATAGAGTATAAGGGGGTGAAGAATGTAAAATTTGGAAGGAATCTACAATATATATGTTGTTTATAAAGTACTCATTATTGGTAGAAGAGATAAATAGGACAACCCTTATTGATATGTAGTTCATAGGGTAATATATGTGTTTTCTTCCAAAGACTAGTGGAACCTAAAGTGGAAGAAATAAGTAATAAACAATGTTTTAAAGTGATCCACCTCACTCGCCAACAACAAGAAAGATTCCTTTAGCTTCTAAAAGTGTACGTTTAATATTTTAATACAATCTAGAAGGCTTCTAAAATGATACTTCTCATGGAAAACCATTTGATATGATAGTTGTCAATGAATGAGGAGGATTAAGCCTAGCTAAGAAAAATAATCATGATCCTCAATTCAAGAGTGGATCTTGATGAAGCAATTAGAGCACAAATATTTTATAAATGGATTTTTTGTGTAGCTACATACCTTTAACCCAAGGCTACAACACATTGTAAAAGTAGTGTATGATCAAGCTAAAGACCCAAAAAGGAAATATACAGATGAGGAAATATAGATTGAGTTGAAAAAAATTGTGGCCTCTTTCAACAATATGAAATCCTTGAGATAAAATTTCTTAAAAATATAGAAAAACTAGGAAGACATTAAGAATAACCTTTGTAGCCTCCTAATGATGAGTTAAGAAGCCATCAAGACTATAACCATCAATCTTTACATATTATAAGGGGTTACTTCTCAAGATAGGGACAAAGAAGAGACCCTCACACTCAAACACTTGATCCCATGGAGGTCACATTTGAAGAATAAGTTAATTTTTTCTTCGAGTCATTTGTCTTGCTTATCCCATCATGCTTCCCTCTTTTAAACCATCCTTCTTGTGAATTTTTTTACAAGAATCTTGTCCCCCTCTTCACCATTGGCCTACCATTCATGCTTCTTAGGATCATATACCCTTTCTTCCCCTTGCATCTTGGGATCAGGTTGTATCCTAGTCCCTAAATTCTTAAATTTGGACCTTCAAAAATATAAATGCTAACTTAAAAGATGAAAATTATGCAAATTAAATTGTGACTCAATTTCTTATGCCTCTCTTGTAATTACACCCTTTGACATGTGAATCCCTAGAATCCTATCACATTGCATCCTTCGACATCTAAATCTTAGAACCCTAACATTCAAAATGGAAACCACACTTATTTCCTTGGATGACTCAAGATGTCATTTGTGGACTCAATTGAATATGATAATAATAAGGAAGAATTTGAAACAATTATTAATATGTGAGGATCCCATGCTAGATGTTCAATTTATATATAATTTAGAAACCTTACAATTCCTCATGTTTTATCATTTTATTAACCAAAATTAAACCCCAATTTCTCATAGTTTGAGCACTCATTCTCATCTATTAGATTTAAGGAGGAAAACCCTTAAATGAATTCCCTTTGGTTCATAACACAACTTCATGTAGAGATTAAATTTATGGTGAAGGCTATGTATTGTTGTGCTTTCTATTATATTCCAACATTTTGCTACAAATTTTTTGAATGCAAATTTGCTCCACTATTTTAGTTGACTTCCTCTTTTATATGTCTTTAAGTTGAGATTTATTACAACATTCTTGATCTAGGCATTTCACATGAATATTTTGGTTGAGGTCATTTGTGTTGATTCTATAAAGCCCGTGTATTCTAGTAGAGATCCCTCCATATTTTAGGTGTTTCCATGCCTAATTAGGATGTTCTAGGTAATTATGTAAATATTTCTAGGATCACATTTGATGACCTACTATTATTTTTTATTATTTGTCAGCATATTGATTATAAAACAATCAAAACTTATTTCTAAAGATATTTTTAAAATAACATACAATAATTCTTTGAATAAGAATTAATATTGAAGTAGATATGAATATGTAATGTCTCTTGTAACTTTTATTTACACAAATATGTGCCTAGCTCTTTACATTAGATTCCTATGCATATTTCTCTCCTTTTTAAGTAATAATTATGTTTCCCAATTAGATAGGTAGTTGTCTTAAGTGGTTGAATGATGAAATAATTTATTAAATCACATTTTGTATATTCCCTATTAGGTAGGTGTAGTATACTCTAAAGCACTGGCATCTTGCATACTTTAGTGATATTAATTTTGTTCTATAATTTGAGATCTTGTGTCAAAATATAAATATAAAGCTATGTTTTTATGGATTCCCAAGTTGCATATGCTACATAAAAGTTTAAGGGATTCAAGTCAAGGAATAAAAATTTGCATTCATTCTTGGTTGCATATGTAACTTATTGATATCATCTTATAAGACTTTTGTAGATATTTAATATCAACACATGATACATTTAATACTAAGTTTGAATCTAATATATGCATTGAGATTTATTTAGATATCTACAAAGACATTGATACATATTCATAGAGTCTTCTCATTATTTCTATTATATAGTATTAAATAAACATATAAAGAAGATAAAACAAAAAGATAATACATATTGCAACATCTTAATGAAGTAAAATTATAATAATAGATTATAGTTGCCACCATGTATTATAAAATGACTTCATAATATATATGTAATATTTTCCAACAAATAATTTTTTCTCTCTTTAGAGATACCCTATATACTAAAGTTTAAATTATAATTAAGATTTAAATATAATGGAATATAAAATTCTTGAATTTAATATTAGAACCTAATTTTGTTTTTTATTTTAAAATAGTAATTTGTAAATTCAGCAGGTTCTGGGAACAATAAAAACAGGGCATATATACCAATTCAAGCATTATATACCTGTCACAGTATGTCAATGGCTTCTGTCAACCGGCTATTGAATCTAAAGTTCTCCACTTTAATATTAGAGCCTCCCACTTTAATATGGATCACCGTTATTTTCAATAATCTGTTTTAAACAAGGAATAAAGTTCTGCTCTGTTTTACTCTGTTTTTCTTATTTTGTTTTATTGTTTCTTCCTTTTCATCACGTTTCCCTTTAGATGTGAGATCAGATAACAATAGTAAATTAGATTAACAATACCAAATTTAGTTAGGTTTAATATAATGTAAAGTATAAGGTAATAAAGAAGAAGGTTAAGAGTGTATTTATTTGTTTCTTTATGTTTTAGTTGATGAATCATAGTAGATATTGACTATATAATAGAATATGAATTTGGAAAATGTATAGATAGTTGTGAATTAGAATTTGATGTTTGAATTTTAGGATGAGATTAGCTTCAAAATCCACAATCTTATTTAAAACTTGTGATATTTGATTTTCCTTTGCAAAATATTCAATCTTAAACATGTGATGTTCAAAACTACATTTGATAGCTTGGTATATTAGGGTATGGAAATATAATAACTTCCCTCTTATTCCTTATTTTCTTACCTCTTTTCAATTATTGTTCAAAAGACTTCAAGACAAATATGATGCAACATGCCTAAATGCATATTGCTCCAATATTCATTCTTGAATAATCTCTCACATGTTTTGTTATAAATGAATAATATGGAATAAATACTAATAATTTGTGATCTTCTGTAATTATCCTTTTTACTTCATAGAACACTAGGGTCCTAGGACATGTCTTTAACTATGAAAAACTTATTGATAATTAGAATGCATATTTTCATATATTTTGATAATTAGGGTGTATATTTTCATATTTATAAGAGTATATTTATTTGGTTGGGATGAGTAAGCCACATGCTTCCAAACTTGATCTACGATTTCCATGCAAGTACAATTGGTGTTATTTCCAATTGTATTGGATAGTATTTGAAAGTGTGTAATCATTGACCCTTGCATTTATCTTTGTTCCAACCAGAAACCACTAAGATGATATAATTATTTGGTGTAATTTTTCATTAATATTATTGTTATCATCAAATAATGCTTTGAACCCTTAAGGATATAATTTCACCAAACTCCTTAATTTTTCATTAATTTGACTTCAAATTTCACCCAACTCCTAGTTATACCCTTGCAACCTCTTAAACAAGCTTAAAATGACTGAAAACATCTCGAGAAAAGTCGTTTAGGCCTCTTAACCTTACTATTGACTTGGTTGCTCACTAGTGAATTTATGACTACCTTCATATGAGATTACCATGGCCCTTATTGCAATAGAGCACATCACTATCATAGGCAAATTTTCTCATTGCTTCCTAATTTATTAAGATTGTCACTCTTGTTCACCATCCATTTGAACTACCATGGTTCACTAGTCATCAGTTTAGTGATTGCACTAAAGGTCTTTACTCATGATTTGTAACCTACAATTGTTATCATATGCTCAACACAATTTCCTTTACCTTTAGCTTGTTATTAGTTTCAGTTTAATTTCCATTAGAAAAACCCCTTCTTAGATTATATATCCTTGCATTAATTAATATAGACAGTTTACAGAAATATCTTCATATAACATTATGATGTTCCCCACTATCACAGGAGGTCATTTATTTTTAGGCCTACTCTTTAAGACTGATTACATTGCTCCTTTTACTACTACAGTCACTACTCTATAGATTGCACATGTTTGGTCATCAAAAGGATTTTGTGTTATCACTGTACGGGGATCTGTAAAATTATCTCTAACATCACTTTACTTGGTGTTCATCATGCCTTCTTCTCATGGAACCTATGCTCATTGTACTCCTAAGGTCTTCTTATAGTTCTTTATATTTCTTTGACTATCTACTTTAATCAGTGTCTTCTTTGACAGAGTAATTTCCCTCTTAATGAATGATGGATGCCTTTTGCATTATGAAGTTATAGCCTTACATTCCTAGGCTGGAAACACTTTCTCTTATAACCTATCATCCTTTGATTACTTCCTTTCCATAGGACCTTCCTCTATAAAACTATGCAGTCTATCCTTGCATTAGGTTGTCCTTACTATCCTTTTGATCTCAACACCATCCATTGAGAGTGTGGAATCTTCCTTCAATTCATGTGATTGGATTGTCTTAAAATGCTAATCCATACTTTGCTTAGGTTGTGATTTGTGCATACCAATTTTAAGTCTTTATGCTGATTGTGAAAAACGGAGCTAAAAGCTACAATTGCCAAAAATTGTTGCCTTTAAACATGGTTGTCATAAAACCCCCTTGAAAATGATGATAATGAACACACAATTATATCACTATTTATCTTTTGGTTGATGCTAACTATCCTTATACAGTCCATTTAAACTGCCTTTTGCATTGTTCATGAATGGTTATATTGTCTTGAACCATTGTCCCTCCATTGTAGTGATCGGACTTGAATACTAGAAGATCTAAGAACCCTCGTAATCATCAATATCCATCATTCCTCACATTCATGGCATCTTCATTCAATATTTTCTTCACATCACAGTTACACTCTTACCAAATGCATTTTTGTATGCCCATATTTGACCTTCCTTCACTTTGCAAAGTTTACTCTTTCTTTTCCCTTGGCTACTCCAACCCAAGAATTAGGGAGGTTGTTGTAAATTGAGTGTGAGAACTAGCATGTCCAACATTTACCATTTTTTCTCAATTTTCTCTTGCTACAGGTGATAATATTTGGTCATCGTATTCCCTCATTCTTGATTTGAATGTTCATTATCTCGCTACAACATTCTTATCATAGTCATAAATGACTATATCCTCTTGATGATTCTCATAAGACTGTGATTGCCCTTGCTGCCCATATATCATTTTGTTCTATCATTTGTTCATAAGAATATACCACTGTCAGAGAACACTGTCACTTGCTTTAATATAGAATATGACATAGGGTCTTGTGTAGTCTATGGTTGACTAGACATGACTTGTCATCTGCTCTATCCACCGTACACTTGCAAAGATTTCTACCTTGCCAATGAGTTTCTTTGAGATTCTCAACCTTTTTGTAAACCTTGGTGAAGGCTCTAGTAGGATGGATTATCATTGAAACATTGGATGCACTATGTGAAAACCCACTTTCATCTATGCCTCCATAAGTATTTGTGCTAGAAATAGAAGAATATGCTATATTTTCTAATGGTTTCTGCCCTTTGGGATGACACCATTGTCCTCTTACTAAACTGTGTTTTTGGAATGCTTATATTTTTCATAACTATACTCTCATCTCTCATCATGGTCAAGGGTAAAATACCTAATAGACACATACTCCTAGATGAAGTTCTATCATCCATTTCACAATCACATAAAAACCTTTACCTTTCAACTTTGTGTTGACTACCCTTTGTGCAAATCTCAGACCTTCCTCCTTTGAATATTCATAATGTCTATATTATCATTACCTCATTCCCTTTAAGAGTATATGTGTGTGATAGAAATCATTTTCTTTATTAACCATAAGGTTACTCTTAGGGAATATCACATAGGTTCACCATTTCACACTACCTCTAACACTCTAAAACTCTTTCCCAATTAATTACTTGATAGTTTCTACTCTCAAGAGTTGACTAACACCATCACTCCATTTGTGATGTTTCACTGTCAAGATCCCCTTACCAACACCTTTATTAACCAACTTCAAAGCCCTGCCCTAAGTCACCTATTGGTATGTGAGCCTACATACCTTCATCAACTGCACTTACATGATTTTGACTCCGCTTATTTGTTTGAGATATATCATCCAATTCAAGTCAAGATTAAAGGAATTTGCAATTTATTTCTTGTATATTAAAACAAAAAGTAACATGTGCTCATTATTTGATACCTTGAAGCCCTTTAAAGAATGAATCTTTCAAGCTCTATGTAATACTTTCCTCTTGAAACTATCATTCAAACCTTATAACCTCTCAAAGTTTCATATTATGACATTTTCACCAAACTGCCATCACAATCACTTGATTCTTTTAACCTCCATCTAGACTGATGTTTTCTTTGCCATCCTTGTTATGATTTTCCTAATTCTTATGAGACTCCAACCATGATATCCGCACCAAATACCTTTGTTACAATATTAATGCTTTAAGGAAATCCTAATAATCAAGAAAAGGTTTTCAATGCGGTTGTATAACCCTTAAAACAAAAGAGCCCATTACTAATCTAAACAAAGTTTTCCAATAATTTTTATGCTTGTATCAATGAGTGAATGACTCATTTATAGAAAAAGATAAGAATTATATACAATTGAATTACATAGACACATAAGACATACCTAGAACGAACACGAGATGGACTTTTCTCAAAATATTCATATAATCAAATACCCATTATAACATAGCTAAATCCCTTACTCCATTCTATTTAATAGAAACCTATTATTTATTAAATATAAGTTATTAAGTTCCCTTAACTTAATCATACCCACTTGATACCCAATTTAGCCTCAAACTAGAGCTTACGAAGGAGGAAAGGTCAACCCATGTAGGAACAATCCCAACATCTAGGAGTTATTGGGCACCCATGGTAGGAGGGTCCTCAAAGAGAACAATCTAGACCATGCAGCAATAATAACACAATGAAAAGAACAAAAAATATGAAGGAAAATTCAAATGCAAATATTCTCATTAACCAAAGTCTCAGTTACAATCAGTTGGCATCATCTGGGCTTACATATTTAGCTCACTGGCTTGATATAACATGTCCAAACTACAACATTCCAATATGCTCCTACATGCGAGCTGAAATATTACGAATCTAATCCCAAACTTATCTAATAGTTATTTGCTTACTTTTCTAATGATCTATTACAAGCTTTATATCAAATCCATGGGTCAAGAAACACCCACATCGGCCAAAGATCATTACAATCTCAAATGAAAGAAAATGTAACGTATGCATGAACAAGTTATACCTCAATTTCAATTACTCCTTGGTGAATGCAAAGGATGAAGTGTGGACCTATGATGAAGGTCAGGGACACTCCATGGAACAATTAAAATTTCATCGTTAAGATCCACACACTACGGGAATTATCCACCAGTGATCAAATTATCCATTAGGATTGAAAATTATTCTGGTGTCAGTTCAAGAAACTACCACTAAATCCAGAAGTTATAACTTGCTATAAAAAGACCCAATCAAACTCAATCTTGGAATAAGGAAAATGAACATGTCCACAATGTACACAAATATCTAGAAGGTCTGGCAAGAAAATATGATGAATCAACCAACATGAATTAAGCAAGAACAAAACAAGAACAAAAACTAAAAGAAAATATTTTTTGTTGATGCAAGATTGCCAAAAACCAAGGATGCTCCTGCATCAGACATATGAGGTTAATGAAAAGTGTGTCCCTCACTTTGCTAGCACCAAAGGAAAACCAAAACAATCTACCTCAGCCTGAGAAATCCAAGAAGAATGATCCATTGGTCTGTCTTTCCATTTCACAAGATATTCTTTGTACTATCTTCCACAAGTCTTCCTCCCATCTCTGATATCTAGAATCTCTTCAATCTCATCTAACTGTTGCTTAGGAAACTAATTCTTCAATTTCGCTTTACTATCTTCACTGAATTTTGCTTCATAGTACTAATTTAGATCTATAATGTTAAATATAGGCCATATACCCATGCCATCTGGTAACTCAACTTCATATGCATTTCCTGACTCAAATTTCTTCAAGATCTTATAGGGTTTGAATTTCCTCATCTTCAACTTATTGTATGTTCCAACTAGAAATCTTTCTTTCCTTAAAGATACACTATCACTTCATCTCCAACTTCAAACTCCTTATGTCTCCTCTTCTCATCTGCTTTCTCCTTATAATTTTGGTTCATATCTTCCAACTACTCCTTCACTTGAGTATGCACTTTCTTCATATGTTTTATGAATTCCTCAGCTTCTACACTCCTCCTATCTTCCATATTGATGTCTCTCAACTCTAATATACCTCTAGGATGAACTCCAATAACAATTGTAAAAGGTGTTTTTTTGTGTGCTCTTGTTCACTGAATTATTGTAAGAAAACTCTCCTTGTGCAAGGACTAAATCCCAACTTCCAATCTTCTCTCCAACCAAACATCTCAATAAATTCCCCAAACTCTTGTTTACTACCTCTATCTATCCATCATTCTATGGGTGAAAATTAGAACTAAACTTAAAATCTATCTTTAATTTCTTCCAAAGTGTCCTCCAAAAGTAACCAATAAACTTTGTATCTCTATCTGAAACAATACTCCTAGGTAATCCATGCAATTTGACCACTTCCTTGAAAAATAAGTCTACTACATGTACTATACTTATTGTCTTCTTACAAGGTATGAAATGTTCCATCTTAGAAAATTGATCAACTACCACAAATACAGAGTCATTACCCCTTTGTTTCTTCAGAAAACCAAGTATGAAATACATACCAATATCCTCCCAAGGTCTCTCTGAAACTGTCAAAGGCTTATACAATCCAATATTCTAACTACTCCCTTTTGCAACTTGAAAAAATTTGTAACTCTACAAAAATTTCCTAACATCCTTATGAATCTGTGGCCAAAAGTAATTCTCACTTACCAATGTTACCATCTTATCAACTCCAAAGTGTCCTGACAATTCTCCGCTATGTTTTTGTTTCACCAAGTTTTCCCTCATCGAACTTTGGGGTATACACAACTGATTTCCTATGAACAACATGTCCTCCTAAATGAAATAATCAAACCACTGACTCCTATCCCCCAAAACTAGTTCTTTACAAGCTCTCCAAGGTTCTGCAAAATCTGAGTCTCCTTCATACAAGTTCTTCAATTCATCAAAGCCTAATACCTCCACTCTCATCTCTGTCAATAAATTCCTTCTCCTACTCAAATAATCAAACACTCTATTTGACTTTCCACTCCTATGCTTCAAAAAAAAGGTATAACTTTGCAAGAACTCCACCCATCTCATGTGTCTTTGATTCAACTTACCTTGACTATTTAGATATTGCAAAGCTTGATGATCCATATACAACACAAATTCCTCAGGAAAAAAGTAATGTCTCCATTTCTTCAAGGCTTGAACTATGGCATAAAACACTTGGTCATACACTAAATACCTTCTCCTAGCATCATTCAATTTCTCATTGAAATAAGCTAATGGTCTTCCCTCTCAACTTAATACTACTCTAATTGCATTTCCACTTGCATCATAGTCTACATGAAATACCTTATTAAAATATGGTAAAGCCAACACAAGATGCTCAGTCACCTTTTGCTTCAACAATTCAAAACTTTGATCTACTTCATATGTCCACTCAAAATCCTTCTTTTCTCTTCTCATTGTTTATGTCATAGGACTGCAAATAGAACTTAAATTCGTAATAAACTTTCAGTAGAAACTAGCCAATCCATGAAATGATGTTACATCTCTAATTCTATCTAGCATAGGCCACTCAATAATTTATCTTACCTTCTTAGGATCCAACTTCAATCCATCCACAAATATCACAAATCCCATATATACCAATTCTTCCTTTATGAAACTACACTCCTTAATGTTTATCGGCAAGTGCTCTTCTCTCAACCTCTACAAAACTTGTCTTGTATGCAACAAATGTTCTCTACTCTTATTCAAAATCAAATATTTCATCCAAGTAAACAATCACAAACTTACCCAATAATTTCTTCAACACCTCATTCATTAGTCTCATGAAATTATTTGGTGCATTTGTTAATCCAAAAGGCATCACCAACCACTCATACAATCCTTCATTTGTCTTAAATGTTGTTTTCCACTCATCCCCTCCCCTGATTCTAATCTGATGGTATTCACTCTTCAAATCTATCTTTGTAAAGTACTTAGCTCCACTCAAGCAATCCATAATGTCATCCATCGGAGGAAAAAGATATCTATACTTCACTATGATCTTGTTTATGGCTCAAGAATCGATACACATTCTCCATTCTCCATCCTCCTTAGGTGCAAGCACAACAGGTACAACACATGGACTTAAGCTTTCTCTCATCAAACCCTTTCTCAAAAATTCTTGCACTTGTCTATTCAACTCCTCATTATTAGCAGGTATCATTTGGTGTGTTGCTTTATTAGCTAAACTAGCTCCAAGAATCAGATCCATACAATGACTTTAATACTCCTCATAGGTGGTAATCAATCAAGTAAATTATCTAAAATGATCTCTTCATACTCTACTAGCAACTCTTTTATCTCCTTTGGTTGTTCTTCCACATGCTTCAAGTCTTCAACCTTCTTAGGAATCAAGGCATAGCACATGATCTCATGTCTCAGTTCATCCAGGAATCTCCTTCCATCAACCAAACAAATTCTAGCACTCATACAAACTTCAACTCTAGGAACATCTTCCAATGGCAACAAAGTTTGCTTCATCCCATTAGCAACAATGGTATATGTATTAATCTTTCCATCATGAATAGCTTGTCTATCATACTACCAAGGTCTTTCTCAACAAAGGTTGTTCTTCTACTGTTCTCAATATTTTTACTTGTCTCTCCCTAATTACATTCAAATGCTCCATGTCCTTCTCCACCACATTTCAAGAAAGTTCCTTTGAATACTCTTTTCTCCTATCTTTTATCATCTCTTCTATAACCTTCATTCTAGTAACCACCATATCCTCCTCTTCTATAAGAGTTTCCATCACCTCCATGAAACAAACCATCATTTTTACTAACTTCTTTATCTTTATTCTAATCTATAAAAGGTCCTCTTCCTCCTCCAGTAAAATTTCCTCCTCTTTGAAATCTTCCACCTCTTCCTCTCTATATTTTCTCATCTTCTATTCAAATTCTCCTTTTCCTTTAGGGCACATTGATATGCTTCTTCCACACTCTACAACTTAATCAAATTGATCTCATCCTATATAGATCACCTCAAGCCATTCACATATCTGGCTACTTTCTCAATCTCCTCCTCTAAATGTCTAGATATGATATTCAACTTATAGAACTCCTCAGTATACTCTATCACACTTGATTCCTTCTACTTCAAATTTTGCAAATTTTGGAACAAACTAATCTAATAATCTACAGGCATAAACTTTTTCTTCAACTTATTCACCATCTAATCCCATGATTTTATCTTCTCCTTTCCTCTTCTTTGTCTATCTATCTGCAAATGTTCCCACCAAAGGGATGCATGTCCTTTACATTTTGTACAAGAAAATTTTACCTTCTTATCTTCAGTGGTGCCTTCAAAATCAAAATACTTTTCCATCTTTGTTATCCAATCAAGAAATTCCTCTAAATCCAACTTACCTCTATATTCTAGCGGATTGAAAAGGAGTTTTGTATTCACTCTAGTTGGTTCTTCATTTCCACACACTCCATTTCCTCTAACATCTCCATTAAATTTGGTTCTTCATTTCCATGCACTCTATTTCCTCTAACATTTCTTCTTCCTGCCATCTTTATACAAGTCCTCTAAAACTACAAGTTTAATCCTCAATCCACCACCCCACAAAAAATATTCAATAGGACTCTGTGAATTTTGGTGACCTTTCACAGATCGAACCTCACTTTGATACCAATCTGGTGCAGCCACAGTAGGAGGGTCCTCAAAGAGAACAATCTGGACCATGCATCAAGAGTAACATAATGAAAACAACACAATATGGAGGAAAATTCAGATGCAAATATTCTCATTAACAAAAATCTCAGTTATAATCAATCAGCATCATCCGGGCTTACTGATTTAGCTCACAAGCCTGATATAACATGTCCAAACTATAACATTCTAATATGCTCCTACATGTGAGCTAAAATCTTATGAATCTAATCCAAGCCATATGTATTTGTTATTCACTTACTTTTCTAATGATCTATTACAAGCTTTATATCACATGTGTGGGTCAAGAAACATCCACATTGACCAAATATCATTAAAATCTCTAATGAAAGAAAATGTAACGTATGCACATGAACAATTCAGCCCTTAATTTGAGTTACTCCTTGGTGAATGCAAAGGATCAAGTGTGGACCTATAATAAAGGTCAAGGACACTCCATGGAACATTTAAAATTACACTATTAAGATCTGGATGCTACAAGAACGATCCACCAATGATTGGAAATTATCCATTAGGCTTGAAAATTATTCTGGTGTCGGCTCAAGAAACTGCCACTAAATCCAAAAGTGATAACTTGCTAGAAAAAAGACCCAATCATGCTCAAATCTTGGAATAAGGAAAGTGAACATGTCCACGATGTACACAAAGATCCACAAGGTCTGGTGAGAAAATATGATGAATCCACCAACATGAATTGAGCAAGAACAAAACAAGAACAAAAAATGAAAGAAAATATTTTTGGTTGATGCAAGAGGGTATGTGCAAGATCATCATGGAAAAAACAAGCCCTTAAGTGGAAAATTTTTTAGAAAAATCAAAGTTAGGAACTCTTTGACGTAAAATTTGAATAAGTTATATATATTATTTCAAAATATGTAAGAATAGAATCTGTAGAAAATCGAATGTAGTTTCTAAAGTACTATGTTTAAAAAAAAAATTATCTATTTGGTGAAAATTTTGAAATTTCAATGCGTGGTATTTAAATTTCAGTGGAAAAAATAAGAAGTAGGTGTCTATCTAACCACCTAACCACAATAAAATGATAGTATCTTTTTATAATATTTTATATATAAGTAGAGGACTCATGCCCCGATGTGATGCATATTTTTTTGTAATTTTTTTCCAAGTTAATAATTAATTGTGAATTTTTTATTACAACATTTTAAAAACTATAAAAAATTTTATGTCTGACCATCTTAACTTGGTCAAAACTTCATGCAATTCATTTTTTCTTTTTTTAATCCTATAGTATGTGAAGCATAGAATGTGACACATGTTTTGGATTCAAAAAATGTGATACCATTTGAAAGCTATAGATATTTTTCAATCAGCCTATCAATCAGGACTTTAGTCATAATTTGAATAGAAAATGAATAATAATTACTTATTAAATTCAAAGTAAAGCATAATTTATATCAGTGGAACGTTGAGATTCTCCTTTAAAAACCCTTTTTGTTTCATCAATTTTGGGTAAGAGAATAGTCATCATCCACATATCCATCATATTGCTACTTTTTGGCCCATCCTTATATTTCACATACCCAAGATTGCCAAGAACCAAGGATGATCCTACATCGGTATCCTCCCTAGACTCTCCCCCTATGGACTTGAGGTCATAGAGGCATACTTCACCCAAGGACCACCTACGTTCCCACTTCCAAATGGATCATAGTCAAACATAGTTCTCTTGAGGTTTCTCTCATTAATCATACACCTTGGTTCTCGTACCCAAGATTTCATGATCAATCAATTATCATTACTCAAGGGGTGAAGTATAGTAAATACTATAGAAGGAAAACCTTTCCAATCTTATATACAAATCATAAACCCCAATTTCTTAGCTTACTATTTCATACCCCATATAGTCCCTTTTACTAAGTCTCAATGATTAATAGTGCTTAACAATATGTAAGGAAAGCCAACCTTGTTTCCCAATTAATGAGCCTATAGAAAAGCACTTTTGCTTGGACTTCACATGATAGATTCAATATGGATGTTCTTCTACTCAAGGGGTCAATATATAGTTGTAATCATTTAAGGCCTTTACCTCGCCAAATGTCATTCTTGAACCATATGACATGTTTTATTATTGTGTCAAGAAAGGAGGATAAAATGACATTAGATGACCTTATTATGCCTATTTCCCTTACAATATAATTTCTCAAATGATCACATAATATCTTTCTGAACCTTGAAATACATAACACATTGGTTATATAAACCTTCTTTAAGCATGATTTATGTTGCATTCATACTTAAGAAAACTAATGATGTGCTAATGGTATGATCATTGTATGTCAATGTATACTCAATAATGTAATTAGTAGTAATAATTTATATCTAATGCATGCCCAGTACAACTTGATGGCAATAGGTCATATAATTAATTATTTGATATTAGACATATATATGTATATATTTATAGTAGCTAGCATAAGACTTTATCTAGGTTTGGGGAAATATGGTGCTTACAAGTCAATGTCATGGCTTATGGTGACTTACAATCTTGAGGTCACTAGAAACAACTCAAGGTTCCATAATAACAAGATTAGATGGATTTGACTTATAGAGTTTGAGATATTTGTATATTATCAAATTGTGACTTCTAACTTACTTATGTTGAGATACATGACAATATTATTCACTCATGTTCTTATTAGGAAAAGGATATATAGTATATCGCACACACATAAATATGGGATTAGAATCCCCTTTTAATAACAACTCTTGAGTTTATGTGAACCTTAATGATTTGCTTGAAATCAAGCTAAGGCCATCAAATAGGTTGAATATTTAATTACACAATTATTCTCTCTAGGAAAGATTGGGATATCATGTTTTTGGACCTTTGCAGCCTAAATTTAAGATCATTGACCATAGAATAGTAAGAATACATAGATGGTCAGTATTAACTGAGTTGCACAAGGCCTTCATCAATAACCATATTTACCTTGGATAATATTTAAATTTCCATGTCTTATTCAAAATTGAGATTAACTAGGAAATGTTATATTTCTACATGCAATGGGAATGGACACCTTCTATAAGTCATGCATAGTCAATTAGGCATGTATTTTTCATGAGATTTAATGCTTAGAAGGATTAAATAAGGAGATTTATTGCAAATGTTTTCAGCAATGACGATTTAGCCTTTCCTCTCTTCACACCCCTCTATCCTCTGTTCTTCCCCTTAATTCATGTCTCTTTGCATTTTGTTTGAGTTTGTATTCTATAACATGTAGAAGCTCTCATAGTGGTGCAATCAAGGATGTTGTGGGAAATGAACTAGTAGAATCCGACTACCCACCCACCAATTGTTTATATTTGAAATTCTCTAAAGCCTTTTCAATGAGTCCATTTTGTGCATATCCTACATTCTTTGCATTCCATGAGACCATGTTTTTTGTAGAGCTTTCATCCAACCTAGCCGTTTCTTCTGTCTACTCCCATTTGTGCATGTTTTTTCACCTAAAAAACACCTTCAACCCCTCCCACATGAAATTCATATATCCATTTTATTAGTGTTTGCTACTCTCATCCAAGGAAAAAGTATACCTCAAACTGCCTAAAGATACACCTTTATGGAGGTTGCAGTTCCAAACTTTTCCTCTATGTTCTACCCTACATTTTTTTCTCCCAAAAGAAAGGCTTGTATTTGTAGAATGAGGGGTCACCCAAGGATTTAAAGACTTCCAAACACCTCTTTTTTGTTGCAAATTGCACAATTACCAGCATCCATGAACAAGGGTGCCATATTTATTAATGGCACAAACATATATTTGTTTCATCTATGCCATACTCATTAATGGTGTGACCTTCTCTATCAAGCATGTGCCTTCCTCTCATCCTCTCACGTTAATTCCCACATGATAGGACCATAATGTAGATCCCATGCCTTATTAATTTGAGTGCATTGACTACACTCTTTCTTTATTTTTCTATTTTTTCTCTTTTATTTTATTCTCTCTAATTTCCTCCTTGAATGCATCTGACAAGGATGTGAAATCCTTGGCCCCTTGGGATAAGTCATCTTGACTTATTATAAACTTGCATCTATTAATTTCTTCAGAATTTCAAGTTATTATCCAAGCTAATTTATTTTGAACCTCTTATCCTTGTCTCTCAAATGGTTCCCTTTTCCTTAATTTGGCCAATTTGAATGAGTTTTTATAGGATTCAAAAGGGTGCACACGTAAAATATACCCTGAATTGAGAATTTTCACTCAATCTTATCCTTATTTTCAATTTACAAGTAGATTGTTCTTAGGATAGGTCAATATATATAGCATTAGGTACACACATTTACTAGTTAACCCTTCCAAAATACACCTTCTTATGTTCTTTTCATTTTAAGTTCATATACATTCATACTTACATCGTGAGGATATATATTAATACTCAAGGGGTGAATTCAAATCCATCAAGAGAGTTAGGAGATCTAGAAATCATCAAATGCTTAACCTTCCACTATGCACTTTGATTTACCTTTTTATAGTTCATATATCAAATTTTCCATTTCCACCCATCAAGGGTTTCTTGGTTAAGACTAGTCATCCACTCTTAAGATCTTAAAAGTCCATTTAAGATATTGATAATATTTATGTACATACCAAGTGGCCATATTGGTTATGGTTGGTTGGTAGTGTAAGAAAACATAACCAAGAGTCAAGTGAGCCTCATAGTTCCAACATTTGAACCTTGTTGAGCTCTGATACCAATGTAAAAATCTCATCTCAAGCATAACAATATATATATTTAATTTCAATTCATGCAACAACAACCAACTTAACCAACCAACCATTTTCCATATAGATTAGAAGTGTTAATTTCAATAGCTCAATGTTCACCATGGTGGTATCAACTCATGTCATTACCAATTATATGCTTGCACAAGAGAGAGGCAAGGTCCCAAGGTTAAGGCATTTCATAGACCTACAACCTAAGCCTTGAGGGTTCATAGTGACCCTACCTATGTATCCCCTCATGGGAATCAAAGACATCGTAGTTCACCCCATAATGATAGAGGGACTTCAATCTCTCCTATTTTATGAGATCTATTATCTCACCTTAACCCATACTATTAATTTAGTACATGTAATCTATTAACATAGTAAATTATAATATAATGATAATAACTTGCCATCAAGTGTTGGGTCCCTACGAATCATTACCAAGTTCATTAGTATACAAACATTCACAATATTCACAAGAGATCATTCATACCATAGCTAAAAGATTTCACACAATGGATGTCATGAGCATACCCCCAATATACACAAGATGATTAGCTCATACACTGTATAAGTACAACAGTGAATGGTTCATACATAGATCATAAGCACCACAATTATTCTTATTTTTATATCACAATTACATTAGTCGATAGTTCCAACATATGTCACAAACACATAGTACCAAGATCCAACATACACCACATATACATAGTGATGAGCTCCACCATACATCACAAACATGCAATAATGAGCTCCAACATACATCACAAATACATAGTGACAAGCTCCAACATGCATCATATATATGCAGCAATGAGCTCCAATGTACATCACATCCACAATGGCTAACACATGTCCATAATGAACTCTAGATAAAAATAATATCGATGCATTATGCACTACACCATGGGTTCTATCCTTTCCTCTAGTCTTTACACTATTGGACAACTAGGAAGAGGATTCGGTACATCCCATACTACACAATGGGTCTATTGTCAACCTCACAAGGCTAAGAATATAGGTTGACAACTGTGAGAGGATTCAGTGCATCCCATACTACATCGTGGGTCCATCCACCATCCCAAGGGTTTCCCCAAGTAGTGAATCTACCAAACCAATTGGATTGTAAATTCAATCACCTATAGGCCACCAACAACTAGTCTATCCACCTAGGAATAAGTAGCTCCCAACATATACCACCTTATGACCATAGTGGTATTATCAACTATCTTCTTCACAATCTCGGGTAATACTTGGTGTCGATCACTTTTGTGCTTATCAGTGATAGCTAGTGAACCCTCTCAATACACGATTAGCCTCGTATTACCATTACCCACACAGATGGTTCACTACCCGTGCAACTACTATGGACATATAATAACCAATTTATCTTGCTACCTTCACCTCCATGAACCAAGTGAATGTTGACTAATCCCTAGTAGTAGCCCAAACATTGGTCATTGGAATGGTCCAATGACTGTCACTACTCAAATATCCTAGAGGTTCACTCTTGGATGGGCCATACAAAACATCAATCACAATCACAAGCAACAAATACATGTCCCTATACATAAGGATCAATAGATATAGAGTTGAATTACTCAAATACATAAAAGATACATGTAACCAATACAAGATGGACTTTTCCCAACATATACATATAATCAAATACCCATTATAAAGTAGTTAAATTTACTTCATTCTATTTAATAGAAAAAATTTGTGTATTAAATATAAGTTATTAAATTCCCTTAACTTGATCATACCCATTCGATAACCATTTTAGCCTCAAACTAAAGCTTATAGAGGAGGAAAGGTCAACCCATGTAGGAACAATCCCAACATCTGTGAGTTATCCCCCTAGACCCTCTTCCTACAGACTTGAGGTCATAGAGGCATCCTTCACTCAAGGACTACCTACATTCTTGCTTCCAAACAATTCAAAGTCACATGTAGTTCTCATCATTAGGCTTCTCTCATTAATCATACACCTTGGTTCATGTACCCATGATTTCATAATCAATCACTTATCATTACTCAAGGGGGTGAAGTATAGTAAATAATATAGAAGGAAAACCTTGCCAATCTTATAGACAAATCATAATCCTCAATTTCTTAGGTTACTATTTCGTACCCCATAGAGTCCCTTTTACTAAGTCTCAATGATTAATAGTTCTTAACAATATATAAGGAAAGCCAACCTTATTTCCCTTTTAATGAGCCTATAAAAAGGCACTTTCATTCAAAATTCACATGATAGATTCAATATGGAGGTTCTTCTACTCAAGGGGTCAATATATATTTGTAATCATTTAAGGCCTTTACCAAACCAAATGTCATTCTTGAACATGACATGACTTATTATTGTATTAAGAAAGGAGGATAAAATGACATTAGAGGACCTTATTATGAATATTTCCCTTACAATATAATTTATGAAATGGTCACATAATATATTTTTGAACCTTGAAATACATAACACATTGGTTACAAACCTACTTTAAGCATGATCAATGTTGGAACTTCGTACTTAAGAAAACTAATGTTACACTAATGGGATGATCATCATATGTCAATGTACAATCAATAAATTAATTACTTGTAATACTTTTACATCTAACACATTCCTAGTACATCTATATGGTAATAGGTAATATAGTTAAGTATTTGATATTATACATATACATTTATAGTAGCTAGCATAGGATTTTATCTAGGTTTGAAGCAACATGGTGCTTACAAGTCAATTTCATGGCTTATGGTCACTTACAATCTTGAGGTCACTAGAAAGAGCTCAAGGTTCCATGATAAAAAGATTAGATGGATTTGACTTATAAAGTTTGAGATATTTGTATATGTAAGAACTTATGAAAAGCAACAATAGGATCAAGAGACCAAAGATAGCACAAATTGAGAGAGAGAAGATGAGAGAATATGATGATTGTATTTCCAATATGCATGAAGATGTTCAATTACAAGTATGTAAAAGGATTGCTTATAAAGGAAAGCTAGGACACAATGAAGGGCCATGAATGAGACAAGTGTCACAATCATGTGCAAGTTAGGTAGAAAGAAATAATAGATAATTCCATGAAAGGTGGATCACCCACCTAAATTGGAATTATCATGCCATGAAAAGTGGAGATAAAAAGGTGATAACTAGATCACACCACAAAGAGTGGGATTTCTCCTACACACACTTCCCTAAGTGTCCCTATCACATCTCTCAATATATGCACAAACCTAGATGCAAGATGCAAATAACTAGTTGTCACAAGTGCAAACTACAATGATATGCATTCCCTAAGTAAGCTTAAGTAAAGTGTAATAAGTAAAATACTTATTTACACCAACACCCCCCCTTAAGTGCAACTAGGGGAATGAAGACTCAAGCTAACTATGCAAGACAAGATGCAAGATGGGTTTTCACAACTAGGCCATGTTAGGCACCCATGTACAAATGTAATACAATCTCTCACAAGTGAGGAAAGGGGGAAAACCTCATGGGAAAAACTCCCCCTCAAAAGAGAGAAGAAAAAATAAATGTACAAATGGACAAGGAAAAAACCCAAAGATGAGGAAAAAGTCCCCCCCATGAAAGAGAATGGATTGTCAAGTGACTCCCCCTGACATATCCCTCACCCCCAAGAGAGCTCACAATTGATGGTACTTACTCTCAGTAAAGGGTTCAAGGTGAATATCCTAGCAACCTGCTCTACTTCCGTACAATAGCACATGTGAATGACCTAATCCTAAATCAACTCCTTGATGAAGTGCATATGAATCTCAATGTTCTTGGTCCTTTGATGTTGGACCGGATTCCTGGATATCACAATAGCATTTTGATTGTCACATAGAATGACTGTCAGATGTGGAATGGAAAAACCAAACTCAAAAAGAATGTGTTGAAGCCAAATGGCCTCAACGGTGATAGTAACAACCCCCTATACTCAGCCTCTGTCAATGAAAGATAAATGGAATGCATGTTGCTTCTTGCTCTGCCATGAAACAGGTCCTGACCCATGATGGAATTTGTACCTAGAGGTGGACTTGTGATCATCAAAATCACTAGCCCAATCTAAGTCGGTATATCCTACCAAGTCAAGTTATGCACCTATTGCATAATGAATCCCATGTTTATGAGTACCTTATATGTAGTGCAAGATGTGTTTGGAAGCTTTCTAATGAATCTCATGTGGTTCCTACATAAAGTAGGAGACCATGCCAACTATAGAAGAGATTTTAGGGCATGTATGAGTCAAATAGATAATACTTCCAACAAGCTGATGATACAAAGTGGCATCAAAAAATGGAGTGGAGCACTTAGCCTAAAGCTTGACTCCTAAAAGAAATGGAGACAGAGTAGGCTTACAATAAGTTATGCAGAACTATGAAAGAAGATCAAGAGCATACTTGGGCTATGAAAATGTAATCTCAATTGAAGACTATTGAATCTCAATGCCAAGAAAGTAGTGAAGAAGGCCCAAGTCGGTGCTCCCTATAATGATCAAGTCATCAAAATAGAGCACAACTATCAAATGTGCATCATCCTACCTCAAGATGTAGAAATTTTGATTTGAATGACACCTAGTGAGTCCTGTGGAGAGAAGGAAGGAATCCATCTTGGCATACCAAACCCTAGGGGCCTTCTTAAGGCCATAGGGGGACTTCAACAACCACCACAAACCAATGAAGAGTATCTGTTGGGGTTACAAATTGTAGATATCTATTCTAATTAAATGAAGATCTGTATAATAAGTAAACTACACGGCACCGCACAAAATAAATAATAACACGGATAATTTAATGTAGTTCACTAATGGGCTACATCCACCAAACCGTAGCCATCCAATACTTTTTTGTGTATCCGATTAAAACCTAGCCCACAATCTTCGCGAATAATCGTGTTTTCCATCATATGATGTACCATTAGATCCCCTTTTGCCAAGCTTAGAAGCTTCCACTAGGGTTCACACAAAATGGATTTTTCTTTTATTGATTTTTCCCTTTTTGGTGATCGCACAAAAAGTGGAAAGAAATTTTCTCGGGGGCTGCCACCCTTGGGCCCCCACCAGGCAGAGGCTGACAGAACTAACAGGACGGGGAAGGTGTCCTGATGCTCGCATGGGCTATGCATTATAGCATAGTCCGGTCTACATACCATAGCGGTATCTGGATGACCACTGTGGCTGCTCCATATAGATCTTCTCATTAAGATCCCCATGTAGAAAATCACTCTTAACATCCATTTGATGTACTTACAAACCATGTGAAGTAGCAATGGAAAGTGTCAGGTGAATGGAAGTCATCCTTGTGATAGGTGTAAAGGTCTCAGTGTAGTCAACTCCTGCAACCTATGAGAAACCCTTTGCAACAAGTCATGCCTTATACTTATCAACACTCCCATCCACTATATATTTGGTCTAATAGATCCACTTGCATAAAACCATCTTTCTACCCTTAGGGAGGGGGACTTAGAACTCCCAAATGTTGTTCCTCATCAAGGAACTATACACTTCCTCCATAGTTTCATCCCATTCAAGAACCCCAGAGGCTTCCTTAAATGATTGTGGATATGAAGCTAACATAATGAGAGCATGTGGAATAGGCTCATGCTAATGTTGTGACCTAGTCCTTTGAGTATCTGAAGGATCCCTAACAAGCATAATTGTTGCCTCAAGAGTCTGACAAGCCCAACGAGGTCTAATAGGGGTGGAAGGATGAGGCTCCTCAACTGGAAGTGGACCTTGCAAAGGTGTAACCTTTTGAGTTAGTGAGGAAGGAGAGCCATCATCATCTAAATCACTATCATCACTGTCAACTGAGGAAGGAAGAAGAGAAGAGTCAAAGCTAGGTGAACTTTCCTCAACATGTACAATCCTCTCAAAGAAAATCTCATGAGTCTTATGATCCATCAGTCTATATGCCTTAACACCAACTGTATATCCCACAAAGATACAAGGCCTACTTTGTGGCTCCAATTCCCTAGGTTTCTACAAAGGAATATGAGCCCATGCTAGACTCCCAAACACTCTAAATTGTTTCACAATAGGTTTCCTAGCCAACCAAGCTTCAAAAGGAGTGATACCCTTCAAAGCTTTATGAGGAACCCAATTATGAATGTAAGTATCCCAAATAATTGCTTCTTCCCAAAAATTTGGACCAAGAGACCTAGCATGTATCATATAGCTTGTCATTTCCTTAAGGGTTATATTTTTCCTTTCTGCAACACCATTTATGTTGAAGTGTGTAGGCAATGGAATTTTGTAAGTCAATTTCCTCAAGTGTGCAAAATTCCTCAATTTTATTATTCACATACTCTTTTCCATTCTATGTACGAAGGATCTTGACTTGCTTCCCAAATTACTTCTTAGCATGTCCTTTGAAGTTGAGAAACTTGTCAAATACTTCACTTTTGTGACAAAGGAAGTAGACCCAAGTGTATCATGAAAAATCATCCATGAAAGTGAGAAAATAATGATATTTTCAAAGGATGGCACTGGAAATGGGCCCGCTACATCATTATGAACAAGCCAAAGAAGATCCAAGGCTCTCCAAGAGTTCCTCTATCAAACTTCTCTTTAGGATGCTTGCCTCTGGAACATCCTAAACATACACCCTCAGAAAAACTGAGTTCAAAAATCCCTTTGAACATGTCCTTGGTGTGAAGTTGTTGTAGATAGTGGTAGTTGAGATGACCAAACCACTCAATCCATATCTTACTTTGTGAGTTTGAATGAGTAATCAATGTTGTAGAAGGAGCATGAGGTACCCAATGGGAGAATGAGTAAAGCCTTGCATTGTGATTTTTTCTACCTATTGCAACCAAAGCATCATTTTCAAGTTCCTTAACCACAACTATGTTAGGAGTGAAATTCAACTTTCTTACCATCTCCATGATGTGTGATTTGGTAGATGGAGAGAAGATTGGTGCTCAAGTTTGGAACATAGAGCACATCCTCAAATTTCGCATCACCCATCTCAATTGCACCTTTCCCCTCAACTTCCACTTGTGTATTATCACCAATGAAGATGTGAGGTACTGAAGAAGACTCCAAGGAGGAAAATTTCCTCTTTGAAGAACACATGTGTTGAGTGGCCCTTGAATCAAGAATTCACTAATGTGATGAACCTATTGTTGCCATGAAAGCTTTCCCTTTTCCTTTAGACAGAGATGAAGTAGAAGTGGAAGGGGATGAGTCCTTCTTCTTATAGGCATTAGGTTAATTGATGTTGTTCTTCTTGATGATCTTGGGAAACTCATCAATTTGCTTGGCATGCCAATGATGCTCCTTATGTCCAATCTTTTTACAATATGCACAAGTTGGTTTCTCCTTCTTGCTTGAGTTGTTCTTCTTTGAAGAAGATGATGATGAGCCTTGTTGTGGAGGAGTGGATTGTTTGTTCTCTACTTGTAGCTTTGGTGAAGATTTCTTTTGTCCTTTCCATTTTCCTTGCTTGTTGTTTCCATGATTGACCACCAATGCTTTTGAAGTTGAAGACTTGAGAATTCCCATTTTCATCAACTTATTTTTCTCAAGAATCAAAAGATCTGTGAGAGCCTCAAAATATGGTGATGTGAAGTGTCTAATTGTCAATCATTGAGTCTGAAAACTTGAAACAAAGGTTGCATACTTGGCTAGAAGCTTTGCCAACAAGTTGAAGACCAATTGATCATCCTCTTTCTCAATACCACAATATTTTAGTTGTGCTCTTAGCTCATTTTCCTTAGTGACCTAATCCTGAATGGTGTCAAAATCATTGGGATCAAGGCTTAAGAGATCATTTTCAAGCATCACTTCAAGATATAGGCATTTGAAGTCAAACTGCAAAATTAGAAACTTCATTGTTGAGGGAATTTTTTTTAGAATGTTGATGTCATCGCTGATTCTATGATGACATCAACAAAATATGTGATTAAAATTGATGATTTTTTGCCTATCACCATGAGCTAGAGCCTAAACTTGATGGCTAAGTGGTCATCATCAGTCTTTGCACCTCACGAAATCTTTACGGAATATGTTGGGAATCTTGCATCGGTATATTCATTGCACCCACTGACAAATCTTTGACTACCATTTTGAAAAATGACTGCAAAAAACTTTAAAATGGCTAGATTTTTAAGCCACGACATATTTCTTTTGAAGGTCACCAGTTGTTGAAAATTCAACACTAAATTTTCTATATGAAGGTGCTGCCATTTTTTAAGGGCCTCACATCCACATGAATCTCTCTCATTGGGCCATGTGGTGGCCATAGAGAACCCCAAAGTACTGCAGTACTCTGCGGTACTGCAGACACAGTCTACAGGTACTGCATACCTTTAAAAAAAAATTGATTATTTTTTTAATTTATAAAATTAAAAAAAAATTATAAAGAAATTCGTCCTAGAATTTAAAATTTCAAAAATTCAATTAACCAAATTTTTTGTAGAAAATAAGTTTTTCAGAACTATAGAAAAATTCAAAAAACTGAAAAAATGCCCAAATAGGCAACTTTTTTGAAATGGTGCTCCAGATGTCGGATTTAAATGAAAAAAAAGGCTATCCTAATTGGAAACAACCTTTTGAATCTAAATTTGAGGTTAGATCTGGTCTAGGATGCATCAAAATGTCACTTCTCCTCATAATTTCCTCTTGACCACCTTCGCACGAACTAAAATCTCCCAACAATGGCTATGCAAAGAACCTCCAACTACTCTAATACCATGTAAGAACTTATGAAAAGCAACAATAGGATCAAGAGACCAAAGATAGCACAAATGAGAGAGAGAAGATTGGAGAATATGATGATTGTATTCTCAATATGCATGAAGATGTTCAATTACAAGTATGTAAAAGGATTGCTTATAAAGGCAAGCTAGGACACAATGAAGGGCTATGAATGAGACAAGTGTCATAATCATGTGCAAATATATGCACAAACCTAGATCCAAGATGCAAATAACTAGGTGTCACAAGTGCAAAGTACAATGATATGCATTCCCTTAGTAAGCTTAAGTAAAGTGTAATATAAGTACAATACTTATTTACACGAATAGTATATTATCAAATTGTGACTTCTAACTTATATTGAGATACATGACATTAATATTCACTTATGTTTTTATCAAAAGAAGTATATCTAGTATATCTCACACACATAAATATGTACGTAGAATCCCCTTTTAATAACAATTGTTGAGTTACTATGAACCTTAATGCTTTGGTAGAAATCAAGCTAAGGCTACCAAATAGGTTGAATCTTTAATTACACAATTACTCTCTCTAAGAAAGATTGGGATATCATGTTTTTGGACCGTTGGAGCTTGCATTTAAGATCATTGGCCCTATAATTGTAAGAATTCAAAGATAGTCAATATTATTTGAGTTGCATAAGGTCTTCATCAATAACCAACTTTACCTTGGATAATATTTAAATTTCCATGTCTTATTTAGAATTGAGAGTAACTAGGAAATTTTATATTTCTACATGCAATGGGAATAAACAAATTATGTAAGTCATGCATAGTAAATTAGGCATGTATTTGTCATGATATTTAATGCTTAGAAGGATTAAATAGTGATATTTATTGCATATGTTTTCAACAATGATTCAATACAAGACGCTTGTCAAGGTTATGTTGGACATTACAACTTCAATCTTTTTTGAGACTCTTTTAAATTATCCTTACTCTACCATTTGTAAGTTTTCTCAACATATATTTAGAATTTTAACTATAAAATGCATACACACACTTTACACAATTGGTTATGCATGTAGACATGCATTGACCATATAAATATAAACATATACGTACTTGTGTATAGAAACAATGTATACAGATCTAATTATATACCTACAAAAGTATGCACATAAAAAGAATCTAAGTGTGTTTTAGATTGCATTTTAGTGCGGGAGGAAATGTATGGCACTTGAGTTTGCAATGAAACTATTAAAGATGGATAGTAAGGGAAAAATCATTACATTATGCATCCAAACTATAATTGTATATACACAAACTCAAAAAGTGGAGTTATATAATGTTTACAAATCATAATACCAACTACCCAGCCACAAATCTTTGTTCCTCTTTTCTTTTGTTTGCTTTTCCTGCTTCATTAATTTGCTCTTCAAGATATACAAAATGTTCCTTTGTGATGCCTTTGCTTCATTTCTTCCCCATTGCACCATCTTTCTCTCATGTTTTCATTCTTGCACTCCACACAATAGAGAAATCTGATGACAACTCATGTTTGACTTCCCCCCCACGCCATAATTTTCCTTCCTCTTCCAGTTGATTTCTCCTTCCCTCTCTTCGCATCCCTCTATCCTATGTTCTTCTCCTTAATTCCTCTCACTTTGCATGTCATCTTGTTAAAGTATGAAGCCCAATGGTCGTGGCCTTTGGTATGACCCAACGGTTGAGGTCTTTGGCCATTAGACTTCCTTTAGTTTCTTATGCTGTATTCAAATATATATACAGATTGTATACTGTAAATAAGACTGATGAATAAGATTTTCCCTGCTAAGATAGTGGACGTAGCCAATATTGGTGAACCACTGTAAATTCTTTGTCTTGTCTTTTCATTCTTTCTTTACTCTGTTATTCTGCATTTTTTCCTATGCATCTTCATTCACAATTGGTATCAGAGCTCGGTGGTGTAGCAGTAGTTATTGGGAATTCAGTGTCGAATTTCCTGAGTTATGGAGGAATCGAAGATAGAGAAATTCGGGGGACAGAATTTTGGTTTATGGAAAGTGCAGATGGAGTCTTTGCTGATTAAGCAGGATCTTTCACTCGCGCTTGAAGGGAAAGCGAAGAAGCCATCTTCGATGGCAGATGAAGAGTGGGAGAAGTTGGACAAAAAGGCAAGAGCTACGATCTTCCTTTCGCTGTCCAGTAACGTTTTGTTCAACGTTTCAACAGAAAAGACTTCGAAGGAGTTGTGGGACAAGCTTTCGTCTATGTATGAGATGGCTTCCGCTTCGAACAAGGTATTTATCATGAAGAGATTGTACAATCTGAAAATGAAAGAAGGTGGGATTGTTTCAAATCACTTGAATGAGTTCAATACCTTAGTTACTCAATTGATTTCGGTGGGCATTAATTTGGATAGTGAAATTAAGGCTATTTTG
>VDFB02105781.1:0-28903 GCA_007258455.2 Sequoia sempervirens | reverse complement strand
GATATCCTAGTGGTGGTAGTTGCAATGTCACCTACAGTGTCAATTGCTTCCTTTTGGGAAGCAACGACAACTTGATCTACTAAGGGGGCCAGAGCTAGGGTGAAATAAGGAGACCTCTCGGCAACCAATATCCTAAACATTGGGGTTGGTATATATGCTCTAATATAGGTGGGCCTATCGGCAATCCTGCCACACCCCTGACCAACATATGGTGGAATGTCCAGGTAGTTGACTTTGAGGCCCAAATGGACCTCATCATACAACCGCTAAACAAAATATAATGGAATCTAGTCATTGTTTGGATGTTGACCATGTGCTATGAGAAATCATCGGTAGATTAGTGGGGCCATAACACAATCCACACATTTGGTTACCTGGTATCCCCTCACCTTATGTTGATTTTGATAGAATGGAAAACAAGTGTTTTTAATCATTTCTTTTGTCACAACATCATGTATTTTTTTAAAGGAAACCTCACCATGTACTTCTTCTCACATGCAGGAAAGAATAATAGCTACTCTATTAGGGGAATATGCACTAGTCTATCCAAGTTCATCTCTTAGTTTTTCTAGGCTCTATAATATTGACATGCAAACTTCTAAATATATCCTTGTGTTTGCACCATCTGCTAATGAGTCTCTCAATCTCTTAATCTCATTAGTAGTATTTGCAAACAAAGTTTCTGGAGCTGGAACATCTGCATTTTCCATGTAATATATGTATGTACACCTAAAGGAGCAATGAGACCTTGGTAAATAATATATCTAGATCTAGGGAATAGAAATCTAAAATATTTCTAAATAAATTTACAAGTGTGCACATGATATATATATATATATATATTGAACCTATAGGTTGCAAACATATAAAATATGCATCTTAAATTAGATTTGTATTTGCAAGATAATATCACTAGTAATTTGAATGCTACTTGGGATGACAAATAGAGCATTCACTAGTTCAAATAATTCATCTAATCATCAATAATATTTTCATACCATTAACAAAAAAACATTCAACATCTATCATAGTTTTTAATAATCAAAACATTCAAATTACTAGATTGCACACAAAACATAATCTAAAACAGTTCTAAAATTTAAATTTACAAGTGTGCACATGATACATATATATTGAACCTATAGACCTTGCACACATATAAAATATGCATCTTAGATTAGATTTGTATATGCTCTTTAATATCATAGTAATTTAAATGCTACTTGGGATGACAAATAGAGCATTCAGTAGTTCAAATAATTCGTCTAATCATCAATAATATTTTCATACCATTAACAAAAAAACATTCAACATCTATCATAGTTTTTCATAATCAAAACATTTTCACTATTTTATTTAATTTTATAAACATTTTACTTATTTAATTTAATATATTTATCAATTTATAATTCTTAGGTTCAAATATCACCCTTCTAGAGATCATATTAGATGGATTCCTCCATAAGAAACTAGGTGAAAGTTTAATTTTGATGGTTCTTTGAGGGGAAACCTAGGGTGCACTCAAGTACAAAATGTGCCATTAAGGACTTAAAAAATATTGATAAAGGTTGCATCTAAGATTTATTTCCTATCTAACTAGTAATAAAGGGAAATCATCATTACTTAACATTGGTGGTCATGTAAAATCAATTTAGTCATTATTGAAGGATATTCAATGGAAACTATATTTAGCCACACCACTATTTTGGCCACCAAGACTATGTATAAATGAACTAATGGTTATAAAAAAGAGGCTTGAAGCCATAGAAATCAAAGGGATAACATGAGGAATAAAAGATGAATGAAATTAAAAAATCCAACTAGAAACTATTAAGAGATTAAAATAATTAATGAGAAAGTAAATAACTTGCAAAATATTGTGGAAAATGGGCTCCATGAGTTTATCATGATAAAATAAGATCTTGACCACTTAAAATAGTAGAGGAAATTAAATTAACTATTCTAGAAGGAAGATATTGACTATAAATAAAAGAGATCTATCCTATAATCAAAACATGGAGGAAAAATACAGTTAGACAGAAGACCAAATTGACAAGCAAAGTCTTAGGCACAAGTAGTAAAAGAATTATAAAATAAACAAAGATAGATCATAGAGAATAAGTTAAGGTACAAATAAGAGAAGAAAATGAGAGAGATGATAAGATTGTAAATATAATTTCTAAATTATTGAAGCAATATTTGGATAAGGAGGAAACCAAAAAATTAGAAATAAACTTCCTCATATCCATAAAGAAAATTTGATAGGAGGAAGGGACATGCACATAATATTTATCATGAAAGTTACCATACAATGTACAAGAACATGATACTAAGGAATAAAGGTTTCTTATAAGTACACAACAAACCTAGATGAAGATTTAACCCTAGTACAAAAAGAAAGAAATAATGAAAGAATAGGAGAAAATGAAGATTTAATCTTTGTACATATTTTTTCTATTACCTCAAATCTTCCACCAATATAAATTGAATTAGTGATTAATCAAAATACTAAACTTTTAAAAATTGAAAATTGAATAAACATTAATACCCTTCACTTTCACCTAATTGAATGATTAAATTGATCACATAATTTAAGTTTTAGTGAATATAATGAGGTCACATCTCAAATCAACTATCAATTACCTAAATTATCAACTTTTTGAGAAATTTTGTGATTTTGTGAATTTGTGACTTACGACAAGAATAAAGATGTCAAAAACTACTAAGGTGATATTCTTGTCACATTATATTGAAAACCCATATTTCACTTGGAATGAGATCATTTGTATGGAATATTAGGTATCATAGATGAAGAAAATGTGATTTCTTTGTTTGGTCTCATCTACCATGGGTATCTTCAATTTTTTTGATCATTCCTCCTACTAACATTTTGTCTAATTTTATCTCAACTCTTGTTTTGACATTGAGGTTTTAAGTTAATATTTTATTTTCCTTTATGGTTTGGATCCTTTCTTTTAGTTCTTAATATTTATCCTTTTCCATTAATTTAACGCTTGAATTTAGTTACAAATGGTCTACACAACCTATTCCAAATATTCCATTTCATGAATTTTATGGGTTTACCTTATCTTACATGCCAAAGTCACAATGTCCTACTCTTGATTAAATTCCTACAAGAAATTAAGGAACTTGGGATACCCACCTCCCAATGGTCTTGGAATGGATGCATTTAGATGGAGAAGGATTTCAAAAGGCTCATGGTACTTGTCGACCCCTCAAAGGCATGATATATAACACATGAACTCTATTTATGAAATTTGGTCTTTAGTTGTTGGCTTCTAGTATGAATGTGATTTATAAGGTGGAATTCTTAGTTGAGACTCTCAATCTTCCATTGTTGGTTTCTAGTGTGATTATACAATATGAGCCAAGCATTAATCTAATGTTAATTCTTGAAAGAAGGTATATATTATTCTCATCTTAATTCTCACACAGAGTTGTCTTAGTCAATTTCTCATATGAGTTCCATATTTGTAAATTTTTCTTAATATAAAAACATATTTTATTTCATTAATTAACCTATCTATTATATGTTACAAAGTCCATGCTTTTTATTTTAAATTAGAAGTATATAATTCAAAATTAATTAGTAATTCATGATAGAGTACACACAATATTTAGTTAAAATAAAATAATATTCTTATTTCCATGAGTTACGTAGAATGGTAGCTTGATGTCTCAAAAATACTTCTTTGATGTACTAAATTTTTATCATTACATTATGAGTGAATCATCTCAATTATATAGCCAAGCACATCAAAAATTTATAAATTGGAAAGCAAAATAATCACACATTTATCATATTTTTATATGTAAAAAGTTTATACCATCAAACTATTTATACTTATAGATTGCATAAAACTATAAGTTTAATCATTATTCCTAATTTATTAAGAATCAATCTAATAAAGTTTGACTTCATATTGTATACTTGTTATAAACATCTCACTATTCCAACCATATATTTTATATATGTTAAAAAATATATAATAACAAAATACAACTTCTAAATGTGATTTTAAATCTAATTAATTAATTTATTTAAAACTAAGACTCCAAAACCAATAACCATTCAAAATCCTTAAACAATGATAGCATAGCATTAAATTATAGGTTTTAAGTAAATCAAGTAATTTAATTATTAATATAAGAACAATTTAAGTAACCTAACTCTAAGACAAACACTGTGATTTCACATTGGGGCATAGGTATATGACCTTTTTAATATAAAAATAATCCCAACAAAACATGCACCAAAATATATTAAAAGTCTTCTCATTTTGTTTTTCTTGAAAGGAATCTAACGCGTGTAGGAAATTGCTTGGAAGTTGAATGTTCAAGATGGAGAAGATTATATCAAATCCCAAGAGATGCTAATTATCCTTGGTTGAAGCCTCAAATATTAGCTTTGTTTTTAAATTGAAAATAAAATCTTAGGACTAGACAATATCTCACTAGATCATAATATGACAACCCACATGGATGACCCTTAGCTATATGGCAACAATTCTAAAGGAATCTTCTAATAAAATTAGTCTTTCAAAATTTAAATTAGATTTAAGTCAACTTCTTCTTTGTTAAATATTATTTTATTGGCTTGAATTTCAATTATGTTGATTATATATTTGAGTATAATATAAATGATAAATTTTATTGAACATTGTGATGATTTAGAATCTAAGATATAGTTTGAGAGTTCTTTTATACATTGTATAATCATATAAGTATATCATCAACATGATCTTAACATCTAAGTTAATTATGCATATTATATGATTATTTGGTGTGCCTTCAATTATTATCTTAAAAATTTTAAATTGGAAGAGCGGTTTGATCAAAGGAGAATGATCTCAATTGGTAAATTTCTAAAAGCACATCCTTAAACATTTGTACTATATAGGTTTTTATGATAAGTTGCTTAAATCCTTGTGGATCCTACTATATTTGTGGCATGCTATGATTAGGTGCAATAGTCCACATTCCCAAAGTCTCATAGTTTGGATTTGTCAAGGCTATATCTTATCTAGATAGGAGGAGATATCCACTATCCATTACTAAATGTTTACCTTGTTCAAGAGTCATTTAGTTTGTATTGACTTCAAAAGTTCTCAGTGTATTGTGATTGGTGTCAATCTAATAACTAATCATTTATGTACTTTATATTCTAATTCTCTCCTCTATTCTAGATCTAGTTCTCAATTTGATTACAATTATCTTGAATCTTCTCAACTTATGAAACAACATAGTTTTTTAAAGAAAATTAAAAATATATATATAAATAAGAATGAAGGTTTTGCAAGTGAGCACCTCAAATTTGTATTTGATGACATATCCTCCATTTTTTGAGGAAGTATAACAATAATTTAGGGATGAATATGCCGAAAGTAAAGAGTTGGGGAATATTATCAAAATCTCAATGTGAAGTGTAAAATAAAAATAAACTAAAACAATTAGCACTAATCTCCTAACAACTAGAAACTAAACTCTAAATTTTGACTATTATATTTTGCATGGTATATAAACTAATAAAATTATAAAATAATTCTTATTCTATAACTTATTTTATTACATAATATGAATCATCATCAGTGGTGGATCTATAATAACTTGTAGTCATTGGAATGCAAAAAAAAACTTACAAAAAAATAACAAAGTATAAACAAATATTTATGGGTAATGTAAGATTAATATTACACCCTAGGATGCTCTTACATCATAATTACTTTAGTTATCTAGAAAAACTAAGGTAAATAGGACCAATCAAATATTATATTTAGAAATTCTAGAACCTATCCTTGCAAGTAGAAACAATTACAAAGGAGAACTTGAATGACCTTTTTGTGGGCTTAAGGATCACGAGCAAGATTAGGTTATACATGTTTAATCCTCTTATTATATTGAATTCTTCTATCATGGAATGCAAGGTAGAGGAAAATTTATATCTTCCATAAGACAAGGGTTCAATAACATGAGAGAGGAGAGCATATTAGCATAGACATTCCATTGGCCTACTAGATTGAATCCTCAAAAATCAACGAAAAGAGGGCAAAATGGTTAATTTTAATTATGATATCAAATATAGTAGAGGACATAAATGTGTTGAAAATATCATATTCTACATTGAAGGGCCTATTAAGAAATAAGAAGTATTAGAGGTCATCAATGAGATAATAATCTATTGTCATGCACTTTGTAGAAATGGAATCCCATAAACCCTTAATGTAGTGGGTTTCTTGAAAAAGAAAGACTAATGGTATTGATAGACTTAGGAAAAACTCATAATTTCATCAACAAGAAGCTAGTCTCTCATTTGAATTATATTATTCCACTGTAGCAAATGGGTTTGTTGAAAAGGCTTTAGAAACTTTCAAGCAAATGCAATTGGCAACTGTAAAGCCAAATTGTAGAGCAAATGGGTTTGTTGAAAAGGTTTTAGAAACTTTCAAGCAAATGCAATTGACAACTATAAAGCCAAATTGCAGAGCAAATGGGTTTGTTGAAAAGGCTTTAGAAACTTTCGAGCAAATGCAATTGGCAGTTGTAAAGCCAAATTGCAGAGCAAATGGCTTTGTTGAAAAGGCTTTAGAAACTTTCAAGCAAATGCAATTGGCAACTGTAAAGCCAAATTCCACAATCTTCACCCTCCGTGTGCCAAAATGGGAGCTTTGAAACAGGGTATATTGAAAATTAAATATCAAATTTGTTTGGGAGCTTTGGTCTCATGGAATGCCTTCATTTTAAAGGATATGCACATAATAAATTTGGTCTCATGGAATGCTATGATAAAATGATACGCAAAAAACCGATTTGTTTTATCACATTTAGGGTTCAAAATTTTTCAAACAAATACAATTTGAAATCGACAAATTGGCAGCAAAGTTTACCAATCTGGTGATGTGGAGGTCGAGGGTGATGTATTGTGGCTTGCTCGAAGGTGGTGCACGTTGAAGCTTCGCCCTTGGGAGTTCGTCGTTCAATGTTCAGACTTCACATGCTCTGTTCATGTTCGCTGCAGGTAGAGAAAAATATTGTCGGTTCGATAGTGACATGAACTTTTAAAAAGCCCTATTTCAATGGGTTCAAGCGAACCCCCATTTGCTTGAACCCATTAAAATATTATTTTTTCGTTGACCGATGGTGGGTTCGCTCAAACTAGTAGTTCAATCGAACCCTAGGGTTTGAGCAAAGGTCTTAAAGGGTTTGATCGAACATGCTAGTTCGAGCGAACCCCCCAAGGTGCTTGACAACCACATAAAAATGAATTTTCCTTCCTCCATCAAATTGTAAACCACTTATGTGGCTTCACCCTCTATGTATTGGTTAGCTATGACTAAGGATAATGGGGATCCCATGGAAAGCTCATTGGATTGCTCATAGACTATGTCCTAGAATGTGATGAACATGGGATTCAAGAAAAGCTCAGCCAAGGACACAATTTCCTTATTGGTCTTCAGTCTAACCAACCTTTAGAGTCTTGTAAAGGGACTTTAGTAAAGATATATTATATCAAAGCTAACAAGAATGTTGTCATCATAAACTTTTTTTTCTTTGATATAATCAATGAATTGGCCAGCCTTTGATGAAGAAGACTTCCTAGTTAGAGGAATGATTAACTAGTCAAGTAAGCAACACGTTTAGAAGTTGGGGAATTGGCAATGTGAACAATAGGCCTCAAGGGAAGGTTGGTTTTATGGATTTTAGGTTCATCAAATATGCAAGGGGTGATTTCTTTGTTGGACATGAGACTTTTTTGTGTTACCATCAAATACAATATGGATAATAGCATCTCAATTTCTAAAATCTTTAAGCAAGTGAGAAATGGTATTACTTGTTCCCTCTTTGATGATAATACCAAAAAGCATCTCTACTTGAAACAAAAAAATATCCCCTCACATATATGATGCACCTAAAATCCATAAAATTGGCATTTCCCTAAGGCCTATTGTTGACACCACCAATTCCCCAACTTATAAAATCATTTCCTAATTGGCCAAATTAATCACTCCTCCAATTGGGAAGACTACACCAAGTTTACTACAAAACTCAAAACCAATAACCAACTCCCCTTCCTAGACATCTTTCCTCACACCACTACCTTTCCCAAAAGGAAAGTTTCCTAAAGACCTTAGCCACTACGGCCTTCCACATCTACAATGATGATCACATCAACCAACCTTTAGAGTCTTGTAAAGGGAATTTAGTAAAGATATATTATATCAAAGCTAACAGGAATGTTGTCATCATCAACATTTTTGTCTTTGATATAATTGATGAATTGGGAAGCCTTTGATGAAGAATAAGACTTCCTAGTTAGAGGAATGATTAATTGGTCAAGTAAGCAACAAGTTTAGAAGTTGGGGAATTGGTGGTGTGAACAATTAGCCTCAAAGGAAGGTTGGTTTTATGGATTTTAGGTTAATCAAATATGCAAGGGGTGATTTTTGTGTTGGACATGACACTTTTTGGTGTTACCATCAAATACAAGATGGATAATAGCATCTCAATTTCTAAAATCTTTATATGAGTGAGAAATGGTATTACTTGTTCCCTCTTTGATGATAATACCAAAAAGCATCTTTGCTCAACAAAGAAATCTCCCCTCACATCTATGATGCGCCTAAAATCCATAAAATTGGCATTCCCCTAAAGCCTACTGTTGACACCACCAATTCCCCAACTTATAAACTCATTGCCAAATTGGCCAAATTAATCACTCATCTAATTGGGAAGACTACACCAAGTTTACTACCAAACTCAAAACCAATAACCAACTCCCCTTCCTAGACATCCTTCCTCACACCACTACCTTTCCCAAAAGGAAAGTTTCCTAAAGACCTTAGCCACTACGACCTTCCACATCTACAATGATGACCACATCAACCAATGACTTTCCCACCTTTCCAAGGTTTTCAAATTAAATGGGTAATGCAACAAGAACACCATGAGAGACTTTAGCAAAGCAAAGCCCACCATAGTTCTAAACCAAAAAATAAGGACTCTAATGTTGTTTGTGGTGTTACCCTCCCCCACATATAAGGCATCTCTAACAAGACCACCTAAATCCTTCAAGAAAAAGGTTTTAACTACACCTTCAAATGCTTTACCACCATTAGAAACATATCTTGTCCACCAAAGACCCTAGAAACATTATTTTCAATTTTCGGGTCTATAAGATTGATTGTTCATGTGAGGTCCCTTACATTGGTGAGACATTGTTTTATTTGCATGAGAATCAAGGAGAAACTATTAACATAAAAAATGAAAGCACCACATAATTGGTCTTCACAAATCACTCCTATACCAAGCACCGAAACATAGGTACTAGTCGAACAAGATAACTTCTTCAAGAGAAAGCTCAAAGAGGCTATTTTTATCATAAATAACCCCACCAAAAGAAAATATGATGATGGGGGCTATTTGAGCCCCACCTATAACCCTCTATTATATTCCCTTCAAATTAGTTCCCCATCCCTCTTATTTCCCCCTCTTGTGCAATCTCCTTGCTCATTCTTTCTCCATCCCCTGACTTCTAGGTATTGCTTCTCGTTCTCTTCATCTTCTTCTCCATTCCTCCTCTCTCCCCCTTGTTCAGCCTCGTTTGGTTGCCCTTCTTGTTTTTGGTTTTATTTTATTTTCCACTTTTTGGTCCTCTTCTTACTCTTCTCTATTTTTTCACTAGTTTATTTCCTTTTTGTCTCCATGTCTTTGGTTTGTGGCTTCTCATTCCCCTTGTCGCAACCTCATTCTTTCTCATTATTTTTTGTTCATTTTTTGTATACTTATATTTGTATACATTTTTTTATTTTATTTATAATCATTAATAATTTACATGTTTTTAATTGTTTGTTTAATAATTTATTTTACAAATTTATCTCATCATTTAAGATCTTTCCATTGGATTCCCCATCCTTATTCATTTTTCACTATTAATATCATTTTAATTATATTTTTAAATTTTTGTATTTTATTTAATAATATTTTTTGAATTTATTGACTTCCTCTTGGTCTATAGCATGGTTTCTTTGACTAGCTCATTGTTGGCCTCTTGGATTCAATATCAATCCTTCTCTCCCATCTTAAGGAACTTAATCTACAATTTTACTTCATTTCTATCATCCCCCTGATTATCAATCATGAAGTGTGATCTAAAATGTCAACCCAAATAAAGCTATACATAGTTTTCTACTATAATGCATTATAATTTATCTCATGGATTGTGGAAATATCATGTTTTTAATTGGTTAAATTTGATTTTCAAGTCTTATTATCCTTGGCACCATTTGTTAGGCTTGCAATCATATTGTATTCTCATTCTTGTGCTAGCCAATTCATTCCCTTTTGTCAACTTCCAAGCTTTGATAATATTTTGTGAAACAAGCTCTTATATTTTAGAAGTGAAATCCATATATTGCCCTATCAAGATTATTGATGGTGTAATAATTGTGGTGGGAAATGGAGTGCTAAATGGGGTGAATTGTGGCAAGAAGAGATGCTTGCAATGGGTTGAGTTGCCACCCGTTAATGTAATGGAACAAGGTGTTTGCACCATGGGCATGATGGGTGGAAACAATGTGTGAAGCGGAAAGTGATTTTTGAAGGGGATGTAGGTGCTTGACACAATGGAAAGGAATGGAAAGAGTGTGAAAAGACCATGACAAGGTGCCAAGGGTACCTAGCAAGAAAGAGAGAGGGAAGATGAACACTATATATGATAAGAGGTGGAGTAATACAAAGGTGCTTTGTACACGCTAAGGAAGAGGGATAGATACATTTACATAGAAGAAACAATAATATTCACAAGAGGGGAAACATAAATACTTATAGAGAGTGCACAAGGTAAGGTGGAGCTATAATGAAAGTAGAGGAGACACTTTACCACAAAAGGGGTGCTAGCAAGGCTTGGAGTTGAACCTTCCTCACACTTATCATCTTTTGGTTTTTCTCTCTATAATCAACATGGTTGGAAATTTTTCTCTTGTTTTAATGACTTCTATCATCATCATCACCACCACCACCACCACCACTTCCATTTGTTTAGTTACAACCCTAACCATTTGCATAGATATTGGTGGGATTGTTGGTGGTTATGGAGGGGGGGTATTATCTATACTTGACCTTTGGCCCTTTCCTTGGTCTTTCCCTGCTCATGTTTTATCCTTACAATTTATTGGACCAAGGTCCATTGCAAGTTGTTTTATGCCCTATTTGGAGGTGCTTTGATCATCATTAGTGTAGTCTACTTTTTGCAACAATACTCACCCCATTGCATAATTGTGTTTCTCAAGCTAGAAAGACCAACACTTATTCATGACTTGTGACAATTGTGGGTGGGGAAAGAGTAGATGAAAGGTGTAAAAAGGATACCGATAGCTTTAAGGTTGAAAATACTAGAGGTTTAGAAGTTTGAAGGTCTCTAAGGTAAAAATTATTATTTTCACTATGAGAACATTGTCCAAGTCCTTGGACCCGGAGTTTGATTGTCCATTATCATTGAAACCTTCCCATGCATGATCTTCACTATCTCCAAGTGGCAAACCCAATTGGCCAAATTCCACTCTAAATTTCCAACATGTATCAATCTTTTTATCTGACCATTCTTTTTTTGTTGAGAAGCTTTTCTTTTGTTGCCACCCACTCAACTTATTTTTCAAGTCATACTTAAATTTTCTCTTTAAACAAGTGGTGAATTTTTTCTTGACTTTTGGCTCAGCTTTTATTGTAACTAGTTGTCTTTCTTCCACAACTTGTGCATGCTCTCCTTCCGAGGGGTTCCTAGATTTCTCTACATCCAATTGGAGCCCATGTACAACACTTTTGAAGCTATAAACACTCAACTACTCTTGAAAATACCCTAAGGATCGTATTATCGTTTATCATCATTGAGTTTCAATTGGAGATCCTTGAGATTTAGTCAAAGATAGGTAACTATTGATCTGCACTAATCTATCTTCCTTTTATTTTATGAATAAAGGTCATGCATTAGCTACTCAAAATAAAATAAGTATAAAAATATGCATTTTTAACCCCTTGGTCATGTATGGTGGTGTTAGAAACATGCTAGCTGGCATTTGGCTCTCAATTTGAATCTCAATTATCTTGTACTTGCACCACACAGTATTCTTGTAATCACATTAAGAATACATGATGGATAACGTGTAATATCTCTGTACAATTTTTTAATATCTTAAGGTCCAATTTTCATGGCTTTTTCTGGCTATTAGCTTTGATCCATTTCATATTTAAGATTTATTCTAATGATTACCATGCATAGAGTTTCGTGGGAGAAAACTCACGTTTGTTTACACCAATGAAAAGAAGCTCCCCAAAAAGGAAATGCTTGTCAGAATATCTAATTTTCCACTTTCTGCTAATGATCCAAACAAGATAAACTAAGAAATTTACATAGTTTAACAAACACTATCTTCAAGGCATGTTATTCCTTCAGAGTTGAAACAGTGAAGTAATTATTTTTAGACAATTAATGCATCATTATAATAAAATAGAAAATAATTCATAAAGACTTACCACCTCGAGAAGCCCTGGCAGGGAAAAATTTACACCACCTCAGCCAAGACCATCTTTTCATCCATGAGCATTATAAATTACAAATGAAAACATTGTAAAGACCATACGGTACTCTTAAATTAATCCTGGCACAGTTGACATGTCTAACTTGAGGTCAGAACTAGACCTATCTACCTCTATTCACTTTCTTCCTCACTTCCATTACTGTCAGCAAAATTCATGCGATTTAAATTTTGTTCAAGAGGTGTGAGTCCTTCCTCATCAGATTCATCGTCCTCTTCATGATCTTCATCAGTCTTAGAATTTTCTCCATCAGCCTTATATATTTGTTTACTAGCACTTTCTGGAAGTTGATTACTGCCTGTAATTGGTGGTAGGAAAATCGAGGAAAGTTATTATCACCACTTAACGTGTTGCAGCCAAGTAATTCACATCAAGCCAAATTTTCAAAGGATACAACAGACAAACATGACAAACAAAATATAAGTCGCAATGTCTGCCAAGGAATGTATATGCTCATATGATTCCAGCAGGAAAATCATTATAGAAAGTAAGAAAGGAGACGTATAAGTAATATCAACTCAAAATTTCTAACATGTTACAAAGCTATGGACATCAAACAGTGCATATCTTGAAGCCATGGAATAGACAAAGATGCAAATTATTATTTTGTATTAATAAAGTGAGACATTTACAACAAAGGAATCTGTAATCAAAATCAAACCAGCTTCAAGAAGTTATCAATCAGCTGACATAGAGAATGAGAAGTCCAGAAGTATGTCACATCCCCCAAAGACACCCGTTCTATCTTCTTGTTGATCAATGCATTGATTGATTGGCCAATGGCCAAGTGTGGATGATACACAAGTCCGATAGTTCATTGAAGATGTAAATGACATCGTCTTCTCATCATGAAAGAATACCTTGCTTAAAATAATTAAGACAATAATAATATAAATTTTAATTTTTAAATAATACATTTTAAACAAATGTAAAATATTTAATATAATTTTGATAAATATACAACTAGACTTTACCTATTAATCTAGAGTGTTGACATCTCTGGGATATGTATATGAAAACAAATGGAAATAATTAAATCAGTTATGAGGAGGGAAAGGCAAGGGGAGGCAAAACTATTAAGAGAGATTTGACGAAAAAGGAAGGTTATTGAGGGGGAAAGACGGAGATTTATGGTGCAAGTATGAGCACCATGGCAGGGAGAGGGGTGTCACCTACAATGCCATAAAAGGAGGAATGGTGCCCATCTGCTATTGCTCTGCTGGAAGTGATGGGCAGGCACAGGGAATGGAAATACATGAAAACATAAAGGACAGAAGAATATCATTATGGGGAGGAGTGGGTGTTGCCCTTGTAGGCATGGTGCTACAGATACTAAAGAAAGCATTTGACCAATTTAGGAGGAGGTGTGGGGAAGGCAGAGGAAAGAGGAGAGGAAAAGAGTAGCAAAGAAAAGGCCAGGAGATTGCAAGGTGTGAGAACCTTCTGCAGTGCCATGTGACCCAGAAAAACTCCATGAATTAGGTACCCTTTGCAACAAAGAATTGGTATTCAACTTTATGCATACTGTATTTCTTTGGGTAAGGCCTATTTGTCATCTAGGATACTGTTTAGCTGTTAGTAAGCACTGTAGTTGCCCTCCCCAAACTGGCTGTGGGATAAGTAGAAATTTAAACAAAATTGCAGGGGAGAATATTAGGGATAGGTCAGATAATAAATATTAGTCCCCTCCTCAACATTTAACTGTTAGCCATTGTAATAGAGAGTATTAGGCAATAGGTCAAATAATGAAACAACCACCTCTCTCTCCCCTCTCACTCATATGGTAAACAAAAATGCAAATATGTGGAAACCCTAGCAAGGCACGTAAGCTGTTTGACAAAATGTCTCAAAGAAATGTGGCCTTAGGTAATGCCATGAGGGCAGTGTATGTTCAAAATGGGTTGCTGAAAAGGCCTTAGAAACTTTTAATTAAATGAAGACCAGCCTCCTGCCTGCTGCACTCAAATAGGAGCTTGAGAATATGATATGTATACCCAGCAAAGCGTGACTGAAAAGGGATTTTGTAATGTCCCCATTTTGGCTATTAGCTCTTCATTTGGTTTTAGCCTGTTTTCAAAAATCTGTAGGCTTGTCTGAGGTAAAATCTAGGTTTCCTTCTTTGAAGGTTCTATGGCATTTCAGGGAGTTTACTATTTATAGTAAATTCTATTTTTGGCAGTATGCAGTTTTCAGTCTTCAGGTCTTCATTTTCAGTTGGAGCAATTAAATGAGTTCAAGTTTTGGCTTCTGAAAACTTTATATTGGTGAATTTCGTAAATAAAGGCATTAATGTTATAAATTGCAGTTGACCCCTTGGCCTAGGAGAATAACTTCAAGTTGTGTTAAAAGGTGGTCTTGAAGGGGGACGCCTTCATATGGATTAAATATTATTTAAGTTTAAATGCCTTGGAAAAAAAAAGGACGCCACCCTATTGAGGAGTTATTTTTAAAAATAAAATGAAATTGTATTCTTGCAAAAGGGATGCCTTCTTGAAGATTTATTTGAATTTTTGGAAATTTGAAGAGTCTCTTGGTGACTCTTGGCGTGTGCCTTCTTGAGAAATTGAAAGTCTTCTACTCTTCTATAAAATGAATGCTTTGCTCCAGCTTTGGTATCCAATGTTTTTATGCTAATGTTATGCTGTCGAAATGACAACTTGTTTAATACTTCGAGGGATGCTTACCTCCTAGTTCCAATCCAATTTCGTGTTTGAAATACAACACCTAGTTGGTCATTTGCTACTTCTCAAATCAGACTAGCAGATTGAGCTCAATAGTTGAAGATTTTGATGAAATTTCCAGTTTTGAAGTTGCTGATACAGTCACAGCTGAAGGTGGTTTTTGCATACAGCTTTTGGAGTGAATTTAATTTGCTTGTGGGTACTTTTCCAATCCATTCCTACACCCAAGGCGACCATCTTTGGAGAGTTTCAGATTTTAGTTTTGAGTTTATGATTTTTACTTGTCAAAATCACCCTTGCTCAAGGCCGTACCATCTGGAACATTGGGAATTGTGCTAAGAAAATAATACTCATCATTTGCTGCTGTTTCTTCATCATGGAATGGGCGCCTATCTTCCAGGAGATCATTGCAACTGATTTCACGTCATTTGGAGGTAATTTGACCAAGTTATGAGCATTTTGTGGTGTTTACAGTTTGCTGATCAGAATTTCCAGAACTCAGATTTTTATATCAGATTGCATTAGTTTTCAGTTTGGCCTTTATTTTATCATTGGGAAGTCAAAGAACATTGATAGAATACATTCTTCTCTTCTTGGCTTTATTTCCTATCATTGTAATACTTGTATTTGCAGACTCTTGAATTGTAAGGTTGTGGTTTAGTAGTACTAATCCAACCAGTATGATTGCTGCAATTACTTGTTTAAATTCATATTAATTACCCCTGGATGGTATACTGCCAGTGTGGAAGAACGAACATTTGATATATCTTTGTACCCACTCTCAAGTGGTGAATCCCTTGGATGCCCGCCGCAGCGGATGAATTAGATAGTTGTATTTTCGATGGCTGGTTATCCGCCTGTTGTTTCAGTTTTAATTAATAACTCCGTCATATGTTAGCACCTCGCCCTCAGTGGGATCTTGAGTGCACATTCTTGACGTTGAGTTTGTTCCATTTCAAGTATTGTTCTTTAGTTTCTCCGCCATATGACAACACCTATCCTTCCTTGGGATCGAGTGTGCATTCTTGGCATTGAGTTTCTTTCAAGCTTGGATTTCAGTTTGATGCTAACGCTAATCCAATTGGCAAAGTGTTGATTTTGTGTGAAAATCTATCAAAAAAATTGGTTAGCATATTTCAAATTTCTGTTAGATGTCTTAAATGGCAAGAGCCACATCCTATAGCCACAGCCCTCACAAAACTTATGCATTGAATTCAATAGAGAAGAATTTGTGCACGTACTCTCTCTTGAATGAGTTCACAATGTGATAAATTCTCTTGTAGCTTCTATAGCATGAAATTTGGAATTATCCACTGCTGTAGCTGAAAATTACTAATGCTTATGTGCGAAATATCAGATATTCAATAAACTCAAAGTTAACTTTTCTTGTTCTTAAATTGTGGTGTAATTTTAGTAAGTTCAAGAACAGTGTGAGTTTTGATAAGGTTGACTGTATAATATCTTGGTCACTGACATTAAATGAAATGAAAAATGATGCTGTATAAGCATTTGGGAATCAAAATCTATAGGCAACTAATATCTAGTATTGTGCTCAAGAACTTGAACACTAGAATATTTGGTATGTGAAAGAAGTTGGGATTATGAGAAATTCATAAATGGATAAACCAAGAACATACTATAACCGATGGTTAATGGTTAATAATTTGAATGTCCACAAAGGTGTAAGATAACATATGATCTTACCTTGAATTCATTATATCCTTATGTTGGGACTTCAAGTGCAATAAGGTGGCAAAGAGTTTTATGTCAAATCTCTAGCTGTAAGATCACCTTATAATATCAACCAGAAATAAGATATACTTAATATGAAACTTGGCTTGCAGTTGCATAATGAAATATCCCCGCTTTAATATCTTAGGGAATTTTCCCTTAGTGAAAGATTACATAACAGATTTAATGAACCCCAAACTTAGTTTCTGTATTGATCTAAATAGGTACTGATAAAGAATTCCTGTTTGCAGACTGTAACCAAACTGAAAACAACCAATAGAGTATGTTGATTGAACGTGTAATTCATTATGACTGCAACAATGTGGCACTATAAGTTCACTTTGAGACTCCATGGATCTGAAGGATGAGATTAGATTATGATGCCGTGCCTTGGGTAACTGTAACTCAACACTCAAATTTGTTGTGCAAATTGGGCAATACGAATGATGTGGTGGTGACACTAGTCTGCAGATCTGTAGAGGGGATTTGAGGTGGACGACTCCTATCTGAAAAACTGATTGCACCTTAGACCAAGCCCTGTATTGCTATGATGCAAAATTGCAAATAGTCCCTAAACTCTGTCCCCAGATTGTTGAAAAGGTCACTGTGTTTATGGTGGAGCTAGGAAATTATGACTTCGAATTTGGGGACAAGTGTGACTGATCAGGGGTGGTGCTAGGTTTTAATTGACTAATTGCTAGTCCACTGACCTTAACATTCGCCTTCAACTGATGATCGTTGGATAGGTGTTATCTGATTGAACCTTCACAACCTTTGACTCCAAAGACCTGAATTGATGGGCGGCTAGAAATCTCTAATTGATGTTACTTCAGTCGCCTCATTCACCTGTGACACATTCACAAATGGATTAAACCATACTGCAGTACCTGCCTAGAACTGCCCAACTAGAGGCAGAGGGCTTTTTTCCTCACCTATAAGTCAATCTACAAGGGATTTCATCCTTGTGAGTCAACAACTTGTAAACTGCAGAAATCAATTTCAATAATCCAAAATTGCATACCTTTAAAATGATCCAAAGACCTATCCTTATACCTGATTTGAATTAGCTCCCATGGCCCAAATTGAGTGCAACTTTTAAGCTTTGAATTATTTTCATTTTATTTTATTTTATAATGTATTATTATATTTATTTATATAATAAATAATAAAGCATGCTTATTGGCGGAAAAAAGGGGACATGACAATACTCCCTTCCTTAAATTGCTTTCCCTCAAGCAACTCCAGATTTGGATGATAAAAACTCTCCACTCCTTCCAATGTAGCATCTTCAAATGGAAGATTCTTTCAACACATCAAGTATTCCATGTTCTTAACCTTCTCTCTCTCGTATCGATGATAGCTTTGGACTCCAAAATCAATTTCCCTTCATCATCAAGTGGTGGTAGCTTCAATGAAGGTGTAACACGCAGTCCCAAAGCCCTCTTAATGCATAACACATGGAAAACATTGTGAATTCTGTTGCTTTTTAGAAATTTTAGCTCATACGCAACCTCTCCTAGACTCCTTAAGACCTTAAAAGGCCCATAAAATTGTGGCTTAAGCATTTTTGCACCATTCTTGTTTAGGGAAGATTGTCTATAGGGTTGTAACATCAAAAAAACCATGTCTCCAACCTCAAAAGTTCTCTCTAAACAATGACGATCACCATACATCTTTTGCTATTTTTGGGCCTGCTGTAGGTTCTCCTTGACTGCATTCAAAATATCTAGTCTTTGTTGTACCAAATCTCTAGCTCCAGGAACTCTGCTATTGGAAAGGATTAAATCCAAAAATGAAAATGCATCATAACCATATAGTTCCTTGAAGGGAGTCATACCCAGACATATGATGAATGAGTTGTAGCAATTATCGCCAAAGTGGAAGCCACTTAATCCTCATTGTTTACTGCCCCATAACATAATTCCTCAAATACCCTTCGATCCATTTGTCCATGTATTTGAGGGTGATAACCAATGCTTGGAGTCAACTCTACAACTATCAATAAAAAATTTTCTTGCCAAAACATGCTAATAAACTTGTCTTCTCTATCACTAGACAATATTTCTTGGCAGCCCATGTAGTCTAAATACTTCTCTAAAACACAAATCAGAAACCTGTGGAGCCTTATACTCTGAAGATATAACATAAAGATAAGCATACTTAATGAGTCTATCCACTACTACAAAAATAAAATCCTTACCCTATACTCTCAAAAGACTTGTGATAAAATCTATAAAGATACTCTCCCATTTCTAATGTGGAATGGATAGACGCTGCAATAATCCAGTTGGAAATACATGTTCTGCTTTGTTTTGTTCACAATCCAAACACTCTCTAGCATGCCTCAAAACATCACTCTTCAGTCCTTTCCGTGAAAAACGCTCTCACCTGCTTGTATGTCTTGTAATACCCCAAGTGACCAGCTAATTGTGTGTCATGACATGCCCTCAAGATTTTCTCCTTCAACTTCAATTTTCGAACAAAATATATTTGGTCCTTATAGAGAATGAGCTCATCAACTAGCTTGTACCTATCATCTTGTAGCTTACCATCCAATATATCAGTAGCAAATGTATTTTGGCATACTCAACTATTATGGAAACTTCCAATCAACAAATACATCGGCCACAAAATTATTTTTCCTTTAACATACTTAATGTCAAAATCATAGGCATATAGCTTACTTACCCACTTTTGTTGTATATCATTCAAATTCTTCTAATTGAACTTCAAACTATTATGATATGTTTTCACCAGAAATCTCCCACAAACCAAATACTATTTGAACTTGGGTAGTGCGTGCATGATGGTCAACATCTCCTTGTCATAAATAGAAAACTCCCAACTCCTTGAACTTTCTACTCTTAAATGCTACAAGGTGCTTGTTTTGCATCAAACCCATGCCAATACCTCCTCTTGAAGCATTGTAATGTCCCCTTTTTTAGCACTACACTTTTGAGTGATTGATGGCCTATCCCTAGGGTGTTGTCGGCTAGTCAGTGGTAGAATTAGGGTTTCCGGCTGTTTGGTGGGGTCTTTTGAAGATTCAGGGGTTTGCATGTTGGAGTTTGGCTGTTTGAATTCTGGATTCCTTCTAGGTTTTCAAAGAGCTTCGCGGAGGTATGACATGTAATGACGTCGGGCAACCTTTCTGAACTTACTATTTTTAGCAAGTTATGACGGCTACATCCTGGAGTTTTGGATTTTGGATTGCGGATTCTTTCTGGGTTTTCAGAAAGCTTCGCAATGGTGTCGCATGCACTTTGATCCGAGCAACTTTCTGAATTTACTATTTTTAGTAAATTCTATTTCTAGTAGTGGTCCTGTTGGCTTTAGTTCAGTTGGCTTCCCTCTGTAGTCAATTTAGTTAGTATGGTTGTTTGGGCCTTTTGATGCATTTTCTGGAGAGATAAGTATTTTAATTAAAATAATGTTATATTATAATATTATAACCCCTTGGCCTAGCTTCATGACTTTAAGTTGTTCTGAAAAGGGGGACCTCATGGGTGGACGCATCATCAGGGAAAGTTTTAATATTTCTAAGGTCAAATATTGCTCTTGGAGGTGGGACGCCAACTTTTGGAGAGAAGATAATTTTAAATTAAAGAAAAATTGCCTTTATGAAAAAGGACGCCACCTTGAAGCTTGGTCAATGGTCAAGTCAAATCCTAAAAGCATCTTGAGGAATGGGCGTACCTTCTGGAAGCTTCTGGAGGTGTCTTCTCAAAATTATAAAAGGGAGCCTTGGGTCTTCATTTTAGCATCTTATGACTTGAGTATTGTTATGCTGTCGGAATGGTCCTGGGATTGCTTTGAGGAATGAATGCCTCCTAGCTTGGCTCATCTTCTTGCTTGAAAGATAGCAACTAGTTGAGAGGTAGATTGTAGTGAGTTTGTTTTCAGCATTGCATTTGAGTTACTAACATATTAGTTCAGTTTCCTTGTATTTAGTCATATTTTTGGAGTTGCTGAATATCACAGCTGATTGTAAGATTTGCTCATATCTCTTGAAATAAAAATATTATCATTCTGGGTGTTTTTCCATTGTGTTTTCCAGCTTGGGGCACCCCTTCTTGGGAGTTTCCAGATTTTTGTGAGGTGTCTAGAATTTTATATTAAAAAATCGCCCCTCCTTGGGCGTACCATTCTGGGCTGTCTTGGAAAGTGTGCACAAAAATAATATTGCATTTTGTTGGTCATTTCTCAGTCTAGATCTCATTGTCATCTTCCTAGCTTTCGTTTGCATCAAGTCTCATGTCATTCCGGCAAGTATTGAGCGAGTTGTGAGTATTTTGGTGGGTTCTAGGGTTGCTGATTGCTTCATTTCAGTTGCTGGTCTGTTATATTAGTTATAGATAAATGCAGATTTGTGAGGAGTTTGAGTCCAGAGAGGTTTGACGAGCATTGAGGAAGTCTTATAAATTGTTACAGCATTGAAAAACTTGGATTACTAGGCTTTGGCAAGCATTCTAACATATTGTAAGATGATTAGTAGTACTATTAGCAATTCTCCTCTCTATCTTTCTCTTACTTTATTGTACTGCCCGCTGAAAAGTGGAAGAGGCTGGCTTGCCGCATATTTACATTATGAGTTGCATTGTGTAGAAACCCCTGTTCTCACTGACTTCTGAATTTGTTTGATTTTGCTTGTTTTGGAACGTTTTTGGTTTTTTGTGTTTTTTTGCATAAATTGAAGAAGTGCGATTTTGAAAGAAATTGCTTGTAAAAATTAAATAAAATATTACAATGCTATAAATGATGGAAACTATTGGATTTAATGATGCCAGTCTGTTTATTGACCTTTTGGATTGATTACATATAAGATCTAATAACATGCAAGCTATAAAGCAACAATATGATTGCATTAAAGAAAACCTGATTTGCTGATTATAGGCGCCTGAAATGATGATGAACTGGTACGGCTATCAATATAATCACTTCCTCCCTCCGCCAGATGATCCAGAATGAATCCAGATGAAAATGCGCCCCTGTTGGTGAAGACAGAATGCCCAAAGGTGAAGCGCTTTTCCCAATGTGAAAGGTACGGCCTGGTACTAGAAAGTATGGCCCAGCAGCAGCCTGGTACGGCTTAGCAACAGCAGTAACAAATCTGTACGGATCTTGAAAAATATGTCTGGAACTTGGAAAATGGACGCCAATACTGAAGAACCCTTTCCCGGATGATTTCCAAACCAAAACCCTGATGATAACTCAAAGAGTGAAGCTCTGTGATAACCTATGGATGAAGCTATCTCTCTGACAAGCAATAAATCAGCTGATATTTCACAGCGTCTGAACTGCAGACACTGAAGATGGCACGTTCTCCAATGCACAATGAAAACTGGAACCCTTGGCTCTGTTCTCAAAAGAATACTTGATCAAAATTCGATTTCATAACATAACCAGCTCTTTTTCCAATGAAACCCTTATATCCTTCAAAAAGTCGACTTTTCTCAAAAAGGCATCATTTAAATAAAGTTCGAACTTTTCTTTTAATTTTTCAATAGTCTCGAACGCACTTTTAATTATAAATTATAATTGAAAAGTGGCCCCTCTTCAATGTTGGTCGCCCCCTTTAAGAAATCACTTAAGTTATAATATTAAATAATATTATAACTTTATAATATAAGCTTCAAATAATTAATATTTAATTTGACAATTAAAATATTAATATCTTCCTCAAAATACGTCCGATTAACGAACCGTGTGAAGCTGGAGAATAAGTGATTGAATTTGCACACGACCAGACCATACTGCTAAAAATAGCAGGGGTGCTCCGCTGAGTGACTTAACTTACTAAAAATAGCAAGTCAAGCAAATGATGTCCGAACGACTCCAAACGAAAGCCAAACTGGTAGATTCTAACAACTGAAGCCAAGCCAAGCTCCAACAAGACCCTCTATCCATCCTATCAGCCTACGAAGGTCGCATAATAGGCTAATCATAAGCTCTGAGAGATGTCAACTAGAAGGAGACATTACACATTGTAATTCCTTAGTATCTCCATCATATGGTAGCTCCATTCCCACCTTGGGTTGGAAAGCACATTCTTGGCGTCAAGTTTACTTTCAGTATTGTAATTCTTTTCTAGTTGTACTGACGATCCTCTTGCCATATGACAGCATCTTTCTCATCTGGAGATTGAGTGCGCATTCTTGGCAAAGAGTTACTTGCAAACTGCTGGTTTTGGTTTGGACTAACCCTAACGGGTCTCTTGCATTTGTGTGTTCGTTCAAAACTGAAAAAATTAGTCTGGTTCTTTACAGTGGTATCAGAGCCAAGATCCTGCCATCCTGTGAAAATATTCAATGATTCAGTTGTCAGATGAGTGACAGAGATACCAGACACTACGTACAGAGAGAGATGACTACAGAGAAGTCTTTACTTGAGTTAATGCAGGAACTGACTACGCTAATGAAGGATCCTAACATAAGATGGGGAATCAGAAAGATTTTTGCTAAGTCTGGAAGTCGCGATAGAAAGGTGCACATGTCACATCAGAATGATCGTGAGCTTGATGAAGATACCTTGGCAAATGAGGAGTTAAGGGTAGAGCTCCATAATACTTCCCTTGACTTGCATGTGATAGGAAGTGATGAAGATCAGCTTGGTGAAAAGAACATAACAACAGTCTTGAGTCCTAATAAGGATTCAACCTATGAAGGTCTTGAAGCTAAGGGCTTCACAGAAGATTTCAATAGTACTGTTGTATGGGATGAGTTTGCTGAAGAAGAGCAAGTAGAAGGAAATACTATTGGTGCCTTTGAATCAGCCCATGACCATTGCCAAAGTGATAATGTTGGTAATGATTCCAACAGGATTGTACCACCTCGTGTTGAAGATTTGGTGATGGATAGTTTTCCTCTTGTTGCTGTCCAAACTCCTCAAGAGTTTTCACAAGAAGAAATTATGACAAGTGATCAAGGAGACCTTTTTGGTATGCATATGATTACTAAAGATGAGATCAGAAATATACCTATAGATGGTGGTTACATTGAAGATTCTCAGCTTCACTATGACATTGGTGACATGGGTGAACGTGGGTTCGATCATCAAACTAAGCCCTTGGAGAGAAGGACTTATGAAGAAATCAGTTCAATTGAGTTACAGGGTGACCTATTCAAAGACTCAACACTCCAAGAGGAGCATGAAGGGTACTTTCCTTTTGATCAAAGCAATCAGCCTTTTACCGCTTGGGATCCCGGTTGGTTGGCACCAAGGTATGATAAAGAACCTTTGTGGGATGAATTCCCCTTTGATCTAGATGAAGATCAAAAATCAGATTGCATTGCAAACTATAAGGTGGCCATTGAAGAGGAAGTTGTCTTCGAAGAAAAAGAGTGTTCAATGAAGCTCCATAATGATCTCTTTGAAGTGGTTGCAGCCACTAAAGAAGAAAAGGTTTCTACAGAAACTTTCCGAACAGCGGATGATTATGATCCATTGAGCAAGTTGGATGTTGCTATAATGTTTGATCAAGGGGGCAGTGATGAAGAAGAAGAGCTAGAAGACCATATGGCTCTTGAAGAGGAAAGAGTTAAAGAGGTTTACAAACACAGGTCTGATTTTTCCATTCAAGAAGCTGATAGCAAAATAGAGTCGAAGAAATCATGGAGAATGATCATCTCCATGGCATTGAGCATTATCCGCATGTTGGTGGTAAAGTACAAGGATGTTGGAGCAGCATTGAGGGCAGCAAAGACAAAGAGCAAGATTCTGATTTTCAGTTGCAGCCTATCAGCAGTTCACCATATTCGCATTCTTATGAGTGGGAAGGTCAATTCAAGGTGTTCATTGACAAGGAATTGCAAGCTCTATCCTTGTTTGACCGCACACATAGCTTGGTTGAAGAGCTTTACTGGAAGGCTCAGCTTGAAGAGAGACGTAGAGGAGTGACAGATGAAGTTGCTCTTCCCAATTTGCAACTTATCAGAGATTCTTTGGAGACCTTAAAGTCCAAGTACGTGCACTCGATTGAAGAACGAGATCATGCCATTGAAGTTGCAAAGAAGACCATTTGTGCTTTACATGAAAAGGAGAGTATGATTGATGAGCTCACTCTAGAGCTCAAAACAACAAAGGACATGTTGGGAAAAACTCAGTTGGCTCTAACGGAGGTTGAAGACCAGTTTGCTGACTTCAAACTCTTCAAGGAGCAAGAGGGTGCACAAAGAGCTGAAGAAATCAAGCAAGTGATTGGAGAGCTTGATTGTCTTCAAGAGGAGTTTGACCTTGAAAGCATCTCAAGAAAATCAGAAGTTGCATGTGCTGGTTTGGAGCGGCAAGATTAAAGGAATGACTTTCAAGTTTTTGACAATCCTCTCTTTGAAGAGGGTGATGAGGAAGATTATGACAATCCTCCCTATGAGATGAAGGATGAAATGGAGAATGAGACTAAGTATGGTTTCCAGCACTTGGATACATTGATATCACTCTATGAGGAAGTGCCACGTCTGTTGATTAGTAATGAATGCATAAGTGGGCTCGAGGGTGAAGATTCCACATGGGAGGTGTCGAAGCGTGGTAATTTCAACATCTATGACATCAAGATGTTGATGAGACAAGTCTTGGTAGCTGCTGGTAACTTCATTACAGCAGCAAGGAGTAAAGATTTCAGACCTACTACCCAGGAAGAATGGGAGAAAAGTGGACCAGAACTTGGTGGTTGCATTCTTGATAATCCCTCCCTTGGGTGGAGTGATGTTTGGGATCTTACTAATCAGTTTTGTGAGTTGAATTTGAAGACACTCTATGTGTCATACTCCAATGTTGTTGAAGCTTTCATGGTTAAGCTTCGAGGATTCACTAGGTGGGGCATCAGTTTCAAGAGAATGCATTTGAATCTCACTAGCTCTTGGGAATGTGTTGAGATTTCTTTTCAATGTGTTGAAAATCACTTTTAGTTGGTTATCCATGCTTGGGATTCTCAACATGGGTTGATGGAGCTTATTACATATGGAAAGGACTTTTGGAGGGATAAGGATCAAATTTCTAGTTTTGTTGGTATTGTTCACTTCTTTTCCAGCCGCTTGATGGTTCTATTTGTTCATCAACAAATGGATTGGAGATAAATTTTGAGTATGGGTTGGAGAGATGAACAGTTGGTTGCTCTTGGCAGTGATCCTCGGCCAAGACAAGGGCAGATTTTGAGACACGAGTTTGCTGGTTGGAGGCCGACCAGCCACCTTACTTGTGGAGTTACTCTCGTTTGGGAGAGTTTGTCCATCACTACTTGTCAAAGAGGTGGTAGTTTTCAGTTGGAGATTACTCTAGTGTGTTTTCCTGCCATTTTTGAGGTGTTATCTTGCAACTCAATGCTCATCTCATACACTCACACTTGGGAATTTCTTTGGTGCTGTTGTTTTTCCTTGTGTGAAGTACTAAAATCAGATTGCACTTCGCTGAATTCAGCCTTGAACAGCAGAGATTATTTGTTTCTTCACACCTATTCTACTCTCAGAGTTCATCTTATGGAGGTTTGTGAAGCAAATTTTGATATTTCTTTACTATATTGGTTCTGGACAGCGAACTTCCACATGCTTGGGCTTTCCATTCTGAGACTCTTGGAGTTGGAACTGTAAGAGTGATTAGAAGTCTTCATGGTGGTGTTAGTATAATTCAGTTGATGCATAGTAGCTCCATGAGGAGACATGAGTATGAGTTTGTTGAGCTCTTGCAAAGGATTGCTTTCCTCTTCGCAAGAAGATTTGAAGATGTCACATTTGCTATCAGGGCTTCGTTTGTTACCATGTGGAGGTATGCTGAGGAGGTTGATTTTGAGTTGAGTAGCCTATCTTTCTTCTTACCTAGAATTGTGGTTGACAGTGGTATGGTTGATACTGTTGACCCTGGGCATTTTGGACATGAGACGTTGCATGATATTGATCTCAGTCCTTTAAGATCTTTCAGTTTGAGTATCATGGATGGTAACACTTTGGAGTTACAAGGAAGGTTAGTGCAACATTGGCAGGATGTTTTCACCGATGTGATCAGAGTGGTGCAGCATCGGCATGGTGGGTCCTTCCTGAGACGGACTTGGGAACCTGGGATCATACTTGTTTTGGTATGGATCAGTCTTAATTTTTCTAGAGTTGTGGTGGTAATGCTTGAGGACAAGCAAATTTGGGAAGGGCGGACTGTAATGTCCCCATTTTTAGCACTACACTTTTCAGTGATTGATGGCCTATCCCCGGGGTGTTGTCGGCTAGTCAGTGGTAGAATTAGGGTTTCTGGCTGTTTGGTGGGGTCTTTTGAAGATTCAAGGGTTTGCATGTTGCAGTTTGGTTGTTTGGATTCTGGATTCCTTCTAGGTTTTCAGAGAGCTTCGCGAAGGTATGACATGCAACGACGTCGGGCAACCTTTTGAACTTACTATTTTTAGCAAGTTATGACGGCTACATCCTGGAGTTTTGAATTTTGGATTGCGGATTCTTTCTGGGTTTTCAGAAAGTTTTGCAATGGTGTCGCATACACTTTGATCCAAGCAACTTTCCGAATTTACTATTTTTAGTAAATTCTATTTCTGGTAGTGGTCTTGTTGGCTTCAGTTCAGTTGGCTTCCCTCTGCAGTCAATTCAGTTGGTATGGTTGTTTGGGCCTTTTGATGCATTTTCTGGAGAGATAAGTATTTTAATTAAAATAATGTTATATTATAATATTATAACCCCTTGGCCTAGCTTCTTGACTTTAAGTTGTTCTGAAAAGGGGGACCTCAAGGGTGGACGCATCATCAAGGAAAGTTTTAATATTTCTAAGGTCAAATATTGCTCTTGGAGGTGGGACACCAACTTTTGGAGAGAAGATAATTTTAAATTAAAGAAAAATTGCATTTATGAAAAAGGACGCCACCTAGAAGCTTGGTCAATGGTCAAGTCAAACCCTAAAAGCATCTTGAGGAATGGGCGTACCTTCTGGTAGCTTCTGGAGGTGTCTTTTCAAAGTTATAAAAGGGAGCCTTGGGTCTTCATTTTAGCATCTTATGACTTGAGTATTGTTATGCTGTCGGAATGGTGTTGGGATTGCTTCGAGGAATGAATGCCTCCTAGCTTGGCTCATCTTCTTGCTTGAAAGATAGCAACTAGTTGAGAGGTAGATTGTAGTGAGTTTGTTTTCAGCATTGCATTTGAGTTACTAGCATATTAGTTCAGTTTCCTTGTATTTAGTCATATTTTTGGAGTTGCTGAATATCACAGCTGATTGTAAGATTTGCTCATATCTCTTGAAATAAAAATATTATCATTCTGGGTGTTTTTCCATTGTGTTTTCCAGTTTGGGGCGCCCCTTCTTGGGAGTTTCCATATTTTTGTGAGGTGTCTAGAATTTTATATTAAAAAATTGCCCCTCCTTGGCCGTACCATTTTGGGCTGTCTTGGAAAGTGTGCACAAAAATAATATTGCATTTTGATGGTCATTTCTCAGTCTAGATCTCATTGTCATCTTCCTCGCTTTTGTTTGCATCAAGTCTCATGTCATTCCGGCAAGTATTGAGTGAGTTGTGAGTATTTTGGTGGGTTCTAGGGTTGCTGATTGCTTCATTTCAGTTGCTGGCCTGTTATATCAGTCATAGATAAATACAGATTTGTGAGGAGTTTGAGTCCAGAGAGGTTTGACAAGCATTGAGGAAGTCTTATAAATTGTTGCAGCATTGAAGAACTTGGATTACTAGGCTTTGGCAAGCATTCTAACATATTGTAAGCTGATTAGTAGTACTATCAGCAATTCTCCTCTCTATCTTTCTCTTACTTTATTGTACTTCCCGCTGAATAAGTGGAAGAGGCTGGCTTGCCGCCTATTTACATTCTGAGTTGCATTGTAATTCCTTGATATCTTCGCCTTATGGTAGCTCCATTTCCACCTTGGGATGGAAAGCACATTCTAGGCAT
>VDFB02105780.1:0-40863 GCA_007258455.2 Sequoia sempervirens | reverse complement strand
TGGTTTATAAATAGTACACGACCTGGGTCAACAAATAAGCAACCCAATTGCATATTTGAGGCATGTGAGGGAAACCATGTATTCGTATGTGCGATTAAATCAATAACTGCAAGGGAAGAGTTGCTAATCAATTACAATTTGAATCACATAGATACAAAAAAACTTACTATGGGGGTTGTACATACTATATACTATTTTACCCAACCTCCAATTAATGACTCCAATATACCATTTTATTATTATGTTTTTTTTCGTAAGTCTATTGGTTTCATTTCGGTATTTTTTTTATATTTAATTTTTGTCACAATGGGACATTGATCATAGGGGGAAGGCTCCGGCCCAAAGCATAGATCGCAATGCATCTTTAAGCACTTCTATCTGACAGGTTTACCTCATTGTAATTGTACAAATTAGATACGAGCAAAATGTTTATTATTATGTTTTTTTCATAAGTTTATTGGGTTAATTTCAATAATGTTTTTAATAATCTTGTCGCAGTCAGATGATCGAGGAAAGGCAACAACAGTAGAGAAGAGCATCCATAGGGAGGTGCAGTCACTATTATGCAATGATGACATCACATATTCCACAAACCCTCTAGATATGATAAGGAAGATCCAAAAAAAATGTAATGAAGAAATCTTTTAGTTGTTATTCATAGTGCCTTAAATAGTTGAGATAAGAGAAAGGGTTAAAATATTGAGTGAGAGAACATGGAACTTGCAAGTAAGCTATCATGAGATCTTTAATAATAACATAAGTTCATTCATGGTTTTATATTTTTTACTCTTTTATGTCATGAACTAAAATATGTGTTGTTTTTACAGTATTTTTTGTGTCCTCATGATGTTGTTGGCCATGATCAGGGTACTGCAGGTGCTGCTTGGGGAGTAGGGGTTGGTACAAGTGTCAATCTTGATCTTCTTGCACATACATCACATCATCCAACCCCATCATCCATGACTATATTGTCGACTGAAATGTCGGCAACAAATAGCATGTAGGCATCAGGTAGTGCACCCTCTTGCAACTTACACATGCTAGAACATGTGTCAGGACATGTACCTGGGGATGCAGAGGCTACTAGTATTGGTGATGTTTTAGCAACATTTCTTGGATCTTCTCGTATTACTAGTATGGGAAAATTGTTGGTCATATTTGTGGTAACCGAGGATTTTGTTCCCATAAAGATAGAGAAGGTCCCAAGTACTTTAAAATGTTTTAACTATTATTATATATAATCCAATTGAAATTTACTTATTGATCACTCTTTTCAGACTAATGATCCCATGATCATTTTGCAGGAAATGATGTTTTTTATAAACATCTAAATGATATTACATTGGAGATATTTGAGCCCACCATACATACACAGTGGAATGCCCAAATCAAGATTTAAAAGATGAGCTCATTAACCATTTAGTTGTGTTGGTTGGTAATAACACATTCAACCGAACTAAGGTCCTTAAGAAAGTTGATACCTATCTAAAGTATGTGAGGGACCAATATAGGTCACATTTAGAGAATAACAAAAAGTACTAGCATCCCCCCATGATTTCGGAGAGGGAGTGGAAGGACATGGTGTCAGATGGCAAGGAGAAGGCTGAAAAGAAAAAAGGAAAGACACCACCGGGCCAAGGTAGATATGTGATACTATCAACAATGTAATTATATACTAATTACTCTTTATTTTTACATAATCTAATGTATTTCAAACTTTTCATATGTTTCCTAACACATCGAAGGTAACAAAGGAAAGACTAGAAAAACATGAGCAGCACAAACTTGGCTCTGGTAGTAATATGAAATTAGCCGCACGAATTGTAAGTATCACTAAATGAAATATTGCATCCAAATAATAAATTGCAAACAATTTTGGTTTTATCACACCATAGAACCAAAATTCATGATCTTATGCAAAAATGCAGGGCTCTGAATTCAACAAATTTCCCATAGAAGAGGACCTAAAGATTGCCTTCTATCAAGGCTATGGAGTCATGGTTGAATGCCTAAGACTCTTGACTAGGCAAACACAAGCTTCCACTGCATTTGACACGTAGGTAAATAAACTCAATGAAGTTTATTTAAAATTGAATACTTGTGCAATCTATTCAATATTAATTTCCACCATAAAGTAATTATGTGCCTATTTTTTTTAGATAGGCAAGCAATGATAATACTGTACATGACATTGGAATGCAGCCTAGTGAGGGTGGAGCACAACCTACAGATCAAGGTCATGGTGTGCATCCTGGTACTAGATGTATTCATGTGCTATACAAAACATGGTATGGATTAATACAATTAAACATCTTTAACTACAATTGGTGTATTAATTAATGTAATATTTCATGTTTCAACTTTAGAACATGTAGAGTGTGATCAACATGTTGAGCATGATCAGACTAGACAAGATCAGGGACATGATGTGGCCCCATCAGGTAAAGAGGACCACTCTAATGTTCTTTTAAACATATTTAATCACAATTGGTGTTAAATTAATGTAACCTTTCATGTTTCAACTCCAGAGGATTTAGAGGGTGTTTAGCATGTTGAGCATGAGGCTATAAGACAAGATCAGGAACATGATGTGGCCCCATTAGGTAAAGAACACCACTCTAATGTTCTTTTAATTAATGAAATACTTGTAACAATAATAATAAAACATATCAATTTAACATTTATTTGTTATTACAGTAGAACCCCCCTTGCAATGGCCTCCACGTCGTGAGTACATGACTAGGCATACATTAAGATCATGAGTAGTTGGTAGAACAACTGAAGGGGGGATAGATGAATTAGAAAATGATGCTCCACTTCTTTTTTTAGCTGCAAAGAAGAAACCAAAAAAAAAGTGATTGTAATCATATTATGACAACCATAGTTTTGATAATATGTAAAAATTGAAAGAATGAATGTTATATGTTAATGAATGAATGAATGAATGTTATATGTTATTAATGGATGGATGAATGATTAATGTTATATGATTGGGTATGGGGAATTGAGAGTGATGTGAGTAGGGGGCACGGGGGGGGGGGAAGGGCCAAATGAGCTTCCACTTTCATGTGGTTGGCCTTGTTAAGTAGAGAATATTAAACTATTCTCAAAACAAAGAGAAGCTCAATAAGGTAATGCACTTTTCAATAAAAAAAATTTAAAAAACTGCAGGGTTTTATCACAATTTCGATGAACATAGCCCAATGAAACACAAATATTTGTGACAAGGTTGTTGCACACGGAATGTAGTTTTCATCGTAATAGAAATGATGATTTTCTCCACCTCGTCAAAAAATGGACGAACATTTGGTGGTTTTTCGATGATTTCAAATGGGCATTCTACAATGTTTTGTGATTTTTTGCATTGATAGATGGACGAAGTTATGTTGATTTGGCGATGGAAACCATCAATATTTTCTATGTCACCGACCGACAATGCTAGGTCATCATTTTGACATATAAAAATTGGTCGTTAAAGTGACGAAAATCTAGCGATGAAATTTAAATCAGTGTTGCATTGGTAAGTCGACAATATTTTGTCGATATGTCACCAAAAATTTGTCAGAATTTGTAGTCAAATATAGTAGTGGCTCTTCACAAGGATTTCTTCCTTCGCTCTTCTTCCAACCCCCGCCATGCTTCCAGGTGTCAACACCGCAAGCACTTCAAGACTGCTTCCCTTTGCTTCTTAACCAGGCTCCGTCTACATGCCACGTAGCATCAATCCATGTACACTTTTGGGCAGACCCCACAGTCAGCACTACCAATGAATACTTCTCCACGTGGGTTTTCATCGCAAGGGGGGAGGAATGAACCATCAGCCCTGACCTATTGCCACATGTCTCCTCTGTGGGGTTTCCATCAAAGGGAATGAAGGAACCAACAATGACCCATGCCATATTTCCACATGTCATAACTCTGTGGGTGAGCAACACATGTTTGCACAAGGTTTGTTCGGACCACTGCCATCATTTGGAGGGGATGCATCTGGTTCAAAGTCAACCACATTCCATGCTCAAAATATTTTTCTATTGCAATGGCCAAGGGAAATCATTGCTCTGAGCATCATTGCTTGTAATGAAGAATCTTTTATGTTACTAGCTTGCCAACTGGTGGAATTGTTTTCAATATATACTACTTTTTCCTTTTGAAAATGAGTTCAAAAGATATAGAAAAAATTGTGAAAGACACCAGGCCTTTTTGTACTATTTTAGATTATTATATAAGACTCACAGACTATGTCATTGTTCAGCCTTTCTATTTTCTTAAGCTATTTGATAAAACATTGTACTATGTCATTACTATACTGAGTTGTTTATTTGCAGAATTTCGATGATTTCAATATAAATTTGTTGATTTAGACCATGTCTTTGACTCTTCTTTTCATTGAATGTGTATGGGAGTTCTTTTATGTTATTGGATAAATTATTCATGTTTTCATCTTTGATTTTTATTATTCTAGGACTTAGCATATTGCTAAACAGACCCTTAAATCGCATCCCAAAAGATAGATTTATCGTGCCTACATCTACATCTTAGCACATCGCCTTAGTTAGAGCTTTATTTTTTATATCTCCTACCTTTTCCCACTCCAAAACCCCAAATATAGAAGAAGTCAGATTCTTTAAAACCTAAAGGTCACTCAATTTAGCACAATTGGTCCCCCCATTAACTAAGTTTCCCATAAGGTTGTTACCTTGTCAATTTTTGGCATCAACAGTTTCTTTTTCTAGCACGCCTGATGGGATTGCTTAAATGTACCTAAATCTAAAGTGGGTGTATGAGCCATCAACCTGTTACTAGATCCCAAATATCAAATAACCCTGGTTTTTTAGTGCCACCACTAGGAATAGTACAAAATGAAACCCATATAGTGAACATTTTGATCCCTCCACTAGCCATGTTTCAAATTGCTAACGAAAATTATGTGGCATGTGATGTTTAAAGTCCCATAGTAGCACCAGTAGCACCCGCCGTATGGGCCCCTATTTTAGTCTTTTCTTTAAAATTTATACCAAAATTCATCGGGGATGGCTCAAAAACACCATCTAAACAGTTGCAAGATGTGGCAAATGTGTGTTTAGTGCATGAAGTTACTAACCAAAATATAGCACTAAGGTTGCTCGCAACCTCTTTCAGGGGTAAAGTACTGGATTGGTACCGCACTCTACAAGCTAACACCATCAGTACTTGGGATTAGCTTAGAGATCCTTTCTATGAAAGATTCTCAAATGATGGAGATCAGTCCTTGCTATATCATCAGTTGGCAATCATAAAGCGGGCTCCATATGAAGCCATGACTGACTTCAATGCCTGGTTCCATATAACTTGGCAGAAAATTCAAATTGTTATCCACCCGCTCATCAAGTTGGCATTCATGTTCTACTTGAAATCCATCAATGTCGACATTTTGATGATGATACAGTCTCTTGTCAGAACCACTCTACCGGATGCATATAGTGTCGCTGTCAAGGCAGAGGACAATCTAATAGATGCTGGGAAGTTACCACCTCAGCCCATTATACCTATATATCCTGAAATATCAATTCCCACCCAAGAGATGCCATGTACAAGTACGCCCACTCCTCCTCAATCTATGTACACATATTTGGGTGTGCCACTGAACATCGCTTCCACATCTGGTTCTTCAAGGTATGAGATAAGAGATGTCAAGGAGATGTTGTGGACCATCACCAATGAAATCACTACCATCAAGTAGAACTAGTCCGCGCCTCCAAAGCCAACCTACCAAAATTATCAAGGCAAGAGAACTTCATACCAGCAAAACCAGTTCCAAGGAGGCTCGTGCAAGGTGCCTACTCCACTGCAAGGTGCTTACCCAAGATCGAGCAGAAAGCTGACGGCAGGGAAAAATAATCTCGCCAAAGACATCAATCCCTATTATTTCCACTTCAATGACACACATATGCCCCAAAATTGCTCATGCAACAACCTACAACAAAAAGTGGTGGAACAATGCAACCAAGCCATAGCATCAAACCATGGAGGGTATGATATGCCTCTCCACAAATGGAAAATGTGGCACTCACTACACAAATGCAAGGGATGTCCCTAAAGTAAGAAACAGATATTGCTCTCAATCATGCACTCTTCTCATGGATGGAAGAAGAGATGGTGTTTGCAAATGATGCATCCACATCAAAAACCTCACAAGTGTAGTCTGATTATAACACTCACTCAAAGAGGAGATTCATAGGAAAACTAGTCATCCCGCAGCCCAAAAGTACCTTTGATCAGACACCTAGTACCTCCATAGTGGTGCAGCAATGTCTATCTTAAAGGGAAATTGTTATAACCAAAGCTAAGGAGCAGAAACCTTCAAATTTTCCACCATTTAATGTGGTGGAACAATTGAAAAAATCTTCCGCTAACATATCCCTTTGGCATATCTTAGCTATTCCAGAGCAAAATGCATTGTTGTGGAAGGCCCTCTAAAAAGATCCAGTCATTGAACCAACAAAGCAATCACTCAAGGTAAAGGTCATTGATCCATCACCTCTTACCAAATTTCTCACAAATAATATAGAGGAAGTCTCTACCAAAGTTAAAGATAAGCTGAAACCCAAGCCCTTTTTCCCAACTCTTTTTGTGGGTAAAAAATTATTGCATAATTCCATGATTGACTTTGGTGCTAGCACCACATTCATGCCCAAGCAGATAGCTGAATTTTTAGGACTTAGCTATGAACCTTTAAGAATGGGGATCATGCAACTTGATAGGAACAAGTTTGAAATTATAGTTGTCATTAAGGACCTCCCTTTGACTATATTCTCCTACCCTGGTATCACAATTCCACAAGATACTATGATCATAGACATTCCCCCCATGTTTAGGATTTTCTTATCCTAAGAATTCACTTCAAAAATAGGTGGATATATTTCTTTGGATTGGTCACACTTGATCCTCAAGACGAAGCATGGAGCTAAAATAAAAATAATATCTAAACCCCTGCACTCTAAACATGTGGCCAATGAAGCCATAATCAACTTTGAGGCTACCCATACCTCTTTCACCAAAGAGGAAATGTATTGCACCAAGCTACTAGAGGATGAAAAAGTGACTAGAGATCGGACCAATCAAGAAGAGGTCCTCTTGAGTGAATACATAGACACTGATCCTTTTGGAAACTATCATGCTACTGGGTTAGGCACCTATGTCATCTATGATGAAGATCAAGAGATTCCAAAGGTCATGAAGAAACCTGAAAGTGGTCAAGCCTCAAAGCTATGGATGGTGCACTTCAATGGAGCAAGATGAAAAGTTGGCGCAAGAGCCAAGATATTTTTGACATCCCCATTAAATGAAAATACACTCTAGTCCTTTCACTTCCAGTTTGCTTGTTCGAACAATGAAGCTAAATATGAAGGCCTAGTGCAACATTTAAGCCTTGCAAAATGAATGGGCATTAAGCTAAGAATGTTTGTATGAGATCCTATAGACATAGATACTAGGACTTGATCAAAGGCTTTGATGCCTTCAATATCCAGACAGTGCCCAGAGAGAAAAATATAGAGGTGGATCGCCTAGCAGCAATCATATCTCAATTTGATCTTATTTCTGACCTAATTCATAACATACACTCTATGTGAGTGATAGTATGACCAGAAATTATAGATAATGATTAGAGTTGGAAAGTTTTCAAAAGCAATGAACACATCACCTCATTCATCCAATAGTCAAGAGATTTTGTTGAGCAACTCCAGCAAAAAAATTCCAAGGCCTACGACGAAAAAATCATTCAACTAAGGTCCAACAAGCTTCCCAAAGGACTAGTCACTCTTAAAAACCTATTCGATTGTGACGATGTGAGGAATGACAAGAGGAAGTTTGTAGTAGATAAAAGCAACTATGCATAACTTTAGGTTAGAGACGAAAGGAAACTCAAAGTCATAAAGGATGTCCTGCAGCATGATAAAAAAAGGCTCATCCATTTTTGTGAAAAGTATGATGGAGTAGTGGCCTAGTCATATGATGACCTCAAGCGATATGATCTTGAAATCATATAGCATACTATAGAGTTGACAAAAGGTGCAAAACCTGTCCACCAAAAGCAGAGGCTAGTAAATCCAAAGATTGAAGCCTTGATGGCGCAGGAGCTGACAAATCTAATTCAATCTCATATTGTCTTCTTGATCAAGCACAATACATGGGTATCCAACATAGTTCTTTTCTAGAAGAAGAATGAATACATCCACCTATGTGATGAATTCTAAGATCTGAACAGAGCATCCCTGAAGGACCACTACCCATTTCCTTCCATGGAGTCTATCTTGCAAACAGTGGTAGGATTGGAAATGTTTTCTTTGATGGATGATTTCTCTAGGTACAACCAGATCTGGGTCAAAGAAGATGACCGACACAAAACAATGTTCACTACCAAGTGGGGAATGTTTGCATATGCAAAAATTCCCTTTGAACTCTCAAATGTAGGAGCCACTTTCCAGCAGGAAATGGATATCGCTTTTAGAAAATTGATCAACAAGATTATATTGATCTACCTAGATGATCTTACATTTTTCTCCAAGCATAAGGATAATCACTTTGATCAACTAGAAATGGTTTTCAAAAAAATTTAGGAGTTCAAGGTATCACTGAACCCGAAAAAATGTGTCTTTGGAGTACCGCAAGGAAAATTATTGGGACATGTAGTGTCCAAAGAAGTAATTGCAATCGATCTTGAACAGGTGAAGGAAATCGGGGAACTTCCCTTACTGGTCAACAAGAAAGGAATCCATTCTTTTTTGGCGAAGGTTAACTTTGTAAGAAAATTTATTTCTAATTTTTCAGGAATAATTAGACCTATCACCCTGATGCTAAAAAAGGATCAATTATTCAAATGGACAAAGGAAGCTAGAGAATCCTTTGAGAAGGTGAAGGATGCTATTTCTTTAGCTCCTGTGCTAGTCAATCTAGACCTATCAAAGGACTTTATAATGTATCTATTCAGTAGTAAATCTAGCATCACTACTGTGCTAACTCAAAAGGATGATGAAGGAAAGGGAGAGCATCTGATAGCATAATTTCACTCCTGAACCTTGAAAGATTATGATACGAATTACAACTTCATCAAGAGGAAAGTGTTCACCATCGTTAAGGGAATCAAGAAGTTTTGACACCTCATATCTTGCAACAAGGTGATTGTATATGTTGTGCATTCCAGTGTGTGTGAGTACATCATGGAAGGAGAAATCACCAAAAAGAGGGCCAATTGGATCACTAAGATCCTTGAATATGAAATTGAGGTCAAGCCTACAAATACCGTCTAAGGAAGAGGACCGTGTGAATATTTGGCACACAACGAAGAAATGGCAGCTGAAGAAGAGTAGCCTAAACTTGTTTTGAAAAATGAGTCTGAGTTTGAAGGCTACTAGCTAGCAGACAGAGTAAGATTCATGCATACTAGGAAATATCAATTGGGCCTTCCTTCTCAGAAGAGAAGACTCTACCGACTACAAAATAACAGATATGCACTTATTGAAGGGATCCTCTTCAAAAGGAAATTCAATGGAGTTCTACTATGGTGTGTCACCATGGAGCAAGTGAAGAAAATTCTTGATACTTTCCACAACAGTCCCATGGGCAGACACTTCTCCGCGAAAACCATCTCCATTAAAATCATGTGCACCGAATACTTTTGGCCTACTCTATTGAATGACTCATACTCCTTGGTGAGAGCCTGCAAAGAATGCCAATTCTTCGTAGGAAGAAGGAAAAATTCTGCAATGCCTCTAAATTCAATAGTGGTTGATGAGCCCTTCGCACAATGGGGCCTTGATTTTATCGGGATGATCAATCCCACCTCCAGTGTCGGACACAAATGGATGCTCATAGCCATAAACTACTTCACCAGATGGACCGAGTTCATGCCCCTGAAGAATGCAATGAAGGTGGAGATTGTGGACTTTCTTGAGGGACTAGTAATGAGATTCAGCCCACCAAAGACCATCATCTTCAATAACGCTAAGGATTTCCTAGGCTCTAAGGTATGTCAATTCACACTCATGCATTGCATATTCTTAAAAATGTCATCAAATTACTAACCACGAGGGAATGGCCTAGAAAATTCAACTAACAAAAATTTAGTCTGACTCATTAAAAGAATTGAGTTAAAACATCAAAGGAGTGGTAAAAGAACCTTCGGGTAGTGCTCTGGGTAGACCACATAACTCCTAAGAAATTTCTTGAGGCTTTTTCAAATGAGTTAGTGTATGGGAAAGAAGTTCTATTTCCCATCTCCATGGAGATTCCTGCGCTACAACTGCTCAAATCTTTAGAGATTGAAAACAGTGGAGCTATGGAGATTCGGTTGGCTGAGTTGTTGGAAGTATAGGAAAAAAGGAAAAAGACCCTAATAGCCATGACTAACCACCAACAAGTGGTTAAAAGATGGTTCGACAAGTTAGCCTCGGACCAAGTCTAAAATGCGGAGACTTGGTATTAAAATTCAATGAAAGGGTTGTGAAGCCTAGTCAACATGGAAAATTCAACAGTCTGTGGGAAGGCCCTTTCAAAATAATTCAATGCAAGCAACACAATGCATTTGAATTAGAAAATATCGAGAAAGAAGCGTTGGGGATTCGAGTTAACAGAATCCACCTCAAACTATTTAATCAAGCTTCATTATTATTCTACCAGTGTAAATATATAAGTATTGTAATTATTTTTTCTTTGTGTTCTTTTTGTCGGCCAGTCTTTCCAAGCAACCCATGAATTGAAAAAGAAACCATGAAGTAGAAAATTAACTCATATGCAGATAATTGAAAAGGTATTCACAGAAAAGAAGAAAAGAGAACCCATATTATAGAATCACAAGAAAAAGAGACAAGGAATTTGATATAAGTTATATATTCATTATATATGGAGTTGTATACTTCGATAATACATGTTCAAAATGGCTCTAAGGCCATACTTTCTAAAGTATATCTATATATTATGCAGTCTTTTCATATATATATATTGAGGCCTTTTTTCAGGCATATATACAAAAAAACATGTGAATAGTTTTTAGTCTCAAGTAGCAAGAACGAAAGTATCATCAGCAAGGGCATTAGGAATAGCAACAAGAGAATTTGGAGCAACATGAGCGTGAACAACAGCAATGGTGAGTGGTGGGGGATATGCCAAGTCCCTGAAGTTAGTGTACCACTCTACACCATAGAAAAGCACCACATTGTAGCAGCACAACAGAAAGTGACAAGTGTGAGTGGCCCTCTGGTGGTGCTCTTCATGTGATATGATGTAAAACCCACTAAGAAATGGTACCCATGGCACCATCACATCTTCAATATGCTTACGAAGGTCACTTGTAGTCAAAATTCCCAGGCCATACACCATATTCACCACCACTTCACCAAGGTCACCAAGGTAGCGCTTAGGAAAGATCTCCATTGTCAAGCACAAAATCATTTGCTTCAAGACCTAAGCGTTAAGAAAAGATGCAACAAAATGAAAGAAAACATCAGTATTGACCCTATATTTATCCTCATACTCAATGAAATCCCTTCCCATAACCCATTTCATTAGTATTATAGTCAACGAATGCTTGTTTTTGGTCATTTGCTTCAAGTTCCTACTAGAGATTTCACCTAAAAATGTTGTTTGAGACTTGTTGCTAACCAGCCTAATGGGAGTATTTATGATGCTAAGCTCGACTCAACTACCTAATGCAAATTTTACTCAACTGCCTAATACCAATTCTTCCTAATTGCTAAGTGTGATTTTTCTATTGTCTAAGGGCCTATTTATAGAAATAGCTAGGATATTTGAGGTACCTGTGTGCCAAAAGCATGATGCTAATCAAGTGATTAACTCAAAAATCCCACCAAGAGCTTGCTTGAATTTCCCACCCAGTTGTATCTGCCATGTATGACTTGTTGTGTGCAATGTTAAGATGAGCTAATTAATTAGCATAATCTGGTAGCAGTCCTCAGTGTAAGTTTGCATGGTTAGGTGTTGAGATGTTGCATTGCAAGCTTGTTTTAATCTCCAAGGAAAAATTTAAATCTTTTCAAGTACTCATTGAAAATTTGGCTTAATAATTCTCTTTGAAATATTAATTGCCAAAGCATGTGAAAGCTTAAAAAAGCCTTCAATTGCCAGCTCAATTTCCCAAGAAAATCACACCATAGGATATCATTGCTAAATGTCATTATGAATTATTTTCTTTTTAAAATAGCAAGGAATTCATTTTGCACAAGCAAAGGAGTTGGCAATACATTTCAAATTTAATGCTAAAAGGCAACCATTTTCTACCACCCCAAGAAAGAAATAGCTAAGTATTACATACAAGAGGCTAACATTGTAAAAAGATTCTGGAGTACGCTATCCAGAGTAAGGATTTTTTAGTACAGAGGTGTTGAAGAGCTGAAGTTAATTGCAACAAGTTTGAGCATAGCAAAAATTCATAGTAGAAGGAAAATGGCTCAAAATCCTCAAACAGAAATGCAAGGAGAGGCAACACAAAGCTTGTTTGATGTCATGCGTGCAGAACCCATGGCCAAAAGTTTTGATGATACCTCTTTTGCTTCGCTTGGAATACCAAAGAAGCCAGAGTGGATTCACACCCAGGTCACGGAAAAGCAAAAAACTCACAGAGACAAGATCTAAATAAAGGAAGAATGGGATAACATTCATGATCCCATCCTCAGAAAGAACCCTAAGACTCTTAGGGAGGTAGCCTACAAAAGAATGAAGAAGAATAGTGACCCAGATTCTTTGGTGCAGAAGCAATTGTTCAACGGCTTCCACAATAGATGGTCCCCTTTATGCATTACTACCCAAAACTAGTCAACGAGGGAATTAAGAATTTTAACCCAAGTACCAACACCATCGAGGGCTAAGAGCTAAGAGTTAACATTAGCATAGAAGCTATTAGGAGCATGCTATGTATCCCTATAAAAAACTCTAAAGTGGACGAGATGGAGTCATTCACTCTAGCAAAGGGGGAGAAAATATGGAGAACCAGAGATCTTTCTCTGGAATTTTATAACAAAGAAACCAAAAGGTCTAGGAATGATTATAAGAAGTAACCAAAGATTCTAGCAATGCACAATGCTTTCCCCATGGACATCTAGGATGCCTTCTCAATGATGGCCTTTGTTTGTGGTCTAGACACCGATAGATATGTTTAGGAGTTTCAACTAGGTCTAGGGTTTCAATTGCATAGGAAACATTCCTTATTCTGGTATGACTTCACAGAAGTCATCATTGGGGAGATGTTGAGCCAAACAAGGGAATATTGTATGTAGCAGAAGTTCAGATTTCCTTCTATCCTTGCCCATATGTTTTTGCATTATAACCCCGACTACTTCAAAAAACATGTGAGGTTGGCTATGTTTGATGAAAAGGGAATAAGAAGGACAATTTTTGTATGGACTCCTCTCCTCTCCACAACTTATGACTATTATGCATTCTCAAATTATTTTCTAACTTTGATTCTACAAGACCTAAGCGAGGATGGAAATCTTTATCGGCTCTTTATTGACCAGATAGGGTAAATGCATAGTTTCACTTCAAAATGCAATTGTTCTTTCAGAGAGGATTTCACATTCATTCAGGTGTGCGACTTTATTGAGGAATTTTTTTGGCTTCAACATGCATCATAGATTGGGTGTTGGCCCTTGAGATGTTTTGAAAAGTCTCAATTATTGACTGTACCTTTTGCAGAGGGAAGGCCAAGAAGAAAGGATTTTTCTTTTGCCCTTTGACTTTCAAGATAGTGGTGATGGCCAAGAAGTACACTCATTAGCTACTTGAAGCAAAGCTAGCTCATCTAGGGTTGGTGTTGATTTGCAAAAAATGGTAGTATAACCCTAAAAATGACTTGGGAGGCACAAACATCAAGGTAACGCATAGTCCTCAGCCTTACTATGAAAAGCAGTGGAACCCACTGAAGGATTGGGATGATCTATTGGCTGACCTCGATCACATTTCAACAGAGGGAAGTAGGGTGCCATGGCTTAGGTTCTATTTCCCTTTAGCAAAGAATAATGAGAAGTGTCAAATGGGGGCCACCCTTTGCAATAATTTGATCAATAGTTTCAACTAGAGCGAAGAAAATATTAAGGATTTCTAGATTTATCGACAAGAGATCCAATGCCCTGATACCCCTTATTACAATGTAGAGACAAATGAAAAATTTGATAAGCTATGGAAAGACGAGCATACCAATTCTGACACTAGTAGTGGTGAGGATGTAAACCCAGAGGAGGCCAAAAAATATATAGGGAAGGGGAAAGAAAAGGAAAAGGAAGTAAAGATGACCCTAGTGCAGAAGACTAAACAAGTAGCGATGCAGCCTAGCACAACTACTCTAAAGCTACAGGTGAATATATCGCATTTGGGATCTCGGCAGACACACACATGGGCCGTGAAAAAACCCATAGTTTCCCAATGACAACAATTAGAGGTCATGGAAGTGGAAAATTCCCCACCACATAAAAGGAAGTGCATTGATATAGCTTCAGAAGAAGGTTCACAGGAGCCCACAACAAGCCAAGAGCCCTCAACGAACCAGGGATCACAATCATCTACGTCACGGGTAACTTTTTCTCCCTCTTTTCTTGATTCACAATATTTGGTGCCTCCTATTGTCTCTATCACCCATCACTTCAAGTGTCAGCCCTTCCTTTTTCTCTTCTACTACAATGGTCATAGGAGGTTTCTCCTAGTTCTCCCTAGTGGGGAAATCAGACTTTACTCCTCCACAAACCTTTCCACCATTCATTGGAGCTCAATCCACAACCACCATTGATACCCCTCTTGCTACTACTATATCGGGCCTAACCTAATTCTCCCAATAGACAGAATCTACCATGACTCCACTACTGCCACCACACCTAATGAGTCCTCTCGTTGGTTCACAAACTGGGCTTTGGCATATTCCCCATTCTCCCCATTAACGGTCTTCCTTATGAGGAAGAAATCACCTGGAACCACTACCCTCTTGTTCCCTTTTTCTCTTCCACTCGGTGCACCCTTCACAGGTGAGCTCATTAGGTCGCTAGTAGGATTTTTTTTGGAGGGCGATAAAACAAAACAAGAACGGGCTATTAGGATATAGAAGAAAAATGCTAAGGATGCTAAAAGGCCAGCAGAGCCAAAGGTGCAAACACTTTTCAATGAGGCTCAACAATCACTGCATTCCACAACCATGCATATAACCATCATCAAACCATTGGGAGAGATGTAGCCTGAGGATTACAACATCTATGCTATGGGGCTCGATCTAAGAGTAGCCAAACTGCAGGATAAGGTTGATCTCATGGAGGAGACACAACGAGTGGTGACCACCGACTTCGTCAAGTCGGGTCGATAGTTGAAGAAGAGGGAGGAAGAGCTGAAAACTATCAAGGAAAGAGTTGAGGTCCTACTGGTGAAGAACAAGGCAAAGGATGTAGAAATTACATGCTTTTCATAGCAAGCAAAGGCCAAGCAAGCCAAACTCTGGGAGGAACTTGCAAAGTTCCAAGCCCAAGATTCCAACCTAGTCACTGAGCTACAATAGAAAAACCAATAATTACAAGATCAGTTGGCTCAGGTGAAAGAAGAAATGTAATGAAGGAATGAGGAGTTTTAGCATCAAAGCACTCAATTAGAGTAACAAATGCAGCAAAACGATGCATACTTTGAGGGATGATAGGCTCAATTGGAGGAGGAAGTCCAAGAGATGAAGCTTTCCCTCGAAAGGGAATCAACAAACAAAAGTTGGTCTAAAGAAAATTGGCTTGTTGAATTGAGAAACCTGCGGGGACAACTTTCTACCATGGACAAAAGGATTGTGGAACTGATGCAGGAGGTCAGGTCGAGGGATACATAAATTAGATTTTTGAAGAATCTTCCCCAACCCCCTATTGCCTAGTTGGACCTCCTTCAAGTAGCCCAACGACTATATGTCTCATACTAAGAAAAGGTCAAGGCCTTCTATGTGACTCTTCAGCCAATGATCCAATTTGTGGTAGAGGCAACAAGTTTAGGTAGGGAAGTTCATGGAATGATTGAGTAGTTCCCACAATTCATCACAGAAAAGGTTCCTGAGGTAGAAAAATTGTTGGATAAGTTATACATAGTGTCGAATGAGGACTTAATGTGCATGAGGATTGAGGACCACAAGGTCGCTGCAAAAATAGTAAAGGAGTTCATCCATCGCCACACACGCCATCCTCCATGCTAGCGAGTGCACTGCCACACTGGGCTAAACTATGAACAGCATGTGAGTGAAATTCTCCCAGCTAACTCAAATGGGCCTACGCTCCCTATTTCTTTCCAATGACTCGGAGACCACTGCAAAGAAAATTGCAACCGAGATTGAGGAGAAGGAGCAAGACACATCTTCTTTTCAAAACTTCATTCAACCCCCTATTGGAAAGGATATTGAGGGCGTCACTCATCAAATAGCGTAGCTGCTCTTCCAACTCGAATCTGGGGCCAATATATCCACAATGTTGCCATACAAAGAAGTGATCAATCTACATGGAGCACAAGAAAATCTATGTGACATATTGATGCCATCAAAAGCCGACCGGCTACGTCTGCAGACCGCTATCTCCAAGCTCTAATTGCATCACCCAATGTATAAGACTCTATTCTGTGAACCAAAAAAATTCGGGTTCCTCGTTCCACAGGAATAATGCCCCTGGTAGTCGCCAAAAGTTGTGGATATAAATTTCCTCAAGCTCCCTTTAGGTTATTCTTATTGTGCCATAGTCTGGCCCATGCCTTATATATTTAAATATCCTCAGCCCCCTTTTTGATGAACTTCATCCGCTGCTACCATGTGTCCGCCAAGCGCTCCTTGTAGGGATTTCTTCCTTCGCTCTTCTTCCAGCCCCCACCATGCTTCCATGTGTCAACACTGTGGGCACTTGAAGACTGCTTCCCTTCGCTTCTTAACCAGGCTTCGTCCACATGCCACATAGCATCAATCTACATGCACTTTTGGGTGGACCCCACAGTCAGCGCTACCAATGAGGAATTCTCCATATGTCTTCCCCGTGCGGGTTTTCATCGCAAGGGGGAGGAATGAACCATCAGCCCCAACCTATCACAACATGTCTCTTTTGCAGGGTTTCCATCGATGGGAAGGAAGGAGCCAACAACAAGCCCTACCATATTGCCACGTGTCATAACTAACTCTATGGGTGAGTGACACATGTTTGTACAAGGTTTCCCGGGACCACTACCATCATTCAAAGGGGATGCATTTGGTTTGAAGGAGACCACATTCCATGCTTAGAATCTTTTTCTATTGCAATGGCCGAGGGAAATCATTGCTCTGGGTATCATTGCTTGTAATGAAGAATCTTTTCTGTTACTGGCTTGCCAGGTGGTGGGATCTTCCTTCTAAAAATGAGTTCAAAAGATATAGAAAAAATTGTGAAAGACACTAGGCCTTTTTGTACTGTTTTAGATTATTGTATAAGACTCACAGACTATGTCATTGTTCATCCTTTTTTTTTTCTTAAGCTATGTGACAAAACATTATACTATGCCATTACTATACTAAGTTGTTTATTTGTAGAACTTCTATGATTTCAGTATAAATTTGTTGATTTAGACCATGTCTTTAACTCTTCTTTTTAGTGAATATGTATGCGAGTTGTTTTATGTTATTGGATAAATTTTTAGGTTTTCATCTTTGATTTTTGTTATTTTGGGACTTAGCAAATTGTTGAACGAGCCCTTAAATCGCATCCCAAAAGATATATTTATCGTGCCTACATCTACATCTTGGTGCATCGCCTTAGTTAGACATTTATTTTTTATATCTCCTTCCTTTTCCCATTCCAAAACCCCAAATACAAAAGAAGCTAGCTTCCTTAAAACTTGTAGGTCACTTAGTTTAGTGCAATTGGTCCCCCCATTAACTGAGTTTCCCATAAGGCTCTTACCTTGTCAATTTTTGGCATCAACAATTATTTTACTAAGATTAGAATTATTTCTTACAAAGATGACTATCAAGATTTTTCAAATGTGTTAATCCACCAACTCATCCACTAAATATCTATTTTGATGGAGAGTTTTCTGAAAATGGAAGTGGATTAGCTCTTTTGTTATATCTTTATGTTGTAAAATACTAGTTGTAGCATTATTAGAATTTGGTTAGACATGTATTGTTATAAAATATGAATATTTATTGCTAAGATTTATATTTAGTGATTCAATCATATTTAAAGAGATATAATTATGTATTAATTTTGATCTTGTTATGAAGAAAACTAAAATGAAATCCCAAGCATAACATTTATTTCTTAGGAAATACCTTGACTAGGCATAAGATTAATTGAGTAATATTTTTTATCTTTAAATATAATTTAGTTTTCTAGAGTCTATGAGGTTGAACCTAATTGATTAGATCATAGAGTTCTCGCATTGGAGACCTAGGTTCAAACCTCCTAGGTGACATTATAGCATAATTTTTTATGTTTTTTTCCCACAATTGAATTGGTTTCCTTACAATTTAAAATTGTATGGTCCCATAGTAGGAATGTTGTTCTAGGGTGTAGACCCTAAAATCAAACCCTTGCTAAATAATATAAAAAAAATAGTTTCCTAGATAATTAAAAGGTACTTCCTTTCTATTATCTCCAGACCTTTGACACCTTTGACATATTACAAATCTAGATAGTGTCCTTGTGATCCTTGATTATACTAAACATTAACTTAATCTTAAGGATGTAAAATAAAAGAAAATATAATACAATATTTAAATAAAGTATTATTGATTCAAATTAAAAAAAAATGGATGGTGAATAATTCAATCATGGTGAGTCCAAAGAACATGGAAACAACACATATAGATTGTGAGTAACAAGTTAACAAGTATAAAATAGGAACATTATTTTATACTATATAAAGAATTTATTTGACAACGATAATGTTCCTAAAAATCTACCTTGAATAAGTAGAAGAGGTGAATCTTCAAACCAAAGAAAATCCTTAGATAATCTAACTATCAAGGTCATAATCAACTCAATATAAATAGATTTATTGAATTTATAAATAAAAACATATACATTCATCTCATAAATAAATAAAAGTATATTTTTTCATGAAAATATGAATATATGAAGACACAAAAAATGTATGTCATCAACCACTAAAAAAAGCTCAAGCTAAATTTAGTTTATAAATATCAAATATATATTATAAAAGTAATTATAATTTAATTTCATTTCATACCATATTTAGTTTGAACCAAGCACACTCTAATATAATTCTTTACTTTTAACATTTATTTTTCTAAAAAACTATTATTGATCAATGGAAGTACCATACACTAAATATGAAATTTAGCTCTACCTTTGCATAAAACCATTTTAGTTAATTATTAATTAAAAAATCAATGAATTTTAAGGTATTCTAATGATTTATTTCCTTCAAGCTTGTTGGCTATATAATGTAGGCCATAATTAGAAACTTTAATTTTTCTAAATAAACAAGGATGATTGTCATCTATAAGCTCTAGGATAGGACCCACTTCTTTCTCTTTATGTAAGTTATAGAATGTAGCAATTGATGTTCTCCCCTTGCTCTTGCTTGTCATTGCACGATGCTCAATGCTCTTGTATCTTCCATTACTAAGTATCTATCATATTCATCATTATCAATCAAGTTTCAATTTAGTCATTACAATGTTATTAAAAACATAAAATACAATATAAAATTAAAGTCATCGTAATGAAATTGTATGCAAATATATCTTACTTATTCTATGGAGCCTACAATGCATCTATAATACAATATTTTTAATAAGAAATCTATAAAAATTTAGACAATGTTTACTTATAATATTTATAATTAAATAATAAAACTAAATATTAATTTCATAAAAAATAAAAAAGGTTTAATAACAAGTAACTTGGTCTACTTGTTATTGCTTGAAAATATAAAATAAAGAGAATTATGTAAAATGTGAACTAATAATCAATGTTATATTTGCACTATCACTTATATATTAAGTTGGAAAAAGGTAAAATTAATAATTTTTTAGATATACTCGTAAGGTATAATATAAATTTAACTATTTCAACCAATAATATTTGATACAAATGGTCACTAATGAAGAATATTGTACCAAATGGTGTGAAGCCAAAACAAGAAATTCAAAATTCAAAATTCAAAATAAGGTGCTTGTTAGAAGAAGACCTGATACAAAAAATGGGGGTTGGACAACTCATCTATGTGTGTACAATAATGGCTTCCCCAAAGGTAGGCATTTACTTGGGAAACTTTAAATAAAAGAATTATTACTATATATAGGCTTCAAAATTTAGGTTTAAAGATCCTTCAAGATGTGGTTTGTGTAATCTAGAAGAATAATTAGTGAACCGCTTGTTCTTAAATTGTAAATTTTCCAAGTCATGTTGGTAGTAGGTGTAAAAGAAATTTAGCTAGCTTTCTCCTTTACCATATGAAATTGTTTCCTTGTTATTTGCTTGATTAAAAATCTAGAAAATTCTTTTTCTCCCACATGTGGAAAATATTTGCCTATAAGATACTATGGGAACTTAAAAAGAAAGGAACAAAAGAAAATCTCAAGATAAAGAACTGCCACTTTTTTTTTCTTTCTATGTTAGAAAATGCTATAAAGGAAATAATTAACAATGCAACAAGGAATCAAATTTCCAAAAATAGAGCTTTCACTTCTTGGGATAGTGAGGTCATGAAAGAATGGAAATGCTTGCTTGTACCCCCATTTATGGGGTGGACAGGGTTAAAACAAAAATAAGATCCAAGAGAGGGAGTCAAATGTTTTCATCCACCTAAAAGTTGGCACAAAATAAATTTTGATGGGTTTTTAAGAGGTAACCTTGGCCCCTCTAGAGTGGGATGCATAATTAGAGACCATGAAAGAATGCTTGTTAGTTCTACTATGAAAAAATTTAATAAGCACTAAAATCAAAGAAAAATCCCAAGTATTTCTCCTCATGCTTCAATCTTGCAAAATTTTGGACATGAATCAATTTTCTATAGAGAGAATCCTTTATTAGTATTGATGGCATCCATAAAATTTATCTGTACATTTAAAATTAAATAATATCTTAAATATTTTCTCACATTATCAAATGTTTATTTGACTACACTATAAGTCATGTTTATAAGGAGGCTAAGAGTGACACATATGTACTAGAAAACATGGGAATAGAGTTATAGGAAGGATGTATTATGGACAAATCTCCATATATGTGGAGATAGAAGGCATCAAATATTTTGTTCTATATCACATGAATTACCAATGGGCCTTCATCATGATTTAGAATTGGGGATGCACTAGAAGAGTATTGCAAAGAGATATGAAAAGTATATGAAACATAATGATGAATATTGTGAAGTCACCGCCCTTTTAGTTTTTAAAATTTAAAGTAGCTCTATTATGAGGTAAAGAAATTTAGCTATGGATACCATGGTGAAACTCACAACCAAAAAAAGGAAAGTTTATTTTTGAGTGAGATTTTTTATCTTAGATTATGAAACATTTTCAAGGTAAATATTTTTGTTATGCTCCATGCAATCAAGGTCATGTGAGGTGGGACTTTTCTTTCAACTAATCATTGATACAAGGCAAATATAGAAAATTAAAATCCATTTTTATATTAGTTCTCTTGGAGTCAATGGAAATGATGAAATGTATTAGATTCTATCTAAATATATGATTGAGCCAAGATGGAAGAGAGGTCTATAGGCAATATTAGATGATGTTGTAACTAGGTTTGGTTTTCACTTTGGTGTTGGGGTCTATCAAGTGTTGAACCTATTTCCTATGGGACTGTAGGTCTCATTTATCCTCTCAACTATGGGATAGAATAAAATGATACAAAAACACAAAACAAAGTGGGAAAATTAAAAAATTAAATTGATAACTAGAGATACAATTGTACAAGGGGTGGATTCTTCTTTCCAACTTGAGGTGGGGAGTGAGATATATAGTAAATATTTTTGTCAATTTTTCACCCTAGATAGTTTTCAATCAGCCCCTCTCTTAGAATAGCCAAATGGTTTAAATGTAAACTTTTTTGCTTTTAATATAACAAGTGTGGCCCTCTATAGTGAAGTCTATCAATCAAAAAATATATTTGATATAAATGATATTTAAAAAATATTTAAAACAAAAATATTAATATTAATTTTTAAAATTTCATGATTAATAATAGCTATTGAAAATATTAATTAGTATAATTATTTTTATAATAAAAAATAAAATTAAAATATTTTTTAAATCAATACATGTTCATCTTATAAATTGCTCAATTATATCTTATATTAAATGCAAAGACTACCCTTAATCTCACTCATACCAGTTCCTAAATCACTAATAGATAGCCAAAGGATAGTTAAGAAAGACTGAAACAATAAGAAACAAAGGTGAGAAATTTTCTTTCTAATGAAAAGTAAAAAAATTAAAAGCCTAAAAAAAACCATGCAATCCTTATGTGACTAAAAGAATCTTCGATGGTATAAACATGCAGGCCATAAGGCTTTCCACACAAATGAGAAGGGTCAAAAAGGAGCACAATCAATCTAATACAAGTTTCAAATGTAGAAATTATGAGTGATTTTTTTGTCTCATTTATTGAAATGGGGGCTTTGAAAACAAAAATTCAATGCAAATGTACCTCGAGAAGATCTCTAATGTTGATGACAATCTGGGATTGATGGGATAGGAATTCACTCTTCACCCTTGTGAAATTGAAGAGCATTCCATGAACACTCATCATCTTACAACAATATGGTAAAAAAATTTAAGGTCTAGATTTATTCTAGAGAACAAATTTTTTTAAAGATATTTTATTCAATTTAAAAAGTTGTGTAATTATTTATTATTTTTTAGCAAGATGCATCATTATTGTTTAAATATTGAAGAATGTGATATTTAAATAACCAAAGTAGGAAAGTACAGCTTTCTGGAATGAATTTGCATCTTATAAGTTTGAATATATACTATTTTCAATATAAAATTTAATGAATCAAAAAGTAAGATTATTTTTTGTTTATTTAGGTAAATTAGGAAATGGCAGTTCTATGGAATGAATCTGCATCTTATAAGTTTGGATATACACTATTTTCAATAAAAAAATTATTGAATCAAAAAACAAGATATTTTTTAAAGATAAATAATAATGAAGGGTACTCTCCTTACAATTTGAAACCAACAAAAACAATAGAGAATTGCACAAATGAAATGAAATAAGTCCAATAAAATATTGTCTATTATTATTGAAATGAAAATGAAATAATTCCAAGCAAATATTGTCTATTATTATTGAAATGAAACTGAAATTACAACATTACAACTGCCATCACATGGGCTTTTTGATTACATAAATCTGCAAATATGCAAATCAGAGCCACAATCTACTTTTCTATGCCCCCTTTTGTAACTCCCATTTGTATCCTTTATCTAGAATGTGTAACCACCTTGGAATCTTCTGGAAAGTGTAGCCCCCACAAGAAGAAATTTCAAAATTTTATTATTTTTGGTAGTGCAATTTTGTGGAGTCATAACTTTCAATCTAACCGTTGGATTTTCAATTAGAATACCTTTTTGGAAAGCTCTCAAGAAGATGCTTGGCCATAAAATATTACCAATAAGTAGATTACTTTGATTTTCTACCAATTTTCAGGCTCATATGGAGCCTCTAAGTGCCTCAAATTTGACTTCAAATATTTTAACAAGATTTCTGGAAATTGAAATTTTAATAAGTCACAAATGACAAATGATATTGAAGTGATTTCTTCACCATTGGCTTCAATTCACCATTCTAGAGGTCCATGTAAGATTTTGTATCCAACTGTGCATAAATGCAAACTTACTAAAAATAGTAACCTTGCCAAATTTAGCCCTTATTGAAAAGAAACAATAATTTTTTTGGTTGATGCAAGATTTCTCTTACACCTTGGATGCTCCTACATCAAATAAGAAAGGACAATTCTCTGAAATAAATTTGTGCCTTGAGAATTTGGATATACACTATTTTCAATAAAAGAATTATTGACTTGAAAAGTAATATTTGAAAGGAAAAGATGGCTCTCTAGAATGAATCTGCTCCTTACAAGTTTGGGTATATATTATTTTTAATAGGAAATTTTTGGAATCTGCACCTTCCATGTTTGGAACTGTAATGGTGTAAATATGCACCTAGGAAAATTTCCCATTTATTTACCCTCATTTTAGTATTACAAGCCTGATAATGTAAATACCCCCACTTTGCTTGCATGTCCTTGTCATTTTGTGTTGGTGAGAAATTTTTTGTTAGGGGCACACACAGACGTTTGTGCGCCATGCTATCATCTTGACAGAGATTTATGTGTCTAGAGTTTGCAGCAGTATTACAATTCCTGGGTCCTTGTGAGTGTAACATTCCCTGTCAAATCTTGGTTGACAAAAATCAACTATTTGCCTTAATTTACCCATTTGAACTTCATTCTCACACTCTCATGCAACTTCTTTTCATTCTTGCAACACTTCTTGATCATTCTTGCAACATTCTTGCTTCATTATCACTCTTTGTTGTTGCCACTAGCTTCTTGCTTGGATCCTATAACACCTTCTTGCTCCAACACCATTGTCATTGCAAGTTCACGAAGCTCTATCTCCTTCTTGTGGTGCCATCTATATTTTTCTTCCTCTCTCAACCTTGAGTGCTCATAGAAAGGGAGGTGATATTGTGTCTTGTATTTGCTTATATTATCATTTTTCTAGAGTAGCATCCAAGTTGTCATTGCTCTCCACTTATTTGTGTCATTTCTATTCTCTTATTTATCGATTTTCTACAATATCATTGTCTATTAGTTGTCCATGGAGGTGGGAACACCGAAATGAGGACTTGACTAAGGCAAGTTCCAAACATAGCCCCAACATTTTTTTCCTATTATTGTGTGTGTAGGTGTTGTTCATTTGCTTGGAGCTAGCTATCAAATTGGATATTGAGTAAGTTGGAATTCTTCTTTCTTTGTCATTATTTTATTAGAGTAGCTTTTATAGTATTCTTTTTGTTGTACTTTGAATTTCCTTTACTTTTTTGTCAAATTGTAAACTTATTACATTTGACTCATCAGTAAAATCTGTGAGTTTCTGACTGTTGCTCAACCCTTTATTTGTATAGGACACCAGTGCATATCTGAGACTCCGGCATGGCACGTTGAACTCTGACTCCCACACTGTCGTCCCCTAATAGAGATTTGTCTAGTTCATAGTCTAAGACATGTGTAGTCTGCTCACCCAATTCTGAAAAACACCTATTATAAGCAGAAGGGAAATAGAGTCATGTTTACCCTTCCTTTTCAGCCTATCCTTTCTTCTTTAACTTATTTGGTAGTCTAAGGTATTTTAGGATAGTTAATTCCCTTAGGTTCTTCCATAATCTAAGAACCTTGGGGGTGATGAATCCCCCTTCTCTACATTTTTGGTGAACTCGATGTGAAGTTCTTGTTTTCATTTCTTTGTGTTCGAAATATTTCTCTCATTTCTTGGGTGCATTATAAATTCACGTTTCGTGATGCTTTATGAGATTTATGACTCAATCTACAACCTATGAGAACGTGATTAGAAGGATTTTATGACATATAGGGATGGAATCTAAAAAGATCACCAATTCTACCTTTGAAGAAGTAATTTCAGGGATGTCTATTGGATTCCTAACCCCTTTGGAGAAGTCACTACACATTTTCCTACCCCTCCTACTTCTCCTTTTGATTTGTATGTGGAAGAAGATGATGCTCTTGAGGTCCCCACAGAGTAACTTCTTTCCCTGGATGGAAGACTCGGGGAGTTTGAGAAGTATTTAGAGAAAAACAAAACTCTTGCTAAAGCCGCTATGGTTGTTAACAAATTCAGAGCTATGTTGGACAAAGACCAAAGAGGTCTAGAATTTCTCTAGGGCCTTGAGACATTATGGACACTCACATACCGGACTATAATTCTAATATGAGCATCACCCGAGACCTTGGCTTTGAGACCACTAAGAGTCTTTGTGAAGGTGATTCAGAGTTCTTTCATCTTTTCCATTCACTTTTTCCAGATTCAACTCCAGATACATTCTATTGACTTTTTTCCAATTTGAGGCATTTGCTTGATATCTTGGACATATTGTAATTTAGAGAATGCTTATTTGTATTGGAAGGCTTCATTCTCAATTTTACAACACATTTGGGAGTTTCTATTTACTGTTGAAGGTTAATGTCTTTATTTTTTGGAGATCTATCAAAGTTCATTATGGGAATTTCATTTCATCCCTCTTTGATTATGTTGAAAAGGGGAAACTATAAACAATGGAGAGAATGCATCATAAAACATCTCTAATGGCTTCATTTGTTGCCACATTTGTATGATCTTTTGCTCCCTCCTAGTACTAATAGTAAGAAATTTTCTTGGAATCGCAAAAGGGATCATGTCTTAGGAGTTATTATAATGCATCTTGATGTTGCCACTTTGAATGCTATTGATCATTTTGAGTGTCCTAATACTCTTTGGACTAAAATTTTGAAGATATATGGAGATCCTGATACTCATCCATTCCCAAATGATCCTATTTCAGAATTTCATGTGCCTCTTCATTCTTCAAATAGGATTCCCTATGACCATGATACTATACAGAAGTTGGACTACTTTGAATCTTCAGATGAGGATGATAAGGGTTCTTCAGATGCTTCTTCTTCTCCATCATAGACATTTGATGTACCTTCAATTTCACTAATTCATTGTGTAGAGCCATTGACTAAGGCTCCCAGTATTCCTATTCAATGGGACTATTCATTTTATGTTGGTGATTCATTGAGAAATTCCAGTGATTCATTACAAAAAGTATCTCATTGTCTTCCTGATTGGGATTCCTATTTATCAAACATAGCATCCTTGTTTGTGGAGTCTCACACTTCAGATTTGGAGGAAACATTTGAGGGCTAATCTCTCCTCCTTTATGACAACCATTGCACAATTTTCGTCAACCCATCTTTGTCTTTGGATCTTGTTTAGCATCAATTTTCACATAATCCTACTTTTTCACCTTCTTCATTGATTGGGCATGTACCTAATTTTATAATGGCATCTTCATATTCAATGGACAAGGAGACACATGAGCAGATTTCAGAGATATCATCATCCATATTCATCCTTCCTTCCTTCAATTCCTATCTATAATGGGAAGCATTCCTAAATTTATACTTGGTTTTGTTTCTTCCAAAAGGGACACAAGTTGTTTGTCAACATTGGATCATGTTTTTTCTTCAGGTACTTACCATTTTTGTAGGTGATTACACATTATAGGGGGGCTACATAGTCTCTCTCTTTCCCTCTTATGGGGGGCTATTTATTATATTGTATTCTTGTGATGAATGTTTGATCCAGGTGGATATGTTGTTCACGAAAAAAATGATTGTTTCAAATGCTCAAGAAAACACCATGTCAAAGAGCTCATTGAGATGATTCCAACGCCACTTGAATCGCATAAAACAAAGTTTGTATGCAAAAGTTATGGCCAGTCAAAGTTTCACAAATTATGTTGACTAGGTCGTACGAATGATGACATCAGCATGGTGACATGGAAAGTACAGTTGGGAGTGACGTGGTAGGGAGCTAACATGGTAGGCCCAAATGTTTCCACATGGCAGATGACATGGACCAATTGCATGGTTCCATGTGTCGAAGTGTTGGCGAATTAAATGGTGTCATGTGGACCAATAGAATGGTGCCATGTGGCACCCTGTGTTTACTCCATATCATTTTGTTTTGTTTGTTAAAAATTTAGTTGGGGGTTCAAACCCCTGACCTCCTACTTGCAACTTTCACTCTCTGCCACTACACCATGTGGGGTCCTCATAACATATAAAGTAGCCAGATATATTTAAATAATGCAAAGTGCCAAATTGGGGGTCAGGCGGTTCAAACCACCGACCACTCTCCTACAAGTCTGCCCAACCACCATTGTGCCACACTTGCTCGGTGGTGATAATGAGTGGTTTTTCTTATTTAAAGTAAGAACAAGTTGATTTTAAGTAAAAAGGAGGCTGATGATTTGAACTATCAACCTCCAAGTGACAAGTGCCTCTTCTTACCATTGTTCCACGCACATTTTGCATGATATTGTATAAGAACAAAACAATTTTTAATATTTTAACATATGAGCCTGAAAAAGAGGGGCTTGGTTTAAACCTGAGCCCTCTTATAAAAATGGGAAAAACCTTCACCATTGAAGCACAGGTCAAAGACATAAATGTATTCTACACAAATTATCAATTGAAGTTGTATTTTTCAATATGGATAGGGGTTTTTTAAGGGTTTTTCAAGCCAAAACCTTCTATTAAGAGAGAGAAATACTAGAAAACTTCAAATTATTATTAGAGATGATTGTGGAAAGATTATTACATGCAAGTTGAAGTACCATTACATTTGGACATTATAAAGGATCGGTCACTCATTGGACAGGGACCCAGAGATGTAGCTCATTTGGGTGAACTTCGTTATCAACTTGTAGGCTCTTTTCTTCTCTTAATTTTGTGCTCTATTTTATGTTCTCAATTTCTTTAATTTATTTTTAAAAAAATTTAGTTAAGTTTCAAGACAAATGTTTTAGTTTACTTAATTTAACATTCACTAAGAAACAATGCCATAGATTCTTTATGGATCAAGTTGGTATCATATCCTTGTTTCACTAGTGTTTGCAAAAGTGGATGTAACACAATCTAGGAGCTAGCGAGGTGAAGGAATGCTTACGGAAATCAATCCTAAGATCAATAAATGAAGAACTTTTCCACCATCAAAGATGGAAGAGACGAAAGTGGATCAAAGACCCTTTGAGCTCGATGGGAGAGGTTTTCAATGGGCCTTTCCCAACATGAAGGCTATGGTGGAAGTTCTCTATCAAGAAATGCAAGAACAAAAGAAGATTGAAAAAGGAGGTTCATCAAAATGAGAAAATCATGAGGAACATGAAGATTGGGAGGAAAAAGGGAAAGAGAAGGAGGTTATGATGAGCTTCCATCCAAAAACTCCTCCATCTCCATCTTCTCCTTCTAATTCTAATTCAGCTAGTCCTTTCATAAGTGCACATAATCCTATAATCAAGTTGGATGTAAAGTTTGAACTACCAAAATATTGTAGAGAGTTGAATGTTAAGAAACTAGATGATTGGGTTCAACAAGTAGAAGTGTATTGTATAATTCAAGGTCTCTTAGATGATGCTTCTAAAATCCAATTAGCTACCCTTCAGTTGGGAGGAACCACTCTCACTTGGTGGGAGAGTAAAACTCAAGCAGAAATTGTTTGACATGGTAGTGTCAACTTAACTTGAATGGAGTTTATAGCTACCCTCAATAAGCAATTTTATCCCTTAGGCCATATGCAACAGTTAACTATGAACTGGAAAAATTTTAGGTAGGGTAAAGGTCAAATTTTCCAAGACTATACTCATGAATTTAGGAAGTAGGCTATTGCACTAAATGTCCCATTATACACCCATGACACATTCCTCAAGTATATAGGTGGTCTTCACTCTTAAGACATACCATTTTGATTTTAAATCCTAGTAATCTGGATGAAGTGTGTGTACATGCCACACATTTGGAGTTAAGAGGTAAGAGTAATTTCAATGACAATTTTGTCAAGAATCCATCTAATCCTGAAGGTAAACCCAAGGACAAAGGAAAGGGGAAAAAGATAGCTACCATTGAGAAGGAGGGTGATAATCCCACATGCTCCCATTGCAAGAAGAAGGGGCATGATAATTCAAAGTGTTGGAAGCTACATCCAAAGCTAAGGCCGAAGAAGTATGGGGGAAACAAAGGAAATCAAAAGACTATTGTTGTAGTACAATAGGATCTTGGATCTAACTTCGAGGATGAGATAAAGATTGTTGTTTTCGAGATCCAAGGTAAAGAAAAAGTTATCTCTTTTTTGTTATACAATTTTTTCAAATGCAAGTGCAAGTTCAAGTAAAGAATCTTCTCCACCTAAGAGCTATTTCATATTTGGGTTGTAACAAAGCATACAAAGATTGATACTTGGTTTCATATAGTATCTCAAGTAAATTTAATATATGAAGAAGTTGTAAAGAAACTCAACTTGCCTACAACACCTCATTCAAAGCCATATCCACTTGGATGGGTTTGCAATGATGCACAATTACAAGTAACAAATCAATGTAAATTAAGATTTTCCATCACTGTAAACTTCATAGATGAGGTAGAAGTTGTTGTAGTTCCTTTAGATATTTGTGGCATTGTACTAGGGAGTCCCTATCTTCATGACCGAAAAGAAATATTTTATAGAGGAGAAAAAAAATCACCTTTTTAATGATGGTAAAGAATTCATTGTACGTGCACATAAGATAAATACTAATCTAGAATTAGTGAATACTAGAAAAATGAAGAGGTTAGTCAATGCTAGTAAAAAATTTGTATTGATGATTGTAAAATCTAAAGAGGATGAAAAATCTAAGGCATTAAAAGGGTGTGATCCAAAGCACAAAGCTGAATTAGTCCAAGTTGTTTCTACCTATGATGATTTACTTCAAGAGCCTAGTGGATTGCCACCAAAGAGAGATACAACATGAAATATAGTTACAAAAAAATGTGCCTCTTCCAAACATCAACATGTATCATTTATCAGTTTTTTGGAATGAGGAAATCAAGAAGTAGGTTTAGGAGTTGGTTGAGAAAGGAGTTATTCATCCAGGTACCTCTCCTTGTGGTTCTCCAATTGTGTTGGTGCCAAAGAAGGATGAGACATGGAGAATGTGCATCAACTACAGAGCCCTGAACAAGATAATGGTAAATAACATGTGTCCTCTTCCCTAAATACATGATTTACTTGATCAATTGAAACATGCAATTTATTTTACTAATTTGGTCTTGCATAGTAGTTATCATCAAATAAGAATTACAGATAATGATATATGGAAAACTAAATTTAAGACAAAATAGGGACTATATGAGTGGTTGGGCATGTCCTTTGGGCTTTGTAACGCACCAACTACCTTTATGAGTCATGAATGATGTCTTCTAACCATTCATAGATGATTTTTTCATAGTTTATTTGGATTATATACTTGTATTTAGTCGAACTTGGGAAGAGCATGTGGATCATGTGAGAAAAGTACTGGATGTATTAAGGAAAGAGAAATTGTATGTAAAGATGTCAAAATGTGAATTCGCTAAGACATCACTAGTGTATTTAGGCTATATTGTAGGAGGAGGTCACTTGAAAGTGGATCTTTCAAAGGTCAAAGTCATTGTAAACTGGCCAAAGCCTAGTACAATAATAGAAGTCAAAAAATTTCTAGGTGCAGTACAATATTGGAGGAAGTTCGTAGCTAACTTCTCTTACATAGCATCTCCATTGCACACACTAACAAGTGTAAAGAAATATTTCTAGTGGGGCGGTCCACAAGAAAAGGCCTTCGATACTTTAAAGGAAAATATAAGCATTGCACCATTTCTGCCTCTATCAGATTTACAACAACCATTCAAAATTGAAATAGATGCTAGTGGGTTTTCCATGGGAGCAGTACTCATGCAAGGAGGTAAACCTATTTTCTTTCATTCTAAAACTTTCACAACTACGGTAAGTAACTATCCCACATATGATAAAGAATGGTATGCATTAGTTCAAAGTGTAAAGAAGTGGAAATACTACCTAATGGGTAAGGAAACAATAATTCACACATATCATCAACCACTTCAATATTTGCACTCACAATCTAAATTACAACAAAGTAGGCACTTTAGGTGGATGGCTTTTCTATAGTAGTTTCATTTGGTTATAAAATATAAGAAAGGTGTTCAGAAAAAGTAGCAAATGTGTTGTTTAGGACTCCTCTAACAAATGCTACAATTATTTTTCAAAGTAGTTCAATGGTATATGAAAGCTATCAAGAACAATATGCTAAGGATAAATTATTAAGGATATATGTGCAACATCAATTCAAGGAAAACATGTAGAAGAGATAGACTACTATGTGTAATACAAATTACTTTATCATTTAAGGAAGTTGTGTATTCCATAAGATGAATGAGCACATGTAATTATAGAAGCACATATATCATTGATTGTTAAACACTTTGGGGTAAGCAAAACAATGTCATAACTATAGAAATATTGTTATTGGCCTCGCATGCAAGAAACTATGTCTAAGTACATTAGAGGATGTGTAATGTGTGCAACAAGTATTCCTAGCAATAGGAAGTTGGCAATATATACACCTCTACCTATACCATTCCATCCATGGGAGAGTATCTCAATGGATTTTCTTGGGGGATTAGCAATATCTAGGAAAGGGCATGATTATTTGTTTGTGGTAATGGATAGGTTCAGAAAAATGTGCATTTTGATGCCTTGTAAAAAACAAGTCACAAATGAACTAACAACACACTTGTACTTCCAGTTTGTATGGGTTCATTTTGGGCTTCCAACTTCTATTGTATCAGATCAAGATTCTTGATTCTTGGGGGAATTTTGGTTAGCATTATGGGAGCTTATGGTAGAGCACAACAATCCATCCACAGAAAAATGGGCAGACAAAAGTAGTCAATAGAACAGTGGTTCATCTTCTCATAGGTTACTGTAGTAAACATCCTAAGTTGTGGGATGAAAGTCTACATTATGTGCAACATGCCTACTGTGATAGGTCGAATTAGGTGGTTAGAAAGCAAGCAACAAGTTAAAGAGCACGAATAAACAACTAAAACAACCTACACTTCAAGATTAGCCTAAGTTGGAAACAAAACAAGACAAAGCCACGAAATGGAACTTTATACCTTGCGTTGAGTCGATCCTTTGGTTGGCCCTTCGATCTTGGATGTGTATGCTCCTTGGATGGCAAGATGCAAGCTAGATGAGGATGTGAAGATGGATGCAAATGGATGAAGATGTGAAAATGGCTAAGTAGAGGTTGAGAAATAAAACTGCAAGAGTTTGGCTAGCACAAGTGATCTCCCCAAAATGAGAGAAAAGAGGGGGTATTTATAGGATTTTTGGGAAATCCTAGGGGAAATGGACGGTCAAGATTGATCCACCAAATATCAAGATGTAGGGCTAAGGTGAGTTGAGAACTCACAAGCCCTCACATCTTGACATGTGGCATGTGAGATAGCCCTAAAAGGTGAAGTGGACATGAGGTGGAAGGAGAAGGACATGACATGGAGAGGGGTACAAAGTACCTTGGGATTGGACAAGATCTCCTCATAAAGGAGGTACTTGTCCCCATGTGGGTGAGAGGACAAGTGGGGAATTAAAAATTCCTCAAATATTCTCATGGGGAGATGGGAAAGAATTTTAAATTCCAAAGGGTGCATTGGGGGATTAAAAGGTGAATTAAAAATTCACATGGGGAAGGGAGATGACTTGTCAAAAAAGAAAAGCATTTAGTAAGGTTGACTAAGGACACATGTCATAAAGGACATGGGGAAGAGAAAAGGAATTTAATATTCCTTGGAAGGATAAAAGGAATTAAAAATTCCTTGAGAGGTTGATTAGGCTAGTTAGTGAAGGATTAGTGGATGGTTAGGTGGCTAAGAGAGATTAGAGGCCAACTTGCAAAAGTTGGAGGATGTGACACATCCTAATCAAGGATTAGGCATGTGCACATCCTAATGATGGGATTAGAAGAAGGATTAAGATAAGATAAAAATGATGGAGGATGTGACATAAAGGGAATTAAATAAATGGAATATTTATTTAATTCAATTGATGGAAGAAGGATTAAAGAGATAAGGTATATTGATTAAATACCTTAGGGATTTGGCAGAATTAAAGCTATTAATTAAATAATAGCAGTATTACGAAAATAAGATGAAAGGGGATGAATTTGGATAAATTAAGTGTCCAAATTTAGACATCTACATTTTGCCCCTCTTTGAGATGATGTTATGAAGTAGCATCATTTCAAAGAATATTAAAACATAGAACCTAGAAGAAGATGGTTAGATTAGAAAGATGCCCCAGTCATTCAAAGAAGTGACTAGGAAGGAAGATGATGGAGGTAAAGATGAAAGTTAGGGATGAAGGATGCCCCCTCGAGAGGACATGCGGGTTGAAGAGAACACGAGTGTGCTCTCGAAATGGATGAGATGATGCAAGGGGAGTTGAAGAAGATGATGCAATGTGATGGAAGATTGGGAGGGGAGCGCGATGATGAATGGATGGGGGGGATTTGAGGATGAGAGATGAAATGCAATCTAAATGCAATTTGCCATCGTCGGAGCACTGATTTTTGCTATAGCATAAGACACAAGACTCAGGGTATGAAGAACAAGGCGGATTGGTATCTAATGCAGAAAATAGACATAACAAACAAGAAGGCTATCCCAACACCCCAAAGTCACGATGACCCTGGTCAGGCCAGGTATTGGGATAACACACAAACACGCAAGGATGCCCCAGCGTAACACAAGACCTCAGGGATCTTGGTGGGTACTACGATGGGACAACCGAGAAGACAAACAAAAAATCAAGATACACCCTATATGTTGTGAGTCAAAGCACACCATGATATGATGGATCAAGGCAACGATGACAAGTGATGATAGGGAGCTCAAATGATAAACAAAATCCAAAAGCATCAAAAGATCACAATGAATTTCAAATGTCCTTTGCCATAGGATCAATCAAGGGGATGGATGGGATTGATGAGGTCTGTTAGGAAGGATGCATCCTGTTGAGACCGATGATGGATACTAAAGTAAAAGATTGATATGACGCGGGATATTCAGAACTGATTAGATCTGATGATACAAGTGGATCTCGTTTGTTAAGATCTAGCTAGATAAGGGTGTAGCTTGATGACACGACACACGAGAGACATGACACAAGATAAGAGACTTCGATGGAGGGTAAAGACGGGACAGACAATAGCGACAATGGTTGAAGACCGATGATGGAACGATAGACGAGAGACGATAAAGGAGCCTCGGGGGCTGATCAAGTGATCGACCTTGCCTACGTGAAAGCGCAGGGGCAACATAGTTCGACAAAAGGCTGACAATAGACCATGATGGAGATTTTGATGGATGACCAAGATAGGATGGAGAACAGGAGAAAAGTGGATAGTATCGATCGATGATGGATGGAACATGATAGATGATAGAGGATTGGATGGACAGAACAGAAAGACCGATGATGGAACCCCGGGGGCGGATCAAATGATCGACCTTGCCTACGTGAAAGCGCAGGGGCAACATAGTTCGACAGAAGGCCAAAGATAAGTGATGGATGAAAGATGATGAGATAACCCTAGATAAGGGGTTAAAATGATTGGACCGACATGATGGGACAAGATAGACCAGTGGGATTGGATTGGAGGATGGTGGTGATCACGAAGCTCAGGGATGGGATAGTTATCCAAGTCATCAAAAGAGGGATGATGAGATGATGAATGATGAGATATAGGCTATAGCGAGATTGAAAAGATGTGTAAAAGAAGAAGTGATGATGAGAGGTAGATGGAATTGGGTTGCGAGGGATTATGAGATGGGAGGAGGGGAGAGGATGGGGGGAGGAAAAGGATTGTTTGGGTGGATTGGATGGGAGGATGAGGATGGAGATGGGGATATAATGATAAGGAAATGAGGAGAGGGGAATGGAAGGGAGGAAAAGGATTGTTTGGGTGGATTGGATGGGAGGATGAGGATGGAGATAGGGATATAATGATAAGGAAATGAGGAGAGGGGAATGGAAGGGAGTGATTTGATAGGATGAATGATGTCTCCAAGGACTATAGCACAAAGGAAGATAGATGCCCCCACTCTAGATATGTCATGTGCGGGGAGGAATGAAGGATGGAAGACAAGTGGATGGGAAGATAAAAGAGTTAGATGGATGAAGATAGGATGCATGGATAAGGAAGGGATGTGGAAGGTAGCATGATGGGTGGATCAGGAAGGGAGACGAGTGCAAATGAGGATTAGGATAGCATGCAGATGAGGGAGATTATGCTAAGAGGTGCCCAAAGCATGCTTATATGTTTGCCCCATTGTTATCAAGATCACAAGGAGGATGGAAGGATTGGGATAAGTGAGATATGCCAAGAAGGATGTGTAAGCTCAATAGGATGGAGGGGATGAATGAAAATGATGTATAGCGATGAGATGGGTGCATAGCCGAAAGCGTAGCAGGAAGCATAGTGGATGGATGGAATGCAAATGAGGAAGTTGCCCCCAAGTGCAGATGGGGACTTACGCATGACGCCTGTTTGCCAGGTTTTCATCATGGTACTTATCCAAGGTGCTTGTTTGCCAAGTTTTCACCATTGGATGGATTATTTCTCTTTACTTCTTTTTTTTTTTTTGACTTTTTAATTTTTTTTTTGGATTTTTTTGGACTTTTTGGGAAGTATCTTGGAAGGAGATGGACAAGGATAGGGAGGTGAATAAGTGGATTTAGAAGACATGCGATAAGAATATGGATGAAGGACTCAAGCATCAAGTTCTATACGAGGTATTAAGAGCTCATGTTCGAACCCGACTATTGGATGTTGGTACAACCTTAGGATAAATGGATTATGCTAGAGGATGAATGAGAGGGATTTGATGGGGAAGGTACAGGGGATAATGGGTGGGATGTTGGAAATGGTATGGATAGAATGATGGGGTGGATACGTGATGGGGAGATGAGTTTAGGACCAACATTGGCACATGTGGTGATGGATGTGAAAAGATAAGGGGACTGATGGATGGAGAATGTGGGGATAATGGAGGAGATGGAATAGTGAATTTTGGGACATAGGGACCCAAAATAGACTTAGGAGATGAAAGGTGGGTATGCTTAGCTTTTGGATTAGCAACTTTGGATGTTCTTACAGATTTTTCATTTGATGGCATTGCATCTTTTTTCTTTGGGATCCACATGGTTTTGATCTTTGCTTTGCTGGCTCTTTGCGAGCTATAGATTTGATTTTGATTTGGGATTTTTTTTTTCTTTTCTTTACCATGTCTTTTAGAGGGGACATGGGAAGCGTTGGATTCATGTGGATTTTTGGATTTATGCATTTTTATGTGAGCATCCAAAGTGCATTTATTAGCAATGGGATGGGTGTGAGAGGATGGACGATGTGGAGCAATGGAGGTAGGAGTATGGGGATTATGTGTAGATGGGGGATGTTTAGGTATGTGCCTTTGTTGATCCTGATTATGGGATATGCGAGAGGGTTGTTTATGATGGATGACATGTATAGGCGTTGGATGGATGAGTGAATGAGATGGAGGAGGTGATCTTGGGATATATGGGCCCAAGATGGATAAAGTGGGTGGAGGGACATAAGAACCCAAGATGGATGCAGTAGATGAAGGATGGGAGATTGTGGATGGAGGGATGTAAGGACCCAAAATGGATGGAGCAGATGACGGAGGAATATGGACGGTTGTTTTGAGGCGATACGATAGAGGAGGAGGGATTGCAGCATATGACTTGGTGGAGCGATGGGAAGAGCCAACATTTCTTTTGGAAAAGGCTCGTTGAGGATGTCTAGAGGTTGTACCAACATGTTTAGATTGTGAGTCTTGGGGAATAGATCCAAGACCTTGCATGCAGATTTGTTCTTTGACTTGGATGGGCTCTAAAATACCTTGCTCGTGAAGGCCTAGACCTTTTCCTTGATAGTTCATGTTCTTGAGCATTCGATCCATGATAGGATTTTTGTTATTCTGAAAACATGATGCGAGTCCATTATTAGGTGGGGGATGATGGGTGGTATATACACTGTGTTTTTCTTCTGCAAGGAGGCCACCATGGAAGAATGTGAGAGTACCAAGGGGATATGCAAGTGGTGTGGGGATAGCATTTTTAGGTGATGATGGGGGATCCTGAGAAGGAGATGATGGGATAGCAGCATTTGGATGGGTTGTATCTAGAGAGGGAGTAGGGGATATGATAGGATCGGATTTTGTGGTAGCAGGCTCATGCAATGGAGACAGAGATGGAGCAGTAGAATCTTGAATGTCAAGAGGATGATGGGATGGAATGGATGGAATGTGATCTTGTGGTAGACTAGATAGGATGGTAGGATCTTGATCTGGAGGAGGGGATATGATAGCATGCTTTGGATTAGGCTCTCGGCATGACTCATCGTGTGCGGGAGGTATGATAATGGAGTCATGGGGAGACTCTTCAAGTGGGGAAGATGGAAGGATGGAGGATTCGATGCAATCATCAGAATGGATTTTGGTGCTACTAGGAGTGGGAGGAGTGGATTGGATTTGGGTGTCATCGATAGGTTTGACGACTCTCAGAGTAGGGGGTGGGTGTTCAGTGGATTCAGAGGATGTGATGGTAGGAGATGGGGACTCAGTGGATTCAAGGGATGTGATGGTAGGAGATGGGGACTCGGTGGATTTAGAGGACGTGATGGTAGGAGATGGGGGTTCAACGGATTTAGAAGATGTGATGGTAGGAGATGGGGACGTAGTAGATTCAGATGATGTGACGGTAGGAGATGGGAACTCAGTGGATTCAAAGGATGTGATGGTATCATCAATGATAGGTGTTGGATGGAGAAGGGTCTCGTCACTAGCGACCATGGATGATGGGTTGGGATGACATGGTTCCACAACTGCAATGTGTGGAGTGGGGGATGTTTCCTTTGTTATAAGTCCTTGGAGAAACTTGAATACACTAGGCTGACATGGCGAGGTGGGAGTTGATGAAGGTTTATGGATTAGTGGACGAGGATTAGATGGAAGATTAAGACTGGATGGAGGATTAAGGTAAGGATATGGGCATGGGGAGTTAGGATGGGATGACACAGACGGTGGATTGTTGGTAGAAGATATGGGCGGCGTGTTGTAATAAAGGTATTGGAACGGTGGATGAGGATGGGAAGATTGAGGTGCTGGATTAATATAGGGAGATGGAGATGGTGGACTAGGATGAGAAGCTTGAAGTGGTGGATGGAGATAGGGGACTGCGGATGTCGGAGTAGGATAAGGATAGGTTGGTGTGGATGTTGGATTAGAATAGGAAGGTGCAAATGTAGGATTAGGGTGAGCAGATTGATATGGGAGATTGGGGTAGTGGGTATATGCAGATGAATGATTGAGATAGGAGGATGTGGACGGTAGACTAGGATAAGAGGATGCGGGTGTTGGATAAGAGGATGATGTAGATGAAGGATATGATGGATATGATGGACATCCCTTGTCAAAGGTAGCATAAGGAGTGTGATTAGGCATAGATGAAGACATGATGGGATAACTCGATGGGGTGATTGGATTTTGGAATGTGGGTGGAGAAAGCTTACTAGCAATGATAGTGTCAAGGGGATCTATGTCGTATACCTCTTGGTCAACAAGACTTTTGTTATCGCCATCGACGTAATTAGGGTTTCCCTTGACCACTATTGATGGAGGATAAGAATTCATGATGATGAAAGGATAAAGATGATGGATAAAGATTTTGGATGGAAATGGACAAAAGCCCAAATCGGGATTTAGGACAAGCTCAAATCGGGATTGGATTAAAGCTCAGATTAGGATGGTTGGATGATACGATTGGATTGATTCTAACAATTGGATTGGATGATCACAGGATGATTACGACACCGAATCTACTTCGAGATGGAAGTAGATTGATTGGGTCAAAGGTGATTGGATAGGGATGCGATTGGATTGGATTGGATTGGATTGGATTGGATTGGATTGGATTGGATTGGATTGGGATTGGATTGGATTGGATTGGATTGATCGATGACTGATTGATAAGATCGACTGACGGATGATGAAAGAGACTACAAATCCCGTTCAAAGATTATCTTAGATGACTTAGGATACTGATTGATCGGATTAAAGGATGAATGGATGATTGTAGCACCGAATCCACCTTGAGATTGAAGGTGAATTGATTGGGCTGACGATGATGATTAACTTAGGATGGATGACAACCCTAAGAGGATGTTAATGATGATGATCAGATCAGACACCTCAGTCAATTTGGATAATAACTCAAGACGAAGTCCAGGGGATTGGGATGGGGAAAGCGATGATTTGATTGGAGAAATGGATGATAGAAATGGATGAATGAATACTCCAAACGAGTAAAAGATTGATCGGGATGGATGAACGATTACTCAGAACGAGTAAATGAATGATCAGAACGATAGAACGAGAGTTCAGAATGATGAAAGGAGATGTGAAATGGATGAATATTTGCTCGAAACAAGTAAACGGATGATCAGAATGACAGAACCAGAATTCAGAATGATAAAAGGATGTGTTAAATGGGTGAACGTTTACTCGGAACGAGTAAATGGATGATCAGAATGATAGGACGAGAATTCAGAATGATAAAAGGATGTGTTAAATGGGTGAACGTTTACTCGGAATGAGTAAACGGATGATCGGATGATCAAGAGTTCAGAATGATGAAAGGAGGTGTGAAATGTATGATTGTTTACTCGGAACGAGTAAACGGATGATCGGAATGATGGAACCAGAGTTCGGAATGATGAAAGGATATGTGAAACGGATGAATGTTTACTCGGAACGAGTAAACTGAGAGAATGGTAGGGTATACTGCCTTCGAGGAGGCAGATGATGAAGAAAAAGGTGCCCCGGCCAACTTCTCAAAAGTATGAAGTGGTATATATCATTGGAAAGAGCACGAAAAACTGAGAAGAACTGCCTTTGAACGGAGTCAATTGGATAAACGGTGTGGAAATGGTGGCCCCGGGAAGAAAGAGCACTGGGACAGGCCCGCCACCGGATTAGGACAGGCCTGCCACTGCACTGGGACAGGTTTGGCATTGCAGTAGGACCAATTTGGCACTGCAGAAGGACCAGTTTGGCACTGCAGAAGGACCAGTTTGGCACTGTAGAAGGACCAGTTTGGCACTGCAGAAGGACCAGTTTGGCACTATAGAAGGA
>VDFB02105779.1:0-17045 GCA_007258455.2 Sequoia sempervirens | reverse complement strand
GGGATAGGGAGGGAGAGATGGTGAGAGACAGAGAGGGGAGGGAGATTAAGGGATATAGATAGAAAGAGATAGAGAGAGGAGTGAGAGGGAGATAAAAAGAGAAATAGAGATAGAGATATAGATATAGAGTAGGAGAGATAGAGGGAGGGATGGAGTGAATGAGAGAGAAAAGGGGGAGAGGGAGAGATAGCTCAATAGATAGAGGGGGGAAGAGGGAGTGACATAGATAGTGGGAGATATAGATATATAGAGGGCGACAAGGAGAGATATATCAATCACCCTCCCTATATCTCTATCTATTCATCCCTATCTCTTTATCTCTCTACCCCTATCTATCTCTTTGTCCCCCTTTCTATTTGTATGTTTGCCATTATCTCCCCCTCTCTCTATATTTTCTTCCCTATATTTATCTTTGTCTCCTTAAGTGTGCAATGGGTACATTGAAGAGGTCATAAAGGAGAATTATCATATCTTTAATCAAATGGCATGCTACCTTGAGCATAACTCCCCAAGGACACATGCCATCCTTTGATTGTTGACATGAAACAACCAATCAAAATTTAGTTTCTCTCTCTCATATTAATATATATTACTATTATATTAAATATATATTATATTAATTATATTTTTTATTATATAAAAATATACTTATTATTAATTATTAATTATAATAATTTTATACGTATTTAATAATTTAGTTAAAGAATATGATATATAATTATAATAAGTTGAATAATTATATTATTTATTATGTAAAATATAGCTAATATATACTTAACTATATTGTAGAATATTAAAACCTAGCTAAATGGCACCAAAATTTTAAACTTAATTAACATACTATAAAACCTAACGAAACTAGGTTGTAGCTCATCAAATTGGAGAAGTGAAAGGTCAATACTAGCACTGAGGAAGAGTTTGGAGTAGTGAAAACAAGTTCAATGCCAGCGCCAATGAAGAGTTTGGAGTAGTGAAAACAAGGTCAATGCCAACACTAAGGAAGAGTTTGGAGTAGTGAAAACAAGGTCAATTCCAGCACTGAGGAAGAGTTTAGAGTTAAAACAAGGTCAATACCAGTGCCAACGAAGAGTTTGGAGTAGTGAAAACAAGGTCAATATCAGTGCTAATGAAGATTTTGGAGGAGTGAAAACAAGTTCAATACGAGTGCTGAGGAAGAGTTTGGAGTTAAAACAAGGTCAATACCAGTGCCGACGAAGAGTTTGGAGGAGTGAAAACAAGGTCAATATCAGTGCTGAGGAAGAGTTTGGAGGAGTGAAAACAAGGTCAATACTAGCGCCGAGGATGAGGTTGAGGGAACTTAGGGAAAATTGACGACCAAGGAGCAATGAGTACTGTAAGTTTGGCACCCCCATTCTCTTTAACCTTCAATTTTCATGCCTAGTTTCCAAAGATCTTCTCGTACATTGGCACCCCCATTCTCATAAAATGGTATAAGATAAGACAAAAAAAATAAAATAGCTTAGTCTTTCACATTTTTATCCACCAGCCTCAAGTCTTGGAAAAACTCCGATAATCTACCCACATCTTGGTTAAGGTCTAGGATTTCATCACACATAGCCTTCATCGCATGAGTCTGAAGCAATTGTAGACTTAGCCCAAGTATATGCTAGGCTAAGGTAGATCTAATGAATGGAAATAGAGGCATACAATTCTTTTTTAATACCTCCACCAAAAACATATGCAAGGTGTTAGTTGTTTTTATGATAAGTAGGTTGATCTTCTAATCTACCTATGGAATTGTCAATTCCAATAAAGGGCAGCTCGAACCTAGACCAATTGATGAGGATTTGAAAGACCTCCCACACTTTGGGCCTGCACATTCTGGAGGGTGGATCCCTTAATGCGTTTACAACCTCTGCACCATCGTCATAAACAACATTAACAACAACAAATAATCTCATTTAATAGCTCAACATAATAAGATAATACTGAATAGAATTGGTTGTTTATCAATAATATCAACTATTTGGAGCATGAGATAACTGCAACAACATTTCACAGTATAAGATAGTCATTGATTGCAATTTGTAGTAAGCTCTAGGTAAAGGAAAACAAATACTGAACCATACGAATAAGTACAACTTAGATCAGTGCCATATATCCATTGGAGGAGTCAAATTTATAAGCATCTAAGGGTTTATGATAGATTTAACACATAACATATAAGATCCTTGATAACATTGTTTTACAATCTCATCAATATGTATTCTAACCCAATACTACTTATCAAATCCTTATACATAACATATCCACCTACAATCCCATTCAAGCATTTTAATTAATTCCTTGAATTAAACCTAAAACAAGAATCATACACACCACAACAAGGAGATGAACGAAACAACCCTTGATCATTTTATTCAAAATTCAGATATGCTTGTACAATGGAGAGACACGAGTTCAAATTAATCATATAAATTCAAATGCTAGTACTCATCATAAAACATCAACCCCATGAATTCAAAACCCAATAATAATGACTCAAACCTAAATTGTATTTTCCTAAACCATCGAATTCTGCTACCTTTCTCAAGAACTTCATCTAGACTCCTAATTAAAAATATCTAACTTGTTAACTTTGTACCTTCTGGTTTTAAAACTTTCCTTATAGAAAAGAAGGAGAAAACAAGCATCGGACGTAAAAGCACATGTGTCACCAATTGACCAATCTTGTGATATTCCAAATACTTGTTACAAACAACAATCTCCTAGAGAATCTTCTTGTTCATCGTGCCCACTGAGAATGGTTGATGCAGCAACAAAAAACTTCAAGAATTTGTGCCTAGACTGTCACCAAAAAAAAAAAATTGGAATCTATTGTAACTGCAACAACTAATTTTTCAATTGTTAGCAGCCTACTACATTTCACTCTTCCTCAGTTAAATATATATTTACCCATTTCTAGTACTCTTCATCAGTTGGCCAATCAAAATTGATCACCTCATTCACCTTGACACTATAAGTTTTGTACTTAACTGCTACCTAATTCACTTCTCTTTCAAAAGACTCTAAGAATGAATCGGTGCTAATGATTTTGTCCATACAACTCACCCACAAAATCATAACTGAAAGGCTACCCTATTTTTGAGGGGTTTGTAGTCCAAACATGATATAAAGGGGTTCTTACACTTTTTGTGATTATTGCAGCTTGTGTAAGAGGCCCCATGGATATTGTTGTAATTGTAGGATGCATGAATAGGGCGTAGGATGAGAAATAAAGAAGGCATAGCTACTATCCTCAATAGTTTTATGAAGAAACACATGTGAAATGAGAGGTTCAAGCCTAGGTTTCAATAAAACATGTATGGGAGATCTGATTTTATGAATTTTTATCCATGTGCAAACCTAATGGGTTGTTTATGAACACTAATATAAATGATATACATGCACACACACACACATGTATGTATGTATGTATGTATGTATATGTATTTTTAAATGTAAATGCAAATGCAATTACTAGATGCTCTCCTAGAACAATAAATGCAACATATCATTAAAGAAATCTATTTCTATGTATATAAATATGTATTCTAAATGCAAGTGTAAATGAAAAGAGCATATGGTTTTGTAGTGATATAGATACAACATATCCATAAATTAATGTAATTGAAATTCTAAAGTCTTCAACACATATAATATGAAATCGATCAAACTATTAAACTGCATGAGAAATAAATGAGAATAATAAATGCATATGTATGTGTATTTTTAAATGTAAGTGTAAAATAAATAAGAATAATGAAAATTATAAAAGTATACAAGGAAAGGTCTCCTCCCTTCTTGGTAGTGACCCCTCTACACACAACCCTTAAAAATTATGAATAGAGGAATATAATATTTGAAGAACTCAAAGTTGATTCTCTCCTACCTGATGCAATTAGTCATTTTATCCTTACAAACATTTATAGTGATTACTAGAGGCACATAGACCAATTCTTCATAATAGAAGAATTTGATCATATTTTTCCAATGATGGCATTATGAGAAAACCTTAGGTGAAATGAATAATTCCTAGCTAAATCATTTAAAACATGTCCAACCATATAACAAAAGACCACTACTATGTGTACCTAGATACCATGGAGAAAGGCTCTTTGGGCTCTTTCATCAATCATCCTACCTTAAAACATACCAAAAGTCTCCTAGCAATTAGACATAGGAAGATTTAAGATGACTTAAAAAAAATTTATTTCCAAAGCATAAACTTATGATGACCTAACCAGGCCTAGTACACACTCCCTCCTCATTAACCAATTAGACATATGGAAATTAAATGTAAATTTCCTGCTATTTTTAGTCATGTAGGTGTCCAATAAACCACTTGGTGTTGTTTCCCTTCAAGTTTATTTACTTGAATGAAGAGAAAAAGTCCTTTGATTACAATTAGAGAATACATTTGAGGCCTTGGTTGTGTAACTGGTGGACCATAGTCACATTTAACACTTGTTACAAAGTTTGGGAGTTAAAACATTAAGTAGATTTGATTTGTGATGGACACATTTGGACGGTAGTAACAATAACTTTCAATCTATCAAGACTTGATTACCTTATAACCTGTGAAATTCTAGCGATGAAATGATAGATTAATCATAATGTCACCTTGGGATCACATCACCATGAAAGAACTTCATCCAACATCCTTATGAGTGCAGGTACCACCAAATAGGTATTTGTTCAGATCTGTCTTCCTCGTTTGAGAGGGAAATTAGGAAGAGAAGAGGAAAGCAGACATGTAGTATGTCTAAAAAAGGGAGATCAACTCGAGGTCAAAAGATTAGAAGAAAAATTCATAAACGCATGGAATTTTTTCTTGCTGAAGGGGGGTCATGTTCTTATGATGATGAGAGCATAGGTGACGTCGATGTACCCTTGAGGTACAAACATCTACAGAAACAATGGGTACCCAAGGAACTTCCTCCAATAAACACTAATTTTTGTGTCAATGAGAGGATATATCGCATAGCACCATCATCATTACATAGTTTGGGCCTATTTTGCATGGATGACATAAAGGTCTGTTATGAAAAAGTTACTAAATTGATGGAGTATGTCGGACCCTATTATAGTTACAAATATTGGATGCAATTGGTTCGATATACACAAAGTATGCATAGGTATGCACTGTCAGCAAATTATATACAACTAAAAGATAAGGATCAAAATAAAGGAGTGGCTATGTACATTAATGGAAGGCCAAAAGCATCAGAGAATATTTTAGGGTTTATAAATAGTACATGACTTGGGTCAACAAATAAGCAACCCAATTGCATATTCGAGGCACACGAGGGAAACTGTGTATTCGTATGTGTGATAAAATCAATAACTGCAGGGGAAGAGTTGCTAATCGATTACAATTTGAATCACTTAGTTACAAACACATTTACTATGGGGGTGGTATGTACTATTTACCATTTTACCCAACCTCCAATTAATGACTCCAATATACCATTTTATTCTTATGTTTTTTTTCGTAAGTCTATTGGTTTCATTTCGGTAATGTTTTTTTATATTTAATTTTTTTCACAGTGGGACATTGATCATACAGAGAAGGCTCTAGCCCAGAGCACAGATCGCGATGTATCTTTAGGTGCTTCTACCCGACAAGTTTACCACATTGTAATTGTACAAATTAGATATGAGAAATTTTTTTTATTATTATGTTTTTTTCATAAGTTTATTGGGTTAATTTTGATAATGTTTTTAATATTCTTGTTGCAGTCGATTGATTGGGGAAAGGCACCAATAGTAGATGAGAGAATCCATGGTGAGGTGTAGTCAATATTTTGTGATGATGACATCACTTATTCAGCAAACCCTCTCGATATCATAAGGAAGATCCCAAAAAAATGCAATGAAGAAATCGTTAAGTTGATATTCATAGTGTCTCAAATAAATGAGATAAGAGAGAGGGTTAAAATATTTTTTGAGAGATTACAAAACTTGCAAGTAATCTTTCATGAGGTCTTTAATTATTACATAATTTCATTCATGGTTTTATATTTTGTACTCTTTTATGTCATGAACTAAAATATGTGTTGTTTTTACAGGGTTATTTGCCTCCTCATGATGCTCCTGGCCATGATTAGGGTACTATAAGTGCTGCCTAAGGAGTAGGGGTTGGTACAAGTGTCCATCCTAATCTTCCTGCACATACATCACATCATTTGACCCCATCATCCATGCCTATATTGTCATCTAAAATGTCAGCAACACATACCATGCAAGCATCTGTTAATGCACCCTCTAGCAGCGAACACATGCCACAACATGCATTAGGACATGTACCTAGGGATGCAGATGCCACTAGTACTAGTGATGTTTTAGCAGCATTTCCTGGATCTTCCCATATTACTAGTATGGGAACATTTCTGATCACACTTGTGGTGACTGAGGATTTTGTTCCCATAAAGATAGAGAAGGTCCCAGGTACTTTAAAATGTTTTAATTATTATTATATATAATCCAATTGAAATTTACTTATTGATCACTCTTTTTAGACTATTGATCCCATGATCATTTTGTAGGAAATGATGTTTTTATAAACATCCTAAGTGATATTACATTGGAGCTCTTTGGGCCCACCATACGTACACGGTGGAATGCCCAAAATCAAGATTTAAAAGATGAGCTCATTAACCGTTTAGTTGTGTTGTTCGGTGATAAAACATTCAACCAACCAAGGTCCTTAAGAAAGTTGGTATACCTAAAGTATGTGAGGGACCAATATAGGTCACATTTAGAGAAGAAAAAAAAGTACGAAGGTCCCCCCATGATTCGAGAGGGAGTGGAAGGACCTAGTGTTGGATGGAAAAGAGAAGGCGAAAAGAAAAAAGGAAAGACACCACCGGGCCAAGGAAGGTATGTGATACTATCAAAATGTAATTATATACTGATTACTCTTTCCTTTTACATAATCTAATGTATTTCAAACTTTTCATAGGCTGAACACATCGAAGGCAACAAAGGCAAGACTAGAAAAACACAGGCATCACAAACTTGGCTCTGGTGGTTATATGAAATTAGCCGACGAATTGTAAGTATCAATAAATGAAATATAGTATCCAAATAATAAATTGAAAACAATTTTGGTTTTATCACACCATAGAAGCAAAATTCATGATCTTATGCAAAAATGTAGGGCTCTGAATTCAACAGAGTTTGCATAGAACATGACCTGAAGATTTCCTTCTAGCAAGGCTATGGAGTCGTGGCTGAATGCCTAAGATTCTTGACTGGGAAAACACAACCTTCCACTACATCTGACACACAAGTAAATAAAATCAATAAAGTTTATTTAAAATTGAATACTTGTGTAATCTATTCAATATTAATTTCCACCATAAAGTAATTACATTCCTATTTGTTTTAAACATTCAAACAATGACAATACTGCACATGACATTGGAATGTAGCTTGGTGAGGGTGGAGCACAACCTACAGATGAAGGTCATGGTGTGCATCCTAGTACTTTAGAACATGTAGAGCATGATCAACATGTTGAGCATGATCGGGCTAGAGAATATCAGGAACATGATGTGGCCCCATTAGGTAAAGAGGACCACTCTAAAGTTCTTTTGAACATATTTAATTGCAATTGGTGTATTAATTAATATAACCTTTCGTGTTTCAACTTTAGAGCATGTAGAGTGTGATCAATGTGTTGAGCATGATCAGGCTAGAGAAAATCAGGAACATGATGTGGCCCCATCAGGTAAAGAGGACCACTCTCATGTTATCTTAAACATATTTAATTTCAATTGGTGTATTAATTAATGTAACCTTTCGTGTTTCAACTATAAATCAAGATTTAGAGAGTGTTTAGCATGTTGAGCATGAGTCTATAACAAAAGTTCAGGAACATGATGTGGACCCATCAGGTAAAGAGAACTACTCTAATGTTCTTTTAATTAATGAAATACTTGTAACAATAATAATAAAACATATCAGTTTAACATTTCTTTCTTATTGCGGTAGGACCCCCCTTACAGTGACGTCCACATCATGAGAAGACGACTAGGTGTACATTAAGATCATGAGCAGAGGGTAGAACAACTAAAGGGGGGATAGATATTGATTTGGAAAATGATACTCCACTTCATATTTTTGTAGCTTTAAAAAACATACAAAAAAAAAGTGATTGTAATCATATCATGACAACCATATTTTTGATAATATGTAAAAACTAAAAGAATGGATATTATATGTTAATGAATGAATGTGAATATGTTAATTAATGAATTTTATATGTTAATGAATGAATGTTATATGTTATTAATGGATGAATGAATGATTAATGTTATATGATTGGGTATGGGGAATTGAGAGTGATGTGAAGGGGGGGAGGGGCCAAATGAGCTTCCACCATCACGTGGTTGGCCCTATTAAGTAGAGAATAATAAACTATTCTTGAAACAAAGAGAATCTCAATAAGGTAATGCACTTTTCAATATAAGAAATGCATCATTTGAAGCATCAAACCAATATGCAAAGATGGAATGTGCAATAAAAATTGGTCTCGAATTCAATCTGAATATAAGTACATTATACACAAGAAGATGGAGAATATGAACTACAGAATGGTGAAGGCAATTTGGGCCAAGCTAAGCACAATGATTCTCTAAAAAATTTCAATAACAGTGACATGGAAGATTGCATGAATGTCTTCAAGAAGAATTTGATGAATTCAAAGAAAAATTGGGTGTTTGATAGAGGAAAGTATGGACCTTTCTTTTGGGTGGCCTTGAGCCATCATTTTCTGAAATTAAATCTAATTTTTTTTCCAAAGGAATACAAAGGATTAATGGTTTCCAGTGCATGGATGACTCTTGAAAATCCTCTCAAAAATTTCTATTCCATGCACAGTAGTTTAGGAAATAAAAGGAACAGGAATTTCCAGTACATGGACAATCTTGATATTCCTTCTTTTAAAATAAATATTTCCATGTACAGTAGTATAGGGTCATGTTCATCTCCATTTCCATTCATTCCATCTTGCTCATTGGTCCATTACCTTGAGTTTGGTTTGCTCACCTAGAAATATGGATCCTTGCAATGATCTCACAATCATTCATCCCCAGACGGAGCCACTATTAGAACTATAAAATTTTGAAAATTTCATGGCTACACATACTCATTAGTTCCCAAAAATTCCCATACCATAAGCACAAGAATCCTCTCTTCATGAAATTTTTGCCTATATTTTGTCATGTGATCCCATAGAATTCATCTAACCCTGAGCATTTCAATGTATAATTCATATCGGCAAGAGATGGTGAGGGTCTACCCGATCCATAAAGCGTTTTATATTAACATATATTTTTTGCAGTCTATCAGCAAGAGTTTGGGAATGTCATACTGATATGATTTCATCTGAAGACACATATCGGCAGGACACAATTCATTGTCTCAATGACCAAAGGATCCTACCGGTGAGAAAATCTTCATCAATATAAGTCATAACGAGCACATGTGTGTTATATCGATGAAGCACAAAATGATTGTCGACGAGACCTAATTCATTGGTGTAAGTCATAACGGGCTTATTTGTGTCTTACCGATCGTGGTGCAATTCTAGAGCATCAAAAAAGAATCTGCAATATTCTTAATAAGTTTTCCAGAAAAGTAGGTCCTATCGGTAGTATAGTACTATCAGGGTGAGTTCGAGGAAGTCTTGCCAACCCATCATATTACTATAGCGGAATTATATCGGTAATAGGACTTGGCGATAATCTTTGTCTTGCCGATAACAAGATTCATCGGCGAGATTGGCATCATCGAAGAGAGATATGGAAGTCAAACCGAATATAGCTTTATCGGTAGGAGAAACATTTTGTTTCGGTGATCAAAATTTCCAAAGGAAGGTTCTCGACAAGATACAATTAGTCAAAGGAAAGTCCCGACGACCCCCAAAGTGACAATGATAAGTTATCATTGGTGAGAATCGTAGTGATACACTTAAGACTGAAGGAATAATTCCCCGGGAGACTCAGAATGTCAGTATGACTGCATGACACCATAGCGAAATATGATCTATTGGCTTATGATGAGACTTAGAAAATCGATGAGATTGTGTGACACCAAAACAATATGTAATATTGACTGTCGAAGAAACTCAAGGCATCAGCGAAACTACATGACGTCTCAATGGGTGTCTAATAAACATGGAAAATGACTGAATAAAATAATTGCTCGAGATTTGAGTATGAAGGTACACGACTTGATTGATCTCTCACCGATGGTACATTTCAATGAATATTTAAAAAAAAAAATTCATTGTTTCGTCAAAATTTTGACGAACACAACTGACAAATCACTGAAAAGGTTTGATGAAGTTGCTATAGTTGTGATGAAGGCTTCGTCATAACTCCTTGTCCATTTCATCACAATTTCGACGAAGTCCACCAATGAATGACAAAAAAGGTCCGACGAAGTTGCTTAGCTACGACAAAGGCTTCGTCGTAACTCCTTGCCCATTTCATCACAATTTCGACGAACTCCATTGATGAATCACATAAAAGGTCCGATGAAGTTGCTTAGCTACGATGAAGGCTTCGTCGTAAATACTTTCCCATTTCGTCAAAATGGCAATGAAATTCTAGTGTTCTTTCGACACTTCAGAAGAGCCATTGCAATTGCATTTTTTTTGTAATTCTTCGGTGGATACACAAAGTTTTCATCGATATTCCGACGAACATCCAAGTCATTTTATGATGCCAATGATTGACAAATTTGTGCAGTTCTTTTGATGTTTAATTTTCATTGGGAGTGTGACGAAAAAATAGCGACGAAAATGTTTTCATCATTTCATCACTTTTCTGACAAAGATTTGTCGAACAACCAGCGAACGTCCGTCAGAAAATGGTGTCAAATTCAGTAGTGTTTTCATAATGCAATCTGATCATCAACACCTTGCATCATCTAATTGAAATTTCTAAAGTAGGTTTAGAATTCATTTCATCATCCTACCTGATCAATTATCCAATCCTAACTCATCAAGCAATCTTATCAAATCCCATCACATCCTTTGATCCTATCCTAATCTGATCTTTAATCCAATTGCAATCTAAGCTTAACTTAAATCCCAATTTGAGCTTTAGTCCAGCTACATCCAAAATATTTTGATATCAAAACAAATCTTAAGATCTCTTCTTTCATCTTCATCTAATCCATTCTATTTATCTTTTCATCATCTTTTCTTTCCTTCTAATGATCTATTCCCATATTTTTAATCCATAGCCATCTAATTCAACATCATGAATCCTTATCCTCCATTGGTGCAGGAGCACCTATTTGATTTCTTGCCTCCATAAGGCCATTTGTAAATAGTTTATCTATTTTGTGTATTGAGTCTTATAATAAGGTTTATAAAACAATTTTAGGTTTTTGAGTCTTATTAAGTAATATTTTAAGTCATTTGTCAAATAATGTTTAAAGTTGTTCCATATTGTAAAAATTGTAAAAGTTGCTCAAAAACATTGTCAAGCAACTTGTCAAAAAGTGTCATTAAGGGGTTTTGTCAATAAAATAATCAAAAGGTGGTTGAAAATGGTTAGTTTTGGTTTAAAATGTATAAATACACCCTCAAAAACTCGAATTGGGGGTTTGGATACATTATTTTTGAAGTTAAATGAATGGCAACCTCAAGTTTGGTATGCATTTCCTAATTTTTACATTGTTACCAGATTGAAGTTGTACTTTGTACGGCCTTTAATGGACTCAAAAAATGGATTATCATATATGGATGGAAAGATATCTATTTCTAATTTCAAATTATTTTTGTCTCATTGAATTTTATCAAGTTTTGTGGAAGATATGATTATTTTGGTGAGACTGCCTATTCTAACAATATTGTGCAGAATTTACAGTCTAAAGAAGTGTGATGGTACAGAATTTAAAGTCTATATTTTGGATCTAAAGTCAATTTTATTTTGTTTCCATGTTAATCTACTTTCATTTTCTTCAACTCTCATCAAAATTCATTAAGAATTGAATAAGTTATGAACATTTTTGTGAGGGCAGGTCTGAACCCTACCTAGGGTTTGCAGTTTTGGGAAAAATACAATAACTTTCATTTCAACTGTTGGATCTTCATAAGAATTTTTGAAAAAGTATATAACTATTTTTTCTTCAATCTCACCAGAGGGATTGGCTTAATTATTCTTTTTGTAGAAGTTATTAATGACTGTTCATGGCAATAAATTGTGGGCTGCCATAGTTATGTTTCCAATGTGATATATAATGTTTAATAACATGTGTTATAAAAAGATTCTTTTGGATTATTGTTGAAGGTTTGTGAGATTTTTTTTGAATCCTCCTAGCTCTACATCAAATTGGTATAAGAGCCTAGAAAAGATATGGGGTGGTGAAGTTTGTTGGTTTTTTGTTGGTGTTTGTAGTTGTGTGTTGTGCAGGTTGAGGAAGGAACCTGATTGCCTAGGTGTGGCAAAGTGAAGTGGAAGCAAGGAGAGACTTGCTTGTGGAGATGGATTTGTTGAGAAGATTGGAAAGGTGTTTGCAAGCTGAGGATTCAAGAAGGAATAAGGAAAGAGAGGAAAAAGAGTTGAGAAAGATGGAGAGAAAGAAGGCAAGACAAATAGAGTTTGAAAAAGCCATGGAAGAGATGAGCAAAAGGTTGGAAAGATTAGATAAAGAACACCAACTTCTTAAGAAAGAATTAAGGAGTTGGAATATACCAATATCAAAGAGGTTAATATGGCCTCTAAAGAAGATTATGAAGAAGAAAACAAAACAAAAGAAGGCAGCAAATGAGATAGAGGTAAAGTTTGAATCTACTATTCAAGTTGAGCAAGGTAAGTTTCAAGTTGAGATGCATGGTATTCCAATTGTGTTTTAAGATGAACATGTTGATGTTGAGAGTAATGATATGGTTGTTGTTGGCACTAAAGTAGTTGATGAAATTGTTTTTGATGAAAAAGATGTTGATATTCATGATCAAGTTGTTGGTAATGAGGTTGTTAATAAAGATGTTGCAGATTTGTTTGCTAATGAGGTATATGAAGGTTTGAAAGAGTATGATTCAGGTTATGGTTATGGTGAAAATGTTGTTTTATGGTACTCTAATGATGAGAATGAAGATATAGATGACGCTACTAAGGTTTATACACAAGAAATAGAGTTTTGGAGCCTAGAAGTTGAGAAGATGATGGAGAAGAGATGGTATAAGAGGAAGAGGAAGAAGGACCCAAGGACACTTTCCAAGATGAAGGACAAAGTGCAAAGGAATTGGAAGATCAGGAAGAAGACAATTCAAAGGGGCTTGAATTATTTTGCCCTCGAGAGTTTGGTGTAGGAGCACCTATTTGATTTCTTGCCTCCATAAGGCCATTTGTAAATAGTTTATCTATTTTGTGTATTGAGTCTTATAATAAGGTTTATAAAACCATTTTAGAGGTGTTCGAGTCTTAGTAAGTAATATTTTAAGTCATTTGTCAAATAATGTTTAAAGTTGGTCCATATTGTAAAAATTGTAAAAGTTGCTCAAAAACATTGTCAAGCAACTTGTCAAAAAGTGTCATTAAGGGGTTTTGTCAATAAACTAATCAAAAGGTGGTTGAAAATTGTTAGTTTTGGTTTAAAATGTATAAATACACCCTCAAAAACTCGAATTGGGGGTTTGGAGACATTATTTTTGAAGTTAAATGAATGGCAACGTCAAGTTTGGTATGCATTTCCTGATTTTTACATTGTTACCAGATTGAAGTTGTACTTTGTATGGCCTGTAATGGACTCAAACAATGGAGTATAATATGTGGATGGAAAGATATCTATTTCTAGTTTCAAATTATTTTTGTCTCATTGAATTTTTTCAAGTTTTGTGGAAGATATGATTATTTTGGTGAGACTGCCTATTCTAACAATATTGTGCAGAATTTACAGTCTAAAGAAGTGTGATGGTACGGAATTTAAAGTCTATATTTTGGATCTAAAGTCAATTTTATTTTGTTTTCATGTGAATCTACTTTCATTTTCTTCAACTCTCATCAAAATTCATTAAGAATTAAATAAGTTATGAACATTTTTGTGAGGGCAGGTCTGAACCTTACCTAGGGTTTGCAGTTTTGGGAAAAATACAATAACTTTCATTTCAACCGTTGGATCTTCATAATAATTTTTGAAAGAGTATATAACTATGTTTTATTCAATCTCACCAGAGGGATTGGCTTCATTATTCATTTTGTAGAAGTTATTAATGACTGTTCATGGCAATAAATTGTGGGTTGCCATAGTTATGTTTCCAATGTGATATACAATGTTTAATAACATGTGTTATAAAAAGATTGTTTTGGATTATTGTTGAAGGTTTGTGAGATGTTTTGTGAATCCTCCTATCTCTGCATCATCCATCAATGCAACCAAAAATAGTAGTCAATGGGAATCCCAATTACATTGATGACAATAATGAAAGTCTTGTTGATCAAGATGAGTATGAAATAGACCCCCTTGATTCTATCATTGCTAGCAAGATATCCCCGAGCATCATCCAGAATCTAATCACTCATCCAAGCTATCCCATTACATCTTCACCCACACCTACTAGCAATCCTTATGCTAGCTTTGACAAGGGATATCTAGTATCTTCCTAATCCACATATTCATCATATCCTTCATCCACATCCTCTTCTTAGCCAACATCCACGTCCTCCTATCCTAATCCACCATCCCAATCTTCCCATCCTAATCTACTATCCCAATACATTTATTACAATCCACCACCCACATCCACGTCCTCCTATCCTAATCCACCATCACAATCTTCCCATCCTAATCCACTATCCCAATACCCTTATTACAATCCACCACCTATATCCTCTTGTCCTAATCCACCACCCACATCCTCCTATCTTAATCCAGCATACCAATCTACCTATCCTAATCTGCTATCCCAATACCCTTACTACAATCCACCACCCACATCCTCTTGTCCTAATCCACCATCCATATCCTCTTATGTCACTCCACCATGTCCTAATCCTCCGTCTACTCTTAGTCCTCCCTCCAATCCCATTCCTCCATCTAATCCTAATCCACCAATCCATAATCCTAGCCCTCCACCCATTCATAATCCTCCATCTACTCCCACCATACCATCTAAGCCTACAATAAGCAAGGACCTCATTCTTGATGACATCTAAGGACTTGTGACAAAGAATACATCCCCAACTCCACATCTTGAAGTCACAGAGCCATGCTGCCCCACTCCCCCATGTAAAATCACTGGTGATGAGACCTTTCTCCTTCCCATGCCTCTCATTACTATTACCACCCCTAGCACAATCCAAACTGTTGAAACCATCAAACCCATTGAATCCATTGAACCCCCATCTCCTACTCTGAGAACTATCAAACCCATCAAAGATAACCAAAACCAATCACCATCTCCTACTCCTAGATCCACCCAATTCATCGTAGACACTCAAATCCAGTCCACTCCCCCACCCATAGTATCACTGAAATCCATTCCCATGAACTTCATGAATCCTCCATCCTTCCATCTCCCTCACTTGAGGAGTCCCTCCAACACTCCATCATCATGCCACCGATAAAAGATGAGTCATGCCAAGAGCTTGATACAAAGCATACCAACATATCCCCTTCTTCACATCAAGATCATGTCATCCCATCTAGTCCACCTCAAGATCATAGTCCCTCATCCATTCCATCCCATGATCCCCTTGAAACTCAAGATCCAAACACTCCATCCCATGAGCCCTTATCACCTGCTGCCACAAATCTAGATCCTAGCATATCACCTAATCCCTCTCCTAATCCCTTACCACTCATTCCTCTCGATCAAGATGTTGCTACCCCATCATCCCCATCTCATGATCCTCCATCGCTACCTAACCCTACTATCCCCACACCACTTTTATATTCCCTCGATACTCTCACATTCATCCATGGTGGTTTCCTTGCAAAAGAGGAACTGAGCATATACACCACCCATCCTCCTCCACCCAATGATGGAATCACATCATTCTTCCAAAATACCAAGCATCCTACTATAGATCAAATGCTCAATATCATGAACTACCAAGGAAAATGTTTAGGCCTTCATGAGCAAGGTATTTTAGAGAACATCCATGTCAAAGAAAATCTGCATGCACAAGGTCTTGGATATATCTCTCAAGACTTGCAATCCATAAATTTTGGTACAACCTCTATACATCCTAAGCGAGCCTCTTCCAAAAGAATAATAGGCTCTTCCCATAGCTCCACCAAGCCATTTGCTGCCATCTCCCCTCCATTGTATCACCTCAAAACAACCATCCATATTCCTCCTTCATCTTCTGAATCCATTTTGGGTCCTTATGTCCCTCCATCCACCATCTCCCACCCCTCATCTCCTCCATCCATTTTGAGTCCTTATGTCCCTCCATCTACTGTCACACATCCCCCACATACTAAGTCCATTTTGGGCCCTTATATCCAAAAATCATATTTTCCATCTCATCCTATTCATCCTTTTATCCATCCATCACGTATCCATGTCACCCATCATAAACATCCCACTCTCATGTTCCCTAATCAAGATCAACAAAGGAATGTGCCAACACATTCTCCATCCACATATCATCCCCAAAATCCTACCTCCATCACTGCATTCATGTTTCCTCCACATCATCCATATCCTTGCACCCATCCCATTGCTATTAAAAGAACTTTGGATGCTGAAGTAAAAATGCATAAATCTAAACATCCACATGAATCTAAATCCCCTCATGTCTCCTTAAAAAGGTATTTTGATGAAAATAAAAATCAAATCTAAATTCCAAATCAAACCCATAGGCCACAAAGGTCCACCGAAGCAAAAATCAAAATCATGTGGATCCCAGAGAAAAAGGATGCAATGCCTTCAAATGAAAAATATGTAATGACATCCAAAGTTGCTAATCCAAAAGCTAATCATACACATCCTCCATATCCTAAATATTTTGGGTCCTTATGTTCCAAAATTCACTATCCCATCTCCTCCATTATCCCCACATAATCCATCCACTAAT
>VDFB02105778.1:0-10467 GCA_007258455.2 Sequoia sempervirens | reverse complement strand
CTTGATTTGTAGTCTAATCTTGCTTTCCTTGATTTGTACTATCATTTTTATCATCATATTCATATCCACAAGTTCTGGATAGTGTACCAAAGAATCCATCAACCTTAACATTTGCACTTTCAACCATTTTCTTCAATCTTTTATTGTAACATCGGTAGGCCTTGCTCTTAGTAGAATAACCCAGAAAGATACCTTCATCACTCCTAGCATCAAACTTTCCTATGTCTTCATCTCTCTTAATGTAACATCTACTTCCAAATATCTTGAAGTATTTAACAGTAGGATTTTGACCGGTCCATAGCTCAAAAGGGGTCTTACCACTATCACCTTTGATTTGTACCTGGTTGAGTATGTACACAGCAGTACTCACAGCTTCTCTCTAGTAGATATGAGGGAGATTTTCTTTCAGCATCATTCTTCTAACAGCATCTTCAATTGTTCTATTCTTCCTTTCCACAACTCCATTTTGTTGAGGGTTCCGCAGTGTAGACATTTGTCTTCTTATCCCATGTTCTTCACAAAAAGAATTAAATTCACCAGAAGTGAATTCACCACCTCTATCTGATCTCAAACACTTAATCTTCAAACATGTCTTTGTCTCAACCATAGCTTTGAAGATCTTGAACTTTTCCAATGCTTCATATTTCTCTCTTAAGAAAGTAACCCATAGCATTCTATAATAATCATCAATGAGTAGCATGAAATACATGTAACCTTGTAGACTTCTGACCTTAGAGGGACCACACAGATCAGTATGCACAAGCTCTAACAATTCATTTGAACAATATTTTTTACTCCAAAATGAAATTCCGGTTTGTTTTCCCAATTGACATTCCTTGCATATTGCATTAGTAGGTTTCACCAACCTAGGTAGATCTCACATAGCCTTTTTAGAACTTATCTTGACAATATTATCAAAGTTAACACGACACAATCTCCTATGCCATAACCAACTTTCATCAACTTGAGCAATCAAACAACTTTTACTAGCAGCATTCAAGTGAAAGATATTACCTTGTGTCTTTGTACCTGATGCAATTACATTTTCGAAACTCAATATTTTGCACTTTCCATCATTGAACTGAAGATTATATCCCTTATCAACCATTTGACCAACACTCAAAATATTATGCTTCAAGCCTTTCACATACAGAGCATCATCAGTATTATGCTTACCATCAAGAGAAATGCATCCTCTTCCATGGATCACATCAAATGTATTATCACCAAATCTTACAAAACCACCATCATATTTTTCAAAGCTCACAAACTTACTTTTGTCTCCTGTCATATGATGTGAACATCCACTATCAATTACCCATTCATCTTTCTCTTCAATTCGAGCAGCCAAGGCTTTCTCCACATTTGTACAACTAGCAAATTTGGTAGATACAGGACTATTTTCTCTAACAACAATAAATACCCATTCATCATCATCTCTATCGGATTCTTCATCTATTACACCTTCATCAGCAACATAGTAACATGTCTTCTAAAATATAGGCTTGTTATGTCTTGGTTTAGGGGCTCTTTTTGGACACCTTGATGCAAAATGACTTATCTTATTGCAAGAAAAACATTTAAGAGGCAACTTTCCTTCATACTTACCTTTTCCTCTTGGTACCTTTTTGACAATAAGTGCTTCTAGCTCTTCCATCTCTTTTTCTTCTTCTTCAATCTATCTGATTTCATCTTCGTACTTGAATGTCTTTCTAGATGAACTCTCACTTGGTTCATAACTCTATCTATCTCTTCTAGAAGTAGTGGCCTTAAATGCATATTTAACTTTAGGAAGGGCATCACCAAATTTTCTCAACTCAAAAGTAGTCAACTTACCAACCAATGTATCTCTGATCATGTTTGTTACAGTCCAGAGCTCTTCAATAGCACTAGCCTTGACTTTGTAGGAATCAAGCAAGGATCTAAGCACTTTAGCAACAATCTTAGATTCTTTTATCTTCCACGCTATTATTAATATCACACAAGTTCATTCACTCTTTGTATAAAAGTATTAATATTCCCATCATCACCCATCAAACCTTTCATTTCAAGCTTTCGCAACTTAGCAATTCTCAGACATTACTCACTTCTGCTCTGCAACTTTTTTCTAGATCTCATAAGTAGTTTCTGATCCATAACATTTATCATCTCCTAATCAGTCAAAGCACTTCAACAAAGCTTCCCCTTAGTCTTGATATTATTATACTCTACTACTTGATCCTGTAAGTCTAGTAGGACCCATTCTAAGGGAACACTCGGCCACTGCAATGCCCTAGGGTTCATCAACGCATTCCCAAATGGAACCCATCTGAAGCTCTAAAGATTAATTCGGTTCACCAAATCTTGAAATCCATCTCTTCTGTAACCCTTCATCCCCAGACACCTTAAGTTAAACTTCTATTTCAAGGAACTTTAGCTCGATACTAATTATTGGTAAACAAGTGCAAACAACTGAGAGGGGGGGTGAATCAATTGTCCCAAAACTTCAAAACTTATCCAACTTATTAATTTTATTCTCATATCTAATTATTAACCATGAAAACAAAAATTAACAACACATCAAATGCACACATAACACCAAGATTTTTTTATGTGGAAACCCTATTAGGGGAAAAACCACGGAGGAGGTTAGTCCACAAGATTATACCCTGTTAAAAGTGTAATGAAATGTGAAAATATAAAATGCACTCACCCATGTTCCTACCTCAGAAGTCACCTCATCACAAAAAGCAAAGACACAATGTTCTATGTACATTAGATTTGTTTATCCAAGGATTTTGAACTGGATAAATAGTATGAGGCGAAAATGTCTATCACATTTCTCAAGTTGGGTTTACGAACAACTCTTTTCACTCTCTCACTTTTCTTCTACCCCTCTTCACTGCAAAATGATTAGGGACATTATTCACACATACACACATGCTCGTGACACCTAATTCAAAACAAACAAACTTCCTCTTCTTATATATCCTAAATAAGAAATTTCACTAAGGTTGGGCTTAAAGCAGCCAATAAAAATAAATATGACCTGCCGCCCAAATCCATTCCATACACCCAATGTGTAATGTCCCAAAGTAGCCACACCTAAGAGACCCAACCGATCTTCAACACAAAAAACACTTCAATTAAATTCTCCTCGAAGATCCACAACACGCTTCAACACCATGTCGGCCAGGAACATGAAAAATATGAACACGCAAGAGAAAATCTCCAACCATGATCTCAATGCAGACATGCAACAAAGATAGAGCACGATCTAGAAGCATCCAAAAACATTAAGAACCAATAGAGAATCATCCACAACAAATGAACTAACAGAAATAGCCTCATCTTCAATCAGGAACACTAACTGAAGAAATGGAAAAACTGTTTGAATGAAAATCTTCATAACTTGATCAACTCTTCATGCGGATCTCTAAAACTCGATGTGGATAGACTATATACACTTAGAAATAAACCCTTTAGTCCGCGACCTCTTATCTTCAATGTACAAAACATACCACTATACTGAACTTCACTTAATCGCTGACAACTTGCAACTCATTTCTTTACAATTTTCTCAATATCATCAACATATACAGCTTCAAATACATTTATGTTAATAGTGTTGACATCAATGACAACCACATATCAACAACACAACCACAACATCCAACAATCCCTACAATAAATTTTCCTTAGGATCATTGTCCATTTATTTATTTATTTATCAATTTATTCAATTCATCACATTAATAAACCCAACATTGTTTCTCTAACTCCCTTCCATACTAAATTTATCATTAATGGCATTAGAGTTAAATTTAATTATGAGAATTATCATCATAGGATCATATGATTTACCAACTTATCTGAATTCCTATTCCTATGTTACACATCCATATAGTTCTAGGAACAATTTAAAACATCCTTTTATTGCTTTGGTAATTGAATCCGTTTCATCTATTGGTTTGACCTTTAAACTTCCCCCCTTAATATTCATTTTTTTTTTCTCATTGCATATTGTTATTACTAATGTTGGTATATCTTATGAGTTCTATCCCAAATAATATGATATGGATGTAATATTTGAAACGAGTGGTAATAATCTCATCATCGCTACCCTAACAATGCTTGCATGATTAGTCTTATGACATGGTTAATGATTTTTTCATATAAGGTCTATATGATTATTGTTTCAGTGCTACTTTGCAAACACAGGGGATTTATCACAGGAAAAGATAACTAGCGACCATTGAACCACACTTGCATAGATATGATTAAATAACTATTACAGGGATAGAGTCGTTAATGTAAATATGAGTTTAGATTACAAATATGAATAATTCATAATAGATAAATATGCTTAGGCTCCAATACTAATTCTCAGTCATAAGTCTGGCAATGCTAAACATCTGGTAGAGTATGTTGATCAACGACAAGAGTGTGTGGAAAAAATTACTAATAAATATGAGTGCAAATGTAAATATATATTTATTTTGTTTATCGGATGTAGTTGAAAAGTTCTACTATTATAAAATTGATTGCATGCCTAGAATGTATAGCAGATCATAATCAAATTCAAAGTGATTTCCTAAAATGACTATCTCGCAGAGGCCTGGAACAATACCCGCGCTGAATGCTAACACTTGGAGTGAAGACATCTAGGCCCAATTTCGTACAGCAACTCAACGCCCAGAAGATTGAGTGTAGCGATTATACGATGGAGTTCGACGCCTAGGGATGTCGCCTCAATGATCCGTGATTGGTCATCCAAGGGTCTACATGTGACAAAATGAGGTGTACAAATCATATATTTTGGAGGGAACGATGAATAAATTTATTGCAAAATACAACATCGATCTACCCAATGGATACTAACCTATGACTTGCATAGCCACCCTTAAGTGTGGCAAAAGAAAAGGGATCGTAAAGGTGTAAACCCAAGGGATATAATGCTACTCACGCCCATCCATTCCATGAGATTGTCCTAGGTTATCTTCCCTTCCGTACTAACTTAGTTCACCATATTCATGCTACTGTTGATATTGATCCTATGTATATATAATTATCAGTATTCAATTTCAACAAGGATACAAACATTATACTCACCCTACACGAAATCCCTACACACAAGAATTTTTCACATCCAATCCTACCTCACTGTGAATCAAACTAGATTATCTTGATATTAACTATGAAACCTGCAGTACAAATCTCTCCTGTTAAATTGCTATCAAGACTCGTGCCAAAGTCAGTGCGATATTCAACCATTATTTATAGAAATTGACTCTTGCCAAAACTTTCCTTGTCAATGCCTGAACCCTACAAATTTCATACTAGCCAATTTATTAAGGTATCTAGAATAAAACGAGAGTGTTCTAGATGACTGCAAACAAGGACAAGGTGGTATGAGCCACTGACGGGTCTTACGTTGAACAAAATTTATTTCCTACTGACTTTAATCGCCTAACAAATAGAGTGATCATTCCAGACTGAAATTTATCACCAAATCCTCTCACACATCAGAAGATAAGCAAATGAGAAGGCAATTCTGCAATAGCATTACTTACATGACATGGGAGTAGATTGGTCTACTTTAATTGCAAATCTTCTAATTCAACCCTAAGTTAGATTGCGCCCATACTTTATTGATGAGCCATTGGATACTGGACCACACCCATCTTTAGGTAGATTATAGGGTTATGCCATTTTATAGTACACTCCCCACCAAACCATGCAGGAGTATTTACAACAAACAGGCTCTACTTAATTATATTATTGTGCGCCTTGCTCTCTTATTGAAGAGGCTTGATAATCAAGCTTCAAAAGTAGAGAATCAGTGTTGCCAAGTGGAGCAGAATTTGGCAAGGATAGTTTGGTATGCTTCTCAGGTCATCTTCGAGGATGGAAGGAATGTTATTCACATGCTAAGCTACAAGGGATAGGGATCACAACCCATTTTAAAGTTCTTACCACCCCTCTTCTCCTTCCATCTACTTATTCCATAGAATTTGTTCCTTCAGATATGAAACTCTTGTTACTCACTAATAGTGGTGGTTTAGGTATTTTCATGGGGGTAGCCACAGACACAGAGATTAAATGTTCCTATTTTTTAGGTTTCATTGTTTAATTTTTTTTAATTGGCATTCAAAAGGTACACAAAAGGAATAGAGGGGAAGACGTTGGTCACCCCCCAATACTCTCAAGAGAGCCCATGACCACCTCTGCAGGCTGCAGCCTGCAAGAGGTTGTGGCCTCCTGGGTCCGAGCCCTCTCAAGGCATAGTTCACGTGCTAATGGAGGCCATTAAACATCATTTTGTTTTAAATTTTTTGCACTTCCTTTCATAGCATTTTTTTAGTTTGTAACTTCAAATAAAATACTATTAACTTGTACGATTAGAGGTAATCATATTACTTCAACTTATATGAATTGAGAAATACATTATTTAATATTGAAATACACTTATGTGTGATGGAACGCCTGGTAACAATACGTCTTGTAGGACCTATGCATAGGTATAATTTTATTTTTTTTAAGTATACATATATCCCCTTTTACATGCAATATATATATATATATATATAAATGCACATAGCTACTCTATGTATAGATTCTAAGGATTTATAAAACAAGGAAAGAATTTTTTTTAAACGTATTTATTTATTTATTTCATAATTTTGATAGTGAGGTTATCAATGAAAGTCTTGTAGGTTAGGAATAGATTATTAGACTCTGTTTGATCTCTATATATAAATATATACTTGTGCAACTTGAAAGAACACAATTTGTTTATCTCCCTATAAAAGAAACTACCATCATTTAGTTTTAAAACACTCTTAATTTTTGTCATAGAATAATAAAACAGAATACAAAATTTTGTTTTAAATACTGGATCAGTCTTGTTTCAGTAAAATAGATGATGCTTAAGCCCACTTTCCCTCTCGACAACGAGGTTATTATTACTATCATTATTTTTGAACGTATGGGTAAATGGTAAAATTTTTGCCTTTGTTGAGACATAAATAAATCACTCTTTCATTACACTTAAAAGGATACATAAACCATACTGTAATCCTTCCCTTTCCTTTTTATTTAATCACAAACTTGAAAGGGTATACCAGTACATCCTTAATAACAAAAGAAATGAAATGAGAGATCTAAACCCTATATTTCTATTTCAAAACACAAATGCTTCAAAGGAAATTTCTTGGCTCCCATGTTTCTTCAAGAATATTACAAGAAAAATTATTATAATACAAGCCTTTTGGAAGAATAAGATGGTTATCTTAATCTACAACATTCATCATGCATTTACTTAAACTCTATTTATTCCACATTATGTAGAAATGAGATAAACAACAAACTAATGCACCAAGTCTTGCTCTCCACCCTAGCGTAATGGCATCATGGAGCCTTGTGGGCTCTAGCCATACCCCCAAGCAAGAAATCTATTAACCCCAAGATGATAGATGGAGTTTTCTCAATCTTACCAAAAGACCAAAACAATATGACATCAAATTTCACACATTTAGGCTCTCCACTCACCATATTCAACAAGATCCACGCAACATTTTACCCTCCTACAACAAAACGGACAAAGATGATGAAGATGAGGAAACTTATCTTTTTTGTTTAGATGAGGGGATTTAGATCTTCCATCCTCCACTCCTCTCCAAGCCAATCTATCTTGAGTCCATATCCTAAGAGGGAGACTTCTCTCCTCCTCACCTCTTCTCTTCAATTTACACAAAAGTTCTCCAAAAGGAGAAGTGGGTAGTGCCCAAATCTTCCACCTTCTTGAGATATATAGGGACCCTCCAAACCTACACTCTTTCCCCCAAGTTCTCACACATGTGTGAGTCTTGTGCCAATTCCAAGAACTTTTGGGGAGTAGAAGGTTGAGAGTGACAAGTCACTCTTCCCAAGCCCCAACACTTTTTGAATTTTTCACATTCATGAATGTGGACTTTTGAGGGGTCTTTTCACACTCCAAGGACAAGTTCACATGTGTCAAAAAGGTTCCAAACCCATAGGTATAGGTCCTAGGGGTCTATTCTTGTTCAAAAACCAAGGAAATTGATTCAGTAATCCCTTTTTAAAACCCACACAAAAATCCATACGAATTTTGATCTTAACCAAGGGTTCCAACCCCAACCAAACTCACATCACATGTCCTACAATTGGATTCTACTCAATCACCCAACCAATAATAAAACCTCAAACCCTTCTAAGTCAAATAGGGCTACACTTAGAACTTCCCAAAGATGTATTTGATTTGATTCTAGCATTTATCTATCCTCCTATTTGCATATTTGATTCCTACACATTACCAAGGTCAAAATGATTAGATCATTTATCTCTTCATATTATTAGCTAATCCAATTCACATAATTTTCACTCATGAACTATTTACTCATTAATACATCAAATGAACCTAATGATTCAATTTTCATTATAATCAAAGGAAATACACACTTACTCTAATACAAGAATATAGTCAATGAAATAGTCACTCCATTATTTTGTTTACCACCTTAGTAATTCATTTTAAACTCTTATAACATTAAGGATGAACCATTTACTAAAATTTAATATGCCAAATAACCCAACACTTTCAAGTTATATCCAACAATTCACATGTGCATCTATCATAATTAAATCAAGGTTAATGCCCATGAATCCTAAAAAGATTTGTATCATTCATTTCATCATAATTATCATCTAACTACTTGATCGATTGAAATAAAATTGGGGATATGAAATGGGGTCTTACGTTCATGGTAGCATAAGCAAGATTATTATCAAATAATCACACTATTTGTCATCCATAATACATCTTACCATCTATTTAGGATCACATAAAACATACTAGGGCTTTTACTTAATCACATGCAAGGTACCTTACACATCTCTTTGAGAGGAGTTTTTCCCCACCTGGTTTTCTCCCTTTATTCACTTTTATAGATTCTAGTTGTATTCAGTAATCTAATCAGCCTAGTTGTCGACTCTTGTTTTCTCTCTTTCACATGCATTTGTAGTTACCTCTGCTCTTGCACATGCTCAGGACTGCACCTTACTCATTTTGGGGTGTTGTGAAAGTAGTTAATTTTAACTTAATTATGTTAATTAAGTTACCTTTATTCCTCTCTTAAGATTTGACTTTAGTTTGTATATTGTGACATTTAATAATTATATTAATTATTAAATGTCTACCTATTAGGGTTACTTTTAGGTTTGCATGATCTCCTTTCTTAAGGATTGATCCACTATATATTTCTTTTATTGTTTTGATAATATATCTTTCATATTATAGAGCTTCAAACCCTCTCTTACTTTTTTCTCCATTCTCTTCCCTGTGACATGTATCTCCTTCTATGCAGGTTTTCTTGAACTTTGAAGTTGGTTTTGATAACTTCTACATCATTGGTGTTTACATCGATCTAATTCATCCCTAGTAGAAAATTTATGACATTAGTATGTAATAATATACTAGGATCCTTCTCTTCATTGTTGAAGGGTGTGTGGGATGGACCTTGCACACCCACCCATTCATTAACCCCACTCCCTATTCTTGGATGGCATGTGAATTATCATTAAGCTGATTTATCATCATCATCATCATCTCATAATTCATCTAGTTGCATTAGTATTATTATTCTCTAGTGACCCAATAAATACTAACATTAATACCACTATTCAAATTAATGATTAAAATAGTGAGGTTGCTCAAATTATTGATATTAAATGGATAAGTTAAAAAGAGAGTCCAAGAAAGTAAGACTATTGTATAGAAGATTCAATGACATATTTCCAATCCAATCAATTGAAGTCCTTTTATCAATGAACCTAAAAACTAGACCTTAGTGGTTAATTGAAATGCATGGAATCAAATTTCACCCATGTAAAACTTGTCAATTAACAATATCTCAAGGAATAACATCTCACAAACACATCACCTAGATGCAAGGTTTAGAAGTGAAAGACAACCGAGATTTCTCTTACCAAGTTATGCAAGAATTTCAATTGTTAGTGCTATATAACAATGTTTCAAAAAAAAAATTAGGTTGTGTTGTTGTCCAACGTGTAAAATTTGGTATATATTTTTTTGGGCATGACAAAACCAATCCTCAAACTCAATAGAATCCATAAAATCCATGTAACACAAACACTCCCTTTTCAAGACCCAACATTCAACTCATCCATCATTCCTTAATACAACACATATAATCCACCACTAAATAATCCTCCTATGGATCTACCATCAAAAATCAAGGCTTAACACAAAAGATCCATGATACACAAATGGGAAAAACTATGAAATCATATTCTCTCCAAGACTTATGTATTTATCAATTTGATAGAGCATAACAATGTTGCCATTTCCCACTAACTTTGAAATACAAAAGTTTGACAAGTACAAAGGATGTCGTAATCAAGAAGAACATATATGAGAGTTATATGTAGCTTTGGATTAGAGGTGTC
>VDFB02105777.1:0-12766 GCA_007258455.2 Sequoia sempervirens | reverse complement strand
CCAAACTAATTTCGACCCAGTTCCTCATTTTCCTCCGCGAACAAAACCCATGTCTTCGATTTTTCAAAATCGATTTTTGATTTTTACTCCGACACTTCCGGAGGCCATAACTTTTGACTCGGGTGTCCGTTTGAGCTGAAATTTGACAGGTAGTTGCGTTATGAGCTAACGAGTGGATTCCCAACCAATTTTATAAAAATTGGTTGGACTCCATTTTGACCCATTTTTGGGGCCTCAAAGTTTCATCTTGACCCCCAAAATCCTAATTTAGTGTTTTTTGAAAATTTATTTTTGCTCATAACTCAATATGCATATCTCGAATCTGGGATTTTTGTTGGTAATTCATCCTATCTCACCAATGGGTATTTTTTGGACAAAATTTGGACTCTCAAACATACAACCATGAGGTTTCCTAAAATGGCAAAATTTGACAATTTTTGAAAATTGCCAAATCGGGAAAAATCTACTTGTCAACACCTTACATCCCTTAAAGCCCCGGAGCTCGGTGTAGAATTGATTCCATCATATCCTTCAATCATTCTAGTCTTCGATCCAATCCTCATCTGAGCTTTAATCTTATCCCAATCTGAGCTTAGCCAAACCCCTAATCTGGGCTTTCATCCATCTGCAACAAAGTCTTAAGATCCTTCCCTCCATCTTCTTCAATTTTGTCCCATTCATCCATCTATTCACTCATTCCATGTAACCATTCATCTGCTTCAAACTTTCATCTATTATCTCAACACTTCATCGAACCTCCTATCATCTCAAACATTCATCAAACCTCTTTCTATCATTTCAAACTCTTATTCCATAATCTTGATCAATCATTTACTCATTCTGAGTACTCTTCCACCTGTTCCAAGCATCAGTCATCTATCCATTTGGTCACCTTTTCCTCATCCAGATCCTCATCCCTCTATCCAATCCACCCAAACAATCCTTTTTCCTCCCCCCATCCTCTCCCCTCATCCCCTCTCCTAATCCCTTGTCATTGGTATCTAGCTATAGGCTTTACCCCATGCAATCCAATGTCATCCATCTTATCATCATCACTTCTGCTTCTTCTGCACATCTTTTCTATCTCATCGTTCATCATTTCACCATTCATCTATATGGCATGTCATTTGCCCACTTCATCTTTGATGATTTGGATAACTATCCCATCCTTGAAGCTTTATATAGTCACTATCGTCCAACATCATTTATCTTATCACTTCATCATTCATCTATCTTGTCCCATCGTGTCGGTCCAATCATTTTATCCCCTTATCTAGGGTCATCTCATCCTCTTTCATCCATCATTTGTTGTCGGTCTTTAGTCGAACTACGTGGCCCCTGCGCTTTCACGTAGGCAAGGTCGATCATTTGATCCGCCCCTGGGGTTCCATCATCAGTCTTCAACTCTTGTTCCTATTGTCTGTCCCGTCTTTACCATCCATCAATGTCTCCATCTTGGTTGGTCATCCACATTTCATCGAACTACGAGGGCTCTGCGCTTTTACATAGGCAAGGCTGATCTTTGATCGGCCCTCGAGCCCCTAGGTCTTTAGGGTGTGTCAGTCCCATGTCTTGTCTTTCTTGTGTCGTGCCATCAAGTTATGCCCTTATCTAGCTGGTTCTTAACAAACACGATCCACTTGTATCATGAGATCCAATCAATTTTTGAACATCCTGCGTCATAACGATCTTTTAGTTTCGTATCCATCATCTTTGGTCTCAACAGGATGTATCCTTCCTAACAGACCTCATCAATCCCATCTATCCCCTTGATCCTATGGCAACGGACATTTGAAATTGATTGCAATCTTTTGATGCTTTTGGATTTTGTTTATCATTTGAGCTCCCTATCATCACTTGTCAAGACCGCCATAATCCATCATATTATGGTGTGTTTTGATTGGTCAACATAGGGGCATATCTTGATCCTTTTATGTCTATTTGTGTCTTCTTGGTTGTACCATGTAGTACCCACCAAGATCCCTGAGGTCTTGTGTTATGCTGGGGCATCCTTTTGTGCTTGTGGTTATCTCAATACCTGGTCCGACCAAGATCTTTCTGACCTTGGGGTGTTGGGATAGCCTTCTTGTCTGTTATGTTTATTTGATGCATTAGACACAATTTCGCCTTGGTTCTTCATACCCTGGTGTCTTGTGTTTGATGTTATAGCAAAAACCAGTGCTCCAAAGATGATAAATTGCATTTAGAATTGCATCTCATTCTCCATTCTATCGTCTTGCATATATCCCCCCATCCATTCATCATTCATCCTTCATCCTTATCTCTATCCCATCTCCATCCATTCCACTTAGCCTGAATCACCTAATCATATCCTTGGTCTTGTCCCCAGTCTCGTTACTATCCTTGACCCCCCATCATCATCATCATCCATTATTATCATTCCCTATCCCTTCGGTGTTGTTTTGGGATGTATCCTTCCCTCATCAACAACACTTTCATCATCATCGGGGGGTATTCCTCCCTATCCTTTTGTGGTGTTTTGGGATGTATCCTTCCCTCATCAATACCACTCAGTGGGATGTATCCTTCCCTATCCTCATGTTGTTTCGAGATCCTTCAATCCTTCATTGACAACACTCCATCCATCATCAACCCATTTTGGCTTGTACCTTGACTGGGGCAACATCATCTTTTGTCCTCAAATCCATTTGTGCTTCATCCATTTCCATATCACTTCTCTTCCCCATCACCTTGCATCATCTTCCTCATCTCCCCTTGCATCACATCATTTATTTCGAGAGCACACACGTGTTCTCTTCAACCCGCATGTCCTCTCGAGGGGGCATCCTTCATCCCTAATTTTCATCACTTTCTTTTTCCCTTCTTAGTCACTCCTTTGGATGACTGGGGCATCTTTTCCAATCTAACCATCTTCTTCTAGGTTCTATATTTTAATATTCTTTGAAATGATGCTACTTCGTAACACCATCTCAAAGAGGGGCAAAATAGACATCCAAATTTGGACACTTAATTTATCCAAATTTATCACCTTTCATCTAAATATCCTTCTTATCCGAAAGTGCTAATTAAATAATACCCTATTATTTTAATTAATATCTTTAATTCTCGCTTAGTCCCTAAGGTATTTAACACAATTAAATACCTACCCTCCTTTTAATCCTCTTTTCATCAAATAAAATTAAATAAATATTACATTTATTTAATTCCTCACATGTCATTTTTATCTAATCCTAATCCATCTCCTCCTAATCTTTCATATGTATGCACATGCCTAATCCTTGCTTAGGATGTGTCACATCCTCCAACTTTGGCAAGTTGGCTTTTAATCCTAATTAGCCCCTTAATTATCCTCTAATTACTTATTAATTAAGCCTAATCATTCTCCAAGGAATTTTTAATTCCTTTTTATTTGTCCTAGATTCCCCTCCTTTATATGTGAATTTTTAATTCACATTCCATTCTTCCAAGGCTTCTAGAACCTTGGACTTGTCACAATCTCCACATGTGACCAACCTTGGACTTGTCACAATCACCACATGTGACCAAGTCCCACCTTTTTGGAGCCCACCTTTTACCCTCTAGATCATCCTAGGAATGTGAATTTTTAATTCACATTTATCCCCCAACCACCTTTCCTTTTCCCATGTAGATTTTTGAGGAATTCTAAAATTCCTCAAAAGTCCCTTTCACTCCCACTTGGGGACAAGAAATCCCTTTTTGTGGAAATCCTCTCATCCCCAAGGTGCATGTCCTTTTCCACCTCATGTACCTTTTTGACAACTCATTTCCATCTCATCCACCCTTGGCCACTTCACCCTCCACATGTCAAGATGTGAGGGCTTGTGGGTTCTCAACCCACCATAGCCCTTCATCTTGGCCTTGTTGGATCAATCTTGACCCTTGAATTCTCTAGAGAATTCAAATTCTCCTATAAATACCCCCTCCTCAAGGGCATTTCCACAACACTTCTTCATTTGAGCAACCTTATGCTGCCCATTTTCATTTACACAACACTTCATTTTTGAGCACCCACATGCTGCCCATTTGCATTTCCAACACTTAGCTATCTTGCACCCTTATGCTGTCATTTTGCATTTTCAACACTTTGCACTCTCACAACTACATGCTGTCCAAGTCATTTTAGATCATTCAACCATCTTTTTTCCATCATTTTGCATATTGAAGCTTGCATTTTAATCACTCAATCTATCATCTAAGGAGCACACAACCCATCCAAGCAAGGGCCAATCAAAGAAGTTTCAACAACAAGGGAGGTAAAAGTGTTTGTGTTTCATTTTATTTGCATTCCTTTTCGTTGTAACTCTCTTTTGGCTAATCTTGAGGTGTCCTTGGTGTTTTGTCTTTCATGTTTCTTAGTTATTTTGCACACTTAGAGCGGTAGGAAATTCCAAGGTATACACAAATATCAAATTTTTTGAATCCAAAACATGTGTAACATTCTATGCTTTGCATACTATAGGATTAAAAAAAATTGAATTTCATGAATTTTTGACCAAATTAAGGTGGTCAGATATATGAGTTTTTATATTTTTGAAAAGCTGTAATAAAAAATTCATAATTAATTATTTACTTGGAAAAAAATTATAAAAAATATGCATCACATCGGGACATGAGTCCTCTACTTATATCTAAAATCTTATAAAAAAATGGTATCATTTTATTGTGGTTAGGGTGGTTAGACAAACACCTACTTCTTTTTTTTCCCTCAAATTTCAAATTTTCACCAAATAGATTTAAAAAAAACCTAGTAGTTTATAAACTATATTCAATTTGCTACAAATTATATTCTTACATATTTTTGAAATGATATAGATAACTTATTCAATTTTTTATGTCAAGTTGCCTAACTTTTATTTTTTTTAATTTTTTGCCACTTAAGAGCTTTTTTTTTCCATGATGATCCTACACATACCCTCAACAAACTTGTGTTGATCCACAACTGATAAAGAATTTAGGCTTAGACCTTTCTTCCACAAGCTTTTCTTCTCAACACTTTCCTCTCCATCACACTCTCTCATCTCATTCCTCAAAACATCTTATATATACAAGTATATATTAATCATCAATTAGGTCAGCTTAATTAGATGAAAAAAAATGATCAAAACTCTCTTTGTCGGCACCATAAAATATTTTATCCAAGTAATACATTGTACCAAGTTGGCTGACATCCATAAAACACAACTAGTCTCCATAATGTATTGCATACGTTGAGTCGCCCAAGACTAGAACACAATTCTCCAAACCAGCAAACAATCCTCAAAGCAAACACCTTACAGATCAAAGAACACATTAATTCCCCATCATACCCCTAGCATCATCAACAAAACCACATCATAAGAATATTCACCTTAATAGAATGCAGAGTCTCCCACATAGTATGCCAAGCAAGGAACAACAGTAGAATAAAAAGTTGCACTCTGTCAAAGATAACTTTATGCTCACAACCAAAAACATCTCAAGATCTAGGATATAGGTGTCTAAATGAGTCAAGATAATATGGTTAAGAGATTCTAGAGTCATATGAAATCTTGTGGTGATTTCCAAACTTAGATACCAACACACCTATCCATCACAAAAGGGCATTATCAATAGAGAACAACTTCCAGTGAACCAAGTAGAATTCTCTTAGAATTATCATCATGTAGATATCATCATGTTGACACCAATGGAAATATAGATACAACCAACAAAAACCATCCATACTTCATGCTCATGTTGCAAGTCCCAACACTACCAAATCAATTAATCAAAACAACCAATAAATGACTAAAAATAGTTTAGTCATCAATCTACTCACATTATATATGATTGGCAATAAACTACTAATGGTCATGTGCCCAAGTTTAGTCATTTATAAGCAGTTTTTAATAGTCCTTTTAGTAGTTTATTGTTGTTTCTGTACTAGTGGTAAGGAAGCTAATGTATCAGAACAACTTCCTACACTAACCTTGAGATGAGGATAATCTAAAACTTTTATATATCTTTAATAGTTATAGAAACTTAAACAAAAATAAATATAAATATCATGCATACCATGACACAATGATTTACATTGGGAAAACCCTTTTGGGGAGAAAAAATCCACACTCCAAAAGCCACCCAATATATTATTTAGTAAATCACAAAGATTACAATATACTAGTAGAGCAAGCTTCTCACATGAGTAATACATCACTATCTCTCTCCACCGCAGCTGTAATGCAATGCCTTCATAAAATAGAGTTACATTCTAGGGAAAGATAGGCCAACAAAATATCCACCATTAGATCTAAAACCTAATATTTAATGGTCTAGATTTATAATGTATCATTTATCTAATGTATGTTGTCGATTTTAGTAGTTTCCTAAAGAATTTAGCAAAAAATTGTTTACAAGCATTCCACTCTCCCCCCTTACTACCATTGTATATTAAACCTATCGGTGTAACTAGGAAATATATATATATATCCTATCAACAATAACCTTTATATAATTGCAAGGTTGAAACACAATTTCCCAAAAAAATCTCTCACTTGTCAAACACCTTGCAAGACCAATAGGAGGGAGTAAACATTGTCTCTTAACTAATAGGGGAAAAAAGGCCAATAATCTATGAACACCATTTGAACTTCTCTATGCTCATAGGTTTAGTTAAAGAATCTGCAACATTCATCAAAGTCTCTACCTTAACCAACTTCACCTTTCCATCTTCAACCATATCTCAAACAAAATGATAATGCACACATCAATGTGCTTGGTCCTAGCATGAAATGTCAGGTTCTTGGCTAGACATATCACACTTTGATTGTTGTAATAAATTGTCACTGCACCTTGTTTTATTCCAATATCTTAACACAATCTCTTAAGCCAAATTGATTCTTTACAAGCATGAGTAGCTTCCATATACTCTGCTTTAGTAGTGTAAAAAGCAACCATAGCCCATCACTTACTCATCCAACTTATTGTACCACCAAATAAAGTAAACACATAAGCACTGGTGGATCATGTGCTATTAACATCACCTGCCTAGTCTAAATCCACATAACCATGAATATCAAGGGAAATTTGGTCTTTAGTCACATTACTATGATAACAAAAGGAATTATTTGAAGTACCATGCAAATATTTGAAGACGCTTTTAATTGCATCCCAATGAAATCTACCAGGATTATACATATATATCTAGAAAGAACTCCCACTACTTGGGTAATGTTTGTTCTAGTACAAACCATAACATAGATCAAAATTCCAACTACACTTTGGTAAGGAACTTTGCTCATGTCTTCCATCTTTGATGGAGACATTGGACAATCTGAAATAGATAACTTTGTTCCAACTGAAATAGGAACACACAATGGTCTGCAATCCTTCATGTTAAATCTTTGTAAAATTGAATTGACATACTTACTTTGGCCAAGCCATAGCTTTCTGTTCACTCTATCTCTTTTAATTTCCATCAAAAGAATGTGTCTAGCTACACCAAGGTCTTTCATTTCAAATTTAACAGCAAATTGAGATTTCAATTTTGAAATCATAACTTTCCCTTTTCCAATAAATAACATATCATCAATCTAAATACAATAAACAAGAAATGATAACTATTAGTTTTATAATAAGCACAATTATATGATTTAGAATGCTCAAATTCGAAAATCAACACATATGTATCAAATTTCTAGTACCACATTCTAGGAATTTCGTTTTAAGCCATACAAAGTTTTCTTCAATTTGAAAACCAATTTACTTTTACCTTTCACCATGTAGTGCACTAGTTGTGTCATATAAATATCCCCCTCCAAGTCACCATGAAGGAAAGCAGCTTTCACATCCATTTGCTCAACCTCTAAATCATAAGTTCTCAGCAGCAATAGAAAGAAAAAATCTAATGGATGTCATTTTTGCAACAGGAGAGAATATCTCACTGTAATCAACACCCTCAACTAAAACCAAAGGTGATCAGGGTCTGATACCACTTGTAAGGAAGCTAAGGTGGCAAAATAGCTTCCTACACTAACCTTGAGAGGAGAATAATGCAAAACATTTATAGATCTTTAACAATTATAGAAACTTAAACATAAATAATCATAAATATCATACATACCATGACATAGTGATTTACGTGAGGAAAACCATTTCAGGAGAAAACCCCACTCCAAAATCCACCCAATATACTATTCAGTAAATCACAAAGATGGTATGCAAGATTTTTGGATAAACTGTGTGTGATTTTTATATCATCAACGTTTCGGATCATACTCCATTACAATATACTTGCAGAGAAAGCTTCTCAGAGGAGTATCACCACTTAGATATCAAGAGACAACATGACTACTATCAGACTCTCAAAATACATCACCATCCTTCTCTACTATAGTTGTAATGCAATGCCCTCATAAAATAGAGTTACATTCCAAGGCAAGGCAAGCCAACAAAATATCCACCATTAGATCTAAATCCTAATAATTAGTTGTCTAGATTTACAATGTATCATTTATCTAATGTATGTTGGCCATTTTAGTAGTTTCTTGAAAAAATTAACAACAAATTATTTGCATACAACCCACTCTCTCCCTTTTCTGTCATTGTATATTACACCTATCGGTGTAACTAGGAAATATATATATATATATATCCTATCAACAATAAGCTTTTTATAATTGCAAGGTTGAGACACAATTTCCCAATAGTTTCATGTTTGTAGTGACTTGACTTAAGAAGTCTTGCCACTCTTGTGTACTCACTATAATAAGAAATATATCATAAGTTGGAACACTATAAATCATAATAAATACATAACTAAAACTTAAAAGATAATCAAATATCATCACCTAGATCACTAGTTTTCTAGTCAAGATCTTGATGGGATATAGTAACTTCTTGATTGTGACTCCTTGCATGTGTATGAAGGGTGGTGGGTGCAACATGGCTGCACTCTTCATGCTCATGTGCTGAAATTCTAGTTGCAGCTACTGTTTGTGCTCGAGTGACACAAGGACAAGATGCCAGTCTCTCCTTGAGGGAATCCATGGCCTTTGCTAGCTCCTCTCCAATAGGTTGTTGATCCTCCTTTGTATCCTCTTTCACCTCATCCTCATATGTAGCATCTCCATCCATGGTTGCATCCTCTCTCACATCTTTGGGAACTAAAAGAGGTCTGTTATTGCCTACGAGATGATTGTAAGGGAATATGTGTGGAGGTTGCAATCTTGTCCACCATCTCTCATAGCCTATAATGGTTCCCACATCATTTTCATCAAACACTTTGGGTGCATCTTGGTCCTCATCATTTGAGTCACTGAAATAGATGTCATTGATGGTAGGATAAGGGATGTCTCCTAGCCTGGCACCACTTTGTGTAGATCTCAAATATGTAGGTCATGGCCTAGGTGCTACCTGAACCTACCCAAACTGATGCATGACACGCTCATAGTAAATTTTTATAATAATATAGTCATGGAATCTAAGAAAAAATCTATCTTTTTGCCTCACAGTTAGCTACTTTGTATGATCTTCCCACTGAGGTATGGTCCTATAAGGTCTCCATGGGATACCATTCTCCTCTAGCTGATCAAACCAAACTCTCCAATATGAAAGATCTCCTCACTACCAGACTCGCCTCAAAGTATAGCTAAATGATCTTGAATAACCAAGGGTCATAATGGTAGGAAAACCAGTAGGTCTAGTGCATGTCATATGCTTAAAGTCCCACACCTAAAGGAGTGTACAATAGAGTATACTATCAAGCTCACGACACACAAAATGACCAAGATCATAATACAAATGAGGTAGCATATTGTGACCCCATGCATATACCATGTGATGATACATCATAGCATGAATGGAATGAATGAGGCCTCCCTTGAGGTGTTTTCCTTGTCTATCAAGAATAAGTGCTAGAACTATGATCACCAACATAATCCATTGAAGTAATGGAAAGAGAGCGTATGGAAGCCATTTGATCTCGATGTGAACCCCAATGTACTTAGGTACAACTTAACAACTGGTATAGTAATCAATGTCATGCCAAATCTAATGACATGTGTGATCCTCCTCCATATAGACAGTCTCACCCTGGATGAGTATCCCGAAGATTTGTTGAACATCCTCTAGTGTCACTATAATCTCCCCGGTTGAGAGATGGAAGGTATAGGTATTTGAATCCCACCTCTCCACCAATGTGATCAATATAGCATCATGATATGTCATGGATGGCATGAGATATATCTAGAATAATCCTACAATTTAAAGAGTCACCACCCCCACCTTAGTAATTCAAGTAATCTTCTCTCAGAGGAAAGAGAACAATTTTCCTCCTAGTCTCCAACAAGCTCACGTAGAAACTTGAAAGATGCAAAGGAAAATAATTAATAACATCAAAAAAATGTCAATCAAACAAATAAAAGAAAAGAAAAACTACCCTTGGATGTTCTACCAAAAATGGGATAGGGTCACCATTTTTGGATGGGGGTCTAGGACAGGGTCACAATTTTAGGATGGGATCACCGAAATGGGACAGGGTCGCCATTTTAGGATGGGATCTCCAAAATGGGACATGGTTTCCATTTCAAGATGGGGTTGCCAAAATGGGACAAATTCTCCATTTTAGGATGGGGTCCTCTAAATGTTTGTAAAAGTGTGCAAACAAAAGAAATTATAAAGGGAAATCACTAGGATAATGTACATCAAACTCACCTAATGTGGGATGTCACCATCTATAATTTAGATCATAAAACTTCTAGTCTTGAGGGATCATAGGGTCATTGGCTCAACATCTTCACTCATTTGCAACAAGGTTATCTCTAAACAGTAAATGTCAAAATGATATAGTCAAAATATGAGTTTACAATAACATATAGTAATGTTTCTTAATAACACATTTTAGTCAAATCACCATAATAGGGGCTAGAGAACTCTATTTTTAATGTGTTTGTTGCATTGGATTTGTAGTTTCATCCCTAATCTCACCTAATGTTTATTGATAGATGGTGTTGTGATATTCTAACCCTATCATAAGCATTTCAATCATGAAGTCTAATATTTCGATGAAGTTAGATTGTTACCTTGATTGCACCTCCATAAAGCAAGCATAATCAGGGAGGGAATACATCTACCCTCAAATTTGATTCTCCATAGAAGTTAAACATGTTTTAAGATGATTTTGAACAGCTAACGAATGTAGATAACTACATTGGGGGCTTCATTCCCCCCCTTCACAAATGAATTTCAATATCTGTATGAGGGTATGTGCAGGATCATAATGGGCCAAAAAGTGGCAATATGATGGGTATTTGTAGGGTATGTAGCTGACAACTTTTTTTTTTTACCCAAAATTGATGAAACAAAAAGGGTTTTTAAAGGAGATTCTCCACTTTCCACCAATATAAATTATGCTTTACTTTGAATTTAATAAATAATTATTATTCATTTTCTATTTGAATTACGATTAAAGTCTAGATTGATAGGTTGATTGAAAAACAACTATAGCTTTCAAACGGTATCACATTTTTTGAATCCAAAACATGCATCACATTCTATGCTTTTCATACTATAGGATTAAAAAAAAAAATTGAATTCCATGAAATTTTGACCATGTTAAGGTGGTTAGACAAACAATTTTTTATATTTTTTAAAAGTTGTAATAAAAAATTCATAATTAATTATTTACTTGGAAAAAAATTACAAAAAAATATGCATCACATCCAGACATGAGTCCTCTACTTATATCTAAAATTTTATAAAAAAATATTATCATTTTATTGTGGTTAGAGGGTGGTCGTGACAAACACCTACTTCTTATTTTTTCCCTCGAAATTTAAGTACTAACACATTGAAATTTCAAATTTTCACCAAATAGATTTTTTGTTTTAAAATAAACCTAGTAGTTTAGAAATAATATAGATAATATAGATAACTTATTTAATTTTTTACGTCAAGTTGCCTAACTCTGATTTTTTTGAGTTTTTGCCACTTAAGGGCTTATTTTTTCCAGGAAATTAAATGTGGGATAGCATAAACGATGTGCTGTAAATTTTGATAAAAATAACAAGCTCATTATAAAATTCATGATACAACACATCTTTTCTCCTATATATATCTTTCCTTCTTTCCTTAATTTTCTTGTAGTTCTGAAAGGTTTACAATGTTTCCTTCTTAACATGTTTTTTTATGTTAAATCCCCTTTGAAATCCCTTTCCACTTCACTTGAACAAAAGCCCTTATATATTATAAAATCTTTACCTACTCACCCAAAATTCCATGGAGTGTCATGCCTTCTCACACTATCATTATTATGTCACATTTGGGTCATATAGAGTGAGCTCTGCATTGTTTGTTTGGTATTAGATCACCTCGATTCTTAGTTCAAATAAATAAAATATGGAAATAATATTTTTATAAGATCCTCAAAAAAAATATTATATGTAATATAAATTTTCTATTAGTAGAAATACTACTAATGATATTCCAAAACAATGAGGATTGAACACTAAGTTTATGCTCTTGTTCAATATTGATCCTTAATTAATCGTAGTTTTTTAATATGATCTAGATATTTCCTTCATATATAGAGAAAGTGTTTCATTAGTATGAATTTCAACCAAAAGGATTATAGAGAGATTTTGTTTAGCATATGATACTATTATTTTACAAAAGAAATATAGGTCACTTTTTTTCTTATTTCTAATGGTAAGTATATTTTAGAAATGTAAGTATATTAATTTAATTACTAACATTGTTTGAGAATTTAGAATTAGTGATTTGAATGAAGATAGAGTGATCATCTAAT
>VDFB02105776.1:0-37928 GCA_007258455.2 Sequoia sempervirens | reverse complement strand
AAGATAAATGATATCTGTAAGCTCTGTAACTTCTTCTGAATGAAGAAATCTCTCAACTGGCAATAAATCAGGTGATATTTCACACCCTCTGAATCACTCTCACTGGAGATGGCTCGTTCCCCAATGCATTCGAGACTGAAACCCTAAAGCTTCCGTTCTCTGACGAAGACTTGATCAATTTTCAATTCACAATAGACATAATGGCTCGAATTCCAAGGCAAATGCACTATATCCTTGAGAAGTGCGAATTCCACAATAATAGGGATCATTAAAATTCGACTTCTTATTCTTTTTAATATTTCAATAGTCCTCAATGTAATTTTTGATTATAAAAATATAATCAAAATGGCCCCTTCCTAATGATGGCGACCCCCTTTATAGAAATCACTTAAGTTATAATAAAATATTATAACTTTATATTATAATGCCCCAATAATTAATATTTAATTAAATCACTTAAATATTAATATCTCGCTCAATATTCACCCGATGCTCGAGCCGTCTGAAGCTGACGAAAGAGGAAGTGATTCTGAACATAATCCATCCATACTGCTAAAAATAGCAGGGGTCCCACGTTGACTGCCAATAACTGCTAAAAATAGCAACTTATGCAAGAAGTGTCCGAACGAGCCCGAACGAAAGCCAACTGATCAAACTCTGCCAACTGAAGCTGAGCCAAGCTCCAACATGACCCTCTATCCAGTCTATCAGCCTACGAGGGTCACATGATAGGCTAATCCTGTGCTCGGAAAGATGTCAACGAGAAGGGGACATGACACTTACCACCTTATAAGCCTCATCAGATACTCTCCTTCTTTCAAGAGCATGATCAAAATTGAAAAGCAAAGGCGCAAAGAATGCATCTATGACCCGTCTGAAGTGATGAAAGCTTTCCTTCAGCTCCAATTGATAGAAATATCTGTACACAGGTACCATCATTCTATTCCCTTTTGTAGATAGACCTAGGAATTGTCTCATTACAGCCGCCACGTACACCAGGTAAGAAGTCATGTAGAATTTCAAAGTAGAAGGAGCATTGATCAACTGCTCGTGTATTTCATCACTGATTTGTTTGCCCCAGTCAATATGCACCTTCTGTCTTCTTATGATCCTGATGTATTCATACATCCAATCGTGAAAAGTGGATGATTCCGGCAAGCCTTTCACTCTGCTTAGAAATGTGATCATTTCTTTGACGTCATCTTTGAAATCACTTCGCAGGAGTCCTTTCGGCCATCTGGAAACAAATGATCTAGGCTTCTTTAACCATTGAGTGTTTATCAACTGTTTAGCTTCATTGGGATCAGCGTCAAAGATCTCCTATGCTTTTGATATAGAAATATCAATGTATTTCTCCATATGAGGGACCTTGAAAACAATGTCAAAGAAATCAGGGTCGAGTCTCAGAATCTCGTGCCCGGAAGAATCGATCACACTCCTACTTTCTCTGATGTAGTGAGACGCCACCTGAAGAACAAACTCTGTATTGTGTGCAGCTGTAGGGGACATTGTCACCAAATGAAGGTTGTTGTGTACGATTGCTCTCATTGAATCAGGAAGAGGCTTCGTCTCTGTTTGCTTTGCGAAATCAACCAAGTCCTAATGACCAACCTCCGTGTCTTTTATCTCTTCCACCTTGGAGAGCACTACAGTCAGCGGATAGACACCTTGATATTTGTACTTCATTTTGCCTTTTGCTTTCGAAGAAGACGGAGGCTTACTAGCAGTCATCAAAAACAACTGGAACTTTGATCACTCTGACTTGACGATCTTTGAAAAGAGACTGCAATTCGTTTAGCCAGAACAAACATTAATCATTAGGAAACATGGGAATGCGCGAAGCGACGAACGAAGATGGGAAAGCATGGAGCGGATGACAAGGCATGCAAAACGATGCACAAAAACGGAAGGAAGAAGGCTCAAGAGTGCACTGGTCGAAAATGAAGTTCATCTGGAAAAGATTGTAGAAAACTGGAAAAAGTGTAAGGGCGCCAAAATTCAGCGCCCTTACATCTCTGGAAATTTCACTTTTGATGCAAGGGCGCTAAATTTTAGCGCCCTTACATCTCTGAGAGTTAGAAAATATAACATATGCTGAAACATGTCATGGCGCTAAATTTTAGCGCTTCAGCATTTTGAGCATATTTCTAGTAAAACAAATGTAAGGATGAATGGAAATGGCGCTCATGCTTGGCAAAGTTTTTTTTTGTTTTCATGGAAAGCTTTGAAATTGCGATTTGAGACTTGTTTCAATACCATTGTATACGCATTCAAGGGTTAAAGAAAACTTTCTTTGAGAATGAGAGATCTCTACAATGTTCGCACCAAAGTGTAAAGAGGGCGAAAAGAATAACGCGGTGTCAACACAAAAACGTTGGAAAGAAAGCAAGGAGAAAGTATTGAAAAAGAAACGCAAGGATTTGCATTGTATGCGGGTGAGATGAAAACACGCGAATGAAGAACACGCGTATGGAGAAGAACGCGAATATGGAGAAAAACGCGAATGGTATACTCAAGGAAACGCGTGGGAAGATAAAAGACGTAGGGTAAAACAAAGAAAGATAAAAACACATATGTAAAACCATAGAACATATACAGAAAAGAAAGAAGAATGAAGACAAAGCAAAGACAATGACTTACCAAGACAAAACGTGAAGAGTGCTGAAGGAAGGATGCGAAATCTTCAAAAACGTTTTTTGCAGTTTGAAGAGCACTTCGCCCAACAAGAAGAAAAGAAAGCCAAAAGATCATAACAATGAAAAATGGCGAATTAAAACACCTTTAAGTGAAAAGGAAAATCAAAAACCTAACTCAAGTCGAGCAATAAATTTAGGCACGAAAAGTGGCACGATTGACGAAAAACGTGAAATTCATGAAGAAACGTGCCAAGGCCATAAAAAAGTTTAAGTGGCGAAGAAAAGTGTAATGGCGCTAAAATTTAGCGCTATTGCATTTTTAGAAAATCTCACTTCATGCAGGGGCGCTAAATTTTAGCGCCCTTGCACTTTTTGTACTTAGCCAAATTTTGGCTTCAGGGCAGGAGCGCACTTTTTCAGTGCCACTGCATTTTTCGCAATTCGCTAAGTACAGACAGTAAGACTTCGCGAAGGATCTCGTTTCGAAGGTCTTCGCGAGGCGAACATGGGGGAATGCTCGAATTGACTATTCGAGGCTTAGGAACGCATTTCGAGGTGGCTTGAAAATCACTTCATTATGCGTACTTGAACTTCACGAATCCTAGGAAACGGACAAGTTTCGTAGGGGGGTTATCCGTGGAACGAGCGCTGCTAGATTCCGTGATAACAATTGTAACCCCCAAATTTTCTGTGTATTGTTGTTTTAGATAATAGGGGATATTTTATGAACTGGGTTGTCAATATTTTGTGAAAATACTGAGTATCTAAGCTATTACAAAAATCTAGAATTTTCAGCTGTGTATTTCCTATGTAATGTTTAGTTTTTGAGTTGAAAATTATTATTGCAATATTTTCTATTTTTCGGCATTAGATTGTTGTATCAAACATTGCAAATATATCAGAAAACCACAAATAAACAAACGTTCAGAAATTTGAAAATTAAATATCCTACCAGGGGTGGTTTACTACAAAAAATCAGAATCTCCTAAAAATTTGCAATTTTGAGCAATGGGTCGCCCAAGGCCTAGAAGTCCATTGATCCGATACCCACAAAAAGATCTCCAACGCCCAAATGGGCATGAACAAATAGGTGGTACGACTGGACTAGGAAAATATGGACCAGCAACAGCAAGAAGTTTGAAATATTAGTCCAAAATGCTCCAACAATGCTACAAATCATCACACACCAAAAGGCATATCTAGAAAACATCATACAAATCTAGAACTGATAATGAAAGGAAAGCCATCACCAAATGAGCTCAACGGTAACCCCTGCAATGGAGCCACACCAATGTTTAGCTAGGGAGTGTCTTGCAACACCGAAACTGAAGACAACCTTGAGGGTTTTTGTCCTCAAAGCCTAAGGATTTTGTAAGAGACCAGGTGTCTCTCAACCCAAACCCTCTGACTGCAAATGCGTTTTTCTGTTTGTTTCGTAATTTTTGGTTTTCTTGGTGTTTTTGCATATAAAAGTGAAAATGCGATTTTGCAAGAAAATGCTTGGAAAAATATAATAAAATACCAGATGCTACAAAACTACAGAATATAGATTAGATCCCGATGCCAGATGATTTATCAATCTTTTTTGAATGATTACAACTATGACAAATCAACATACATGAAAAAGGCAATAACATTTATTGTGAAAACCTGGTTATTGCAGCCGCCCAAAAATGATGAAGAAAGGTATGGCCAGCTTCAAAACAAATGCCTCCAGCCTCGAATATGATGCAAATGACTCCAGAGACCTAGGCGCCCACACTGGAGAAACTAGAAGACCAAAAAGCAAGGCGTTTCAACTTGCATAAAAAGTACGGCCTTTCAGCAGTGGTACAGCCTCCAAACCAGCAATGATAAAATCCGTACAACCTTGGGAATCGTGCCAGGATAAAGATCTAAATCAGCCGCTCAAATATATCACTTTCCTGACAATTATTGAATCAACCCTAGAGATATATTTCAAGATAAGCTCTGTAATAACTTCTGAATGAAGCTATTCAACTAACAATCTTCACCTGGTATTGCATAGTCTCAGTATGCCTGATTCTAAAGAGGGAACGTTCTTCAAAACCTGATGATCTGCAAAAACCCTTGTTTCTCAAACCCCAATGCTCTCAGAGAGAAATAATAACAAATTCGAATAATCAACATAATGAGTTCGATTTGCTTTGAGGAAATATATATCCTCTCTCAAGAATTCGACCCTTCTCAAAAAATCAATTAAAATGCATTTAATAATATAAATTCGCCTCTTCTTTGAGTTAGGCAATATAATTAAATAATGGCATACCTTTAATGAGTAATAAAACTCATTATAATAATAATTCTCCTTTATTATAAAGTAATAAATACTTTATAATATGCCATTAATAATTAACACTCTAATATTTCATTAAAGTGACTTTATAATATAAAGTCATAATAATAATCATTTAATTATTATTAAATGCTCCCTTATTCTTCAACTGCTCAACAAACTGTCGAACTGGGTTGAAACTGAGCTGACCAACTGAACCAGGTGCCCTGCCAGAAATAGCAGCTCCTACCTGCCTGACTTACTATAAATAGTAAGTATCTGTAAATCACTCTGAAAGTGTCTGCTAAGGCCCAAACCTAAATCAACTGATGGGGTGATGTGAAATATTCCGAGCCAATTTTTTTTTGTTTTTCGAATTACAAATTACAAACCAATGCACCCGTTAAGGTTAGCAGCTAAACCAAAACGTTGCTGAAGCAACTCTAACCATAATGTACACCAGGATCCCGATTTGGGCAAGGTGTGAGCATTGGTCAGAGGATCTTAATCAAAATGCTTATGCAGGAACTCTAACCAAGAATGGCGCCGATGATGGCCAGCATATGGTCAGAGGGTCTTCTACACTAAGTACTGAAAGGGAACTCGACACCAAGTATGTGCTACCCAATCCAGGATGGAGTTGAGGCAACCATATGGCGGAGTATTACAAATTACAATGCTTGAAAGAAATAACTGAAATGCTGAAAGTACTCAACACCCAGAATGTGCTTTCTAACCCGAGGTGGGAAAGTAGCTACCATAGGGCGGAGATAAATTAAATACAATAGCAAATGCTGAAAGTAAAGATGAGCATTACAATTTGATAAGCAAGATTATAACTGTTGTCAGTACTACTGCCAGCTTACAGAATGTTAGACAATGCCTTGCTATCAATACAATCGAGAGTAATAGAACTGCAACAATATTAATAGAATTCCTTTCAATGAATAAGGAAGATTAACTCAGAAACTGCAGTATTAGGGCCAACCTGATAATCTGATTTTTGACAGTCCGGATCTTCATATGCACAAACAGCAGCCCTGTATCTCACAAATTCATTCGTAACTCACTCAAAACTTAATCAATCTTCATGAAACGAAATGCAATGTGATTCCAAGAAGATGGCGCCCAAGATTATCACTGAAAACGGACTCAAAATGCTCACATTAATTAATGGCACAATTCCCAAGGAAATCAAATGGTACGGCCCAGCAAGAAGGGCGATTTCCTTTTAAAAATTCAATACTCAACAATAAAATCTACAATCTGGAGAAAAGAAGCGCCCCTTACAAACACATAGATTTATGCAATACCAAGAAGCAATATTTTTGTATTTTCTAATTTACGAATAAAAACACGAATCTGCTGTAGCTAAAATGCAATTCTAGAAATTATCTAATATGCAAAAATCTGATCTAGACAGCCACAAGCTGATTACAATGCACACAACTCAAAGCAAACTCACAAACTAGACTATTTCACCACTAGTTGCTGCGTTGCAAGCAAGAAGCAATGCCCGAGCTAGGAGGCCTTCATTCCTCGAAGCAATTCCAGAGCCAAACCGGCAGCATAACAATACTGTAGACCAAAGATGATGAAAAGAGAACCCAAGGCTTCCTTTTATAATTTTATGTTGACCTTCTCAAAACCCTAACCTTCTTTTTTCAGAGTCAAAGCCCTAATCCCAAGAGATGGCATCCTTTTCTTCACATCTTCAATTTGACTTCTTTTAATTAAATTCCTCACTTAAATAAATGCGTCCCACTTAAGGCTTAATTTGACCTTAATAAATATAAAATAATCTTTAATGAAGGCGCCACCCTCAAAAGACCACTTTTCAAAACAACATGAAGTCAATAGACTAGGCCAAGGGGGTCAACGTTGAAATATAACATTAAAACGTGACTTTTAATTAAATAGCTCAACTTATCTCTCCAATTGTGCCCCGAAGCCATAAATGAGCAAGCCAACTGATCAAACTGAAGTAGGAAGTCAACCAAGCCGAACCCAACTGTAAAACTGCCAGAAATAGAATTTACTAAAAATAGTAAATTCCTGAAGATGCTTAGAATGCCAAGAAGAACATACCGTTGCGAAGCTCTTTGAAAACCCAAAAAGAATCCGCTATTGAAACAATCAACTCCGAGCCAGAACATCTTTCAAAACAGGAAACCCTAATTTTACCTTCCGACTAGCCTACGGGTCTCCGGAATAGGCCAACGATCACTGAAAAGATTAGGCTTGAGACGGGGACATTACCGTCCGCCCTCCCCAAGACTGCTTGTACTCAAGCAATTGCAAACCTGGATGTTGCAGAACCTCATCATTCTCCCAAGTTGCATCCTCCAAAGGCAAATTTTTCCACTTCACCAGGTATTCTCTGATTGTTCTTTTCCTCAAAGAACGTTCTCTGAAATCAAGTATCTCCTCTGGAATTAGAACCAACTGTCCTTCTTCATCCAAAGGTGGCAACTGTGATGAAGCAACCACATTATGTTCAAGTGCCTTCTTGAGGCGAGACACGTGGAAGACATTGTGTACTCTGTTGTCAGAAGGTAGCTCCAACTCATAAGCTACTGCCCCAACTTTTCTAATGACTCTGAATGGCCCATAGAAGCGAGGCTTGAGCTTCTCATCTCCATTCTTCTTGAGAGTAGACTGTCTGTAAGGCTGTATTCGGAGATAAACCATATCCCCAACCTCGAAAGAACGCTCAACACGCCTCTGATCAGCATATAACTTCTGCTGATTCTGTGCAATCTGCAGATTGTTCTTCAAAGATTTCATGATGTCTTGGCTCTGCTGCAATAAGTCCTTGGCTTGTGGAGCTTTGCTATCGCCAAACACCAAATCAGCAAAGCTAGGTGCTTCATAACCATAGAGAGCCAAGAAAGGAGACATCTTGATTGACATATGAAAGGAAGAATTATAACAGTACTCCCCTATGTGAAGCCACTTAACCCATGCTCTTTGCTGCTCCGACACATAGTTTCTCAAGTAGCCTTCCAACCACTTGTTCACTATTTCCGTTTGTCCATCTGTCTGGGGATGGTAACTAGTGCTTGGAGTGAGCACAGTACCACTCATTCTGAAGACCTCTTGCCAAAAAGTGCTTAGGAACTTGCTGTCCCTATCACTCACAATGTTTTTCGGCAACACATGCAACCTAAACACCTCATGAAAAAACAAATCTGCAACTTGGGCTACTGAAAAAGAGCTGGTAATGGCGAAGAAATGAGCAAATTTGGTTAGTCTATCCACTACCACATAGATACAATCCTTCCCTTGGGCCTTGGGCAACCCTGTGATGAAATCCATCGAGATGCTTTCCCATTTTTGATTGGGAATGGGAAATGGTTGCAGCAAACCAGCTGGTAGTGTATGCTCATTCTTGTTCATTTGACAAACAGGACACTCCTAAATGTAGCGTTGTACTTCTCCTTTCAATCCTTTCCAAGAAAATCTTTCTCGGATCTGCCTATATGTCTTAAAAAATCCTTGGTGACCAGCAAGCGGGATGTCATGAAATGTCAATAGAATCTTCTTCTTAAGCTTAGAATCAGCCACCAGAAAGATTCTCCCCTTATAGTGTATCAACCCCTCAATCAACTTGTACCTTTCATCATGAAAAGTACCCTCAATAATGCTGGTTGCAAACTGATTTTTGGCATAATCAGCAAGCAACATGTCCCTCCAATCCATAGTAAGCTCACACAATGAGTTAAGATGGGGTCTCCTTGACAGGGCATCGGCCACAACATTATTTTTCCCTTTGACATACTCAATGTCAAAGTCGTAAGCTTGAAGTTTACTCACCCACTTTTGTTGCCTCTCGTTCAGATCCTTCTGATGCATGAAGTGTTTGAGGCTATTGTGATCAGTCTTGACCACAAACTTGTTTCCCACCAAGTACTGCCTGAACTTGGCTAATGCGTGCATAATGGCAAGCATTTCCTTGTCATAGATAGAGTATGTTTTTTCAACACCCCTCAGTTTTCTGCTCTCAAACACAATAGGATGTTTGTCTTGCATCAAGACAGCCCCAACTCCTTCACCGGATGCATCACACTGCAGCTCGAAGGGCTTGGAAAAATTCGGGATGGCCAAAACCGGGCAAGAGCTCATGATCCTCTTAAACTTGTCGAAAACAGTGTGAGCCTTTTATGACCAACAAAAAGCTCCCTTTTTGGTGAGATCAGTAAGAGGAGCAGCATTCTGTGAGTAACCTTTTACAAACCTCCGATAAAATCCACAAAGACCCAAAAAACCTTTCAACTGAGTCAAGTTTTCAGGGGGTGGCCAATCAACTACTGCTTTTATCTTTTCCGGATCCACCTTCACTCCCTCAGCACTGATTATGTGGCCAAGGTACAGTAACTCCTCCATTCCAAATTCACATTTGGATGCTTTTGCAAACAAGCTCTCAGATTCCAGGATGCTAAGCACTTCCTCCAAGTGCTTGAGATGATCTTCCCAAGTCTTGCTGTAAATCAAGATGTCATCGAAAAATATCAGCACAAACCTCCTTAACTGATTCTGAAAAACTCTGTTCATGCAAGACTGGAAGGTAGTAGGAGCATTAGTCAACCCAAATGGCATGACTAGAAACTCGAAATGGCCATAGTGACATTTGAAAGCTGTCTTCTCAACATCAGATCCTCTCATTCGAATCTAATGGTAACCCGATCTCAAATCGATCTTCGAGAAGAACTTGGCCCCATGTAGCTCGTCAATGAGCTCATCTATCCTCGTAATGAGGTATCGGTTTTTGATGGTGCTTTGATTCAAAGCACGATAGTCCACACACATGCGCATGGTACCATCCTTCTTCTTCACAAGGACCACTGCAGAAGCAAAGGGGCTCTTGCTTGGGCGAATGAAACCCATCTCCAAGAGTTCTTGAATGTTCTTCTCAATCTCATCCTTTTGCCTCTTAGGGTACCGATATGGAGTTGTAATTACCGGTTTAGCTCCTTCCTTGAGCTCAATGATATGTTCCGAACCCCGTTCAGGTGGTGGTCCAGGAGGCAAATCAGCAAAGACTTTGCTCTTCTTTGTGAGTAGAGACTGAACATCAGGAGGATAGTCTCTTTTAGTCTCAACCGGACTAGCAGGAAAGATCATGCACTCTGCAACCCACTCGGCTTGATCATGACGGATCAGCCTTGCCATTCTTTTGAATGACACAACCCGAGGACCCGCATTGGACATTCCTCTTAGTACTATCCTCTTCCCATCGGATTGGAACTTGAGCTCCATAGTTTGCAGATTTAAGGAGATCTCTCCAAGTGAATGCAGCCATTGAATGCCTAAGACGGCATCAGTATCTCCAATGCTAACTACATAGAAGTCATCCTTGACTTCGTAGTTTCCCAATTGCATAGTCATGTTTGAGATCTTCTTGGTGCATGAAATATGGAATCCATCGGCAACCATGACCTTGAAGCCTTCAAACTCCTCTATTTGCAACCCCTTCTTTGCCACCACAACTTCATCAATGAAGTTATGTGTTGCTCCAGTGTCGATCAAAGCAACGATTTGCTGCCCTTTGATCATCCCTCGAACCTTGAAGGATTCGTTTCTTTGGAAGCTCGAGAGTTGAGCCAAGACTCCTCCACTTTCCTTCTCATCTTCGGACTCTTCTGGAGCTCTTTCTACTTCACTCTCTTCAAAATCAGATTGCTGGTCTAAAAAATCAGAATTACTTTCACCAGCTGAATAGTACTCAATCTGATTAAATTTAACTCCCTTTGAGCAAACATGATCTTGAGACCATTTTTCCCTACACCGGAAACATAACCCCTTTCTTCTGAGTTCGTTCAAGGTCTTTGGATCCAATTTGGTGACATGAGGATTATGATGTTTGAACTCCTTATGCTGAGGTCTCAAAGGAGGTCTATGTTGAGGTCTTTTCCCTTTATCCCTTTTGTGAAAAGATGGATTGGGTTGAAACTTTGCCTTAGGAGCAGCCCACTCCATGTTTCTTGCCTTCTTCATGGCCTCTTGTAGGGTTGGTGGATCAAAGGCTTTAATCCAACCCTTGAGTGGTTCTGTCAAACCTTCACGGAAAAGGATCACCAATCGCCTCTCCGTGATTCCAGTAACCATGACTGAGAGTCTCTGAAACTCAGCTATGTAGGCATCAACTGTGCCATACTGCCTCAACTGTGCAAGTTCTCTGAAATGTATTTCAGGGTCTTTTTTCTCAAACCTCTCGATGAGCCTATTGGTGAACTCATCATACGTAGTGATAGACCGATGACCCAAGGTGACTAGGCCATGGTACCACCACTCGTGCGCCACCCCATCAAGGTGTAGCGTAGCGAACTTAATCGCCTCCTCTTCTCCCATGGGTCTAAGAGCTAGATAGTTATCCAGCTTCTATATCCAAGCTCGAGCTGAGCTGTTATCACTCCCGTCAAAGTGTGGAAGTAGAACCTTGTTGACAGCTTGATACAAGTCCCCTTGCACTGGTGTTCTTCTTTGCTCATAATGTCTCCCTTGTCCTTTATTCTTTCTTTTATGATCCATAAAGTCATTATAGGACATATCCATCTTGATGTCGTTAGGGAGAGAATCATACTCCGCACGACCAAGCCTCAACTGCTCCACAAATGAAGCATTTTCTTCAGGATCTGGCTGAGTGTTTACAGGTGCCAAGAAAGTGGGTTTGAATGGCCTGGAAGAAATATATGTGTTGTTTGAAGTATGTTGAGCAGCATGTCCATCATGTTGGTTGGAAGCACTGTGCTCTCCTCTATGCCCAGTGTTGTTCTGTGGAATGGTGTTCTGGCCCACTTTCCCCATCATGAGCGATACCATATCCATTAGGGCATCCATCTTCCTTTCAAATCTCTGTCCCGAACTGATGGATCTCTCTCTTCCCTTTCCACTATCATCTCTGGTGCTAGTAACCCTCTCGTTACCCCCAACTGATCTCTCACCTTCTGCCATGTCTGTTTCCTGAGAAGACTCCCAATGAGCCCTCAAAACCTCTGAAGTTGTCTGACCTTCTGGAGGCTGATAGGGCTGGAACTGTTTTTCAACCTTCTTGTCTTCCCTTGCAATGTACCTCTTTTCTCTGTCACTCATAGACAGTTTGTTCACAGGATGGCTAGATCTTGGCTCTGATACCACTGAAATATTCCAAGCCAATTTTTTTTGTTTTTTGAATTACAAATTACAAACCAATGCACCCGTTAAGGTTAGCAGCTAAACCAAAACGTTGCTGAAGCAACTCTAACCAGAATGTACACCAGGATCCCGATTTGGGCAAGGTGTGAGCATTGGTCAGAGGATCTTAATCAAAATGCTTATGCAGGAACTCTAACCAAGAATGGCGCCGATGATGGCGAGCATATGGTCAGAGGGTCTTCTACACTAAGTACTGAAAGGGAACTCGACACCAAGTATGTGCTACCCAATCCAGGATGGAGTTGAGGCAACCATATGGCGGAGTATTACAAATTACAATGCTTGAAAGAAATAACTGAAATGCTGAAAGTACTCAACACCCAGAATGTGCTTTCTGACCCGAGGTGGGAAAGTAGCTACCATAGGGCAGAGATAAATTAAATACAATAGCAAATGCTGAAAGTAAAGATGAGCATTACATTTTGATAAGCAAGATTATAACTGCTGTCAGTACTACTGCCAGCTTACAGAATGTTAGACAATGCCTTGCTATCAATACAATCGAAAGTAATAGAACTGCAACAATATTAATAGAATTCCTTTCAATGAATAAGGAAGATTAACTCAGAAACTGCAGTATTAGGGCCAACCTGATAATCTGATTTTTGACAGTCCGGATCTTCATATGCACGAACAGCAGTCCTGTATCTCACAAATTCATTCGTAACTCACTCAAAACTTAATCAATCTTCATGAAACGAAATGCAATGTGATTCCAAGAAGATGGCGCCCAAGATTATCACTGAAAACGGACTCAAAATGCACACATTAATTAATGGCACAATTCCCAAGGAAATCAAATGGTACGGCCCAGCAAGAAGGGCGATTTCCTTTTAAAAATTCAATACTCAACAATAAAATCTACAATCTGGAGAAAAGAAGCGCCCCTTACAAACACATAGATTTATGCAATACCCAGTAGCAATATTTTTGTATTTTCTGATTTACGAATAAAAACACGAATCTGCTGTAGCTAAAATGCAATTCTAGAAATTATCTAATATGCAAAAATCTGATCTAGACAGCCACAAGCTGATTACAATTCACCCAACTCAAAGCAAACTCACAAACTAGACTATTTCACCACTAGTTGCTATGTTGCAAGCAAGAAGCAATGCCCGAGCTAGGAGGCCTTCATTCCTCGAAGCAATTCCAAAGCCAAACCAGCAGCATAACAATACTGTAGACCAAAGATGATGAAAAGAGAACCCAAGGCTTCCTTTTATAATTTTCTGTTGACCTTCTCGAAACCCTAACCTTCTTTTTTCAGAGTCAAAGCCCTAATCCCAAGAGATGGCGTCCTTTTCTTCACATCTTCAATTTGACTTCTTTTAATTAAATTCCTCACTTAAATCAATGCGTCCCACTTAAGGCTTAATCTTAATAAATATCATAAAATAATCTTTAATGAAGGCCACCCTCAAAGACCACTTTTCAAAACAACATGAAGTCAATAGACTAGGCCAAGGGGTCAACGCTGGAAATATAACATTAAAACGCGACTTTTAATTTCATTAAATAGCTCAACTTATTCTCCAATTGTGCCCCCGGCCATAAAATGAGCAAGCTAACCGATCAACCTAAGCAGGGAGCCGCAACCAAGCCAACCTAACCAGAAATCACGTAGCCAGAATTTACTAAAAATAGCCCTCAAGATGCTCGCACGACGCAAGGGAGAACATACCGCTAAGGCGGCTCGGGAAACCCAAAAGAATCCGCTTATTGGAAACAACCAACCGGTGCCGCGATCCTTCAAACAAGTGTTCCCTAATTTTACCTTCCGACTAGCCTACCGGTCTCCTCGAATAGGGCCAATCCGCCACCTAAAAGATCAGCTTGAGACGGGACATTACATGATGTTCCCAAACGCCGGATAACTCTCCAATTGATCCCTCTCTAAACACTTCCGGCCACCCACGAGGTGATTTGAAATGATAGCTAACCTTTAGACATACCGTAGAACTCCGCTTGTGGGAAGGGGACATTATAGTCCGCCCTCCCCGAAATTGCTTGTCCTCAAGCAATCTCAGCTCTGGATGCTGTAAAATCTCCTCTGACTCCCATGTAGCATCCTCAACCAGCAAGTCTCTCCATTTGATCAAATACTCTCTGATAACTCACCTCTGAAGATGTCTCTCTCTAACATCGAGGATGGCCTTAGGCACTAATATCAACTTCCCTCGCCATCATAAGTGGCGCATCGAGAGGGAACCACATGCTGCCCCAATGCCTTCTTCAGCGTGACGGAAATACGCTATGAACCCCGCTATCCACTGTAAGTCCAACTCATAAGCAAATCCCTACCCACTCGTGATGATAAACTCGAAATGGACCATAGTAACGAGGTTTCAACTTCTCTGCACCACTCTTCCGCAGAGTGGACTGACGATATGGCTGTAACATGAGATACACCATGTCACCCACTGCAAAAGAACGCTCAACCCTTCTTTGATCAGCATACTGCTTCTGCTAATTCTGTGCCCGCTGGATATTGTCTCTGAGAGACCTCAAAATGTCCTTCTGATCCTGCATCATGTCACCTGCGCTAGGCACTCTGTTATCACTCAATACCAAGTCCAAAAGGTTGGGCGCCTCATACCCATACAATGCCATGAAGGGTACTCAACCGTGTATAGTCATGTGGTGAGTAGAGTTATAACAGCATTCACAGAGGTATATCCACCTCACCCAAGCTTCTGTCCAAATGGCGTAATCGCTGCTGGTGATATCCTTCCACCGATGACATTGACACTTCACCGGCCCATCCGTCTGGATGGTTGTCAGGTACTAGGTGTCGGCCTCGGTCCCACAAAGTTCCGAACAACTCCCGCCAAAAGTTGCTCATGAACCGATTATTGTCTCGTCACGACTATAGTCCAAGGCAAACCATGTATTTTAATAATTTCTAAAGAAAACTCTACCGCGACATGCGGTAGTATGGATCGGGAAAAAGCGGAGCATATTTTTTCAACCGATCATTAACTAATGCGAATGCAATCTTTACCTTGGGCTTCGCAAACCCGCGATAAAGTCCATCGATAATTCCACTTCCGGCCGTATCGGAAGTGCTTTTCCAAGCAATCCAGCCAGGAGGTGGCCTCGCTATACCGGGTAAAACGTAACACTCTCGCATTATTACCGTAAGAACATCAGCTTCCAGTCGCTTCCAAGTAAACCGCTCCACCAGTTTATATGTTTCTTTTGAATAACCGGATGGCCCTCGCCATAAGATGATCTAGAGGCTTTAACCTGTATCCCTCAACTCCTCGAATCGTGAACCAGAAAAATCCGCCCCTCGTAAATGATCAAGTCATTCACAACGGTATACTGACTATCCTGCTATGTCCCATCAATGATTCTACAAGCCCATGGGTTCTTAGCATACTCTGTAATGATCTGATGCCTCCAATCCTCGAAGATCTGTGCCATAGCATCCAACTCCAGGTTTGCAGACGCACCGCCAAACATTCCCATTCTTAATAAAGCGCGGATGTCAAAATCATATCACGACCGCAGCTTGCTTGACCCATTTGTGCTCCTTTTCATTTAGGTCTCGCTATCTGAAGTGTTTCAGTCGTTGTTGTCTCCAGACGTTGACATTGAACTTGGTTTCCACCAAGTACAGTTCTAACTTTAGCCGCGCTATACGGCCTAACATTTCCTGTCGGTGATGCTATAGAACCTCTCGTGACCCCAAGCTTCCACCTCAAAAGCAATAGGGTGTCTCTCCTGCATCAAAATGGCACTAATGCCCTCTCCTAACGATCGCCAATACAACCAAATGACTTCGTGGAAGTCCGGTAATGCACATCGACATGGTGCTCGCGATCACCTTAAACCGCTTTCAAAGCACTCTGAAGCTCAGGCACTAAGCAAAATCCCGCTTTGTCAACCGCAGGCGCGGCATGACGGGAGAGAACCCACTAACAAGTCTCCTATAAAAAGCACACAACCCAATGAATCCTTTGAGCTGCGTAAGGTTCTCTGGTATTGGCCACTCAACTATAGCTCGGACCTTCTCAGGGTCCATACTAACTCCCCTTTGCACTGATGATGTTCCCAGCGATACAACAATCACCATGCCTAGCTCTACACTTGACTCTTGGTACGTGCGACTCACCAAGATACCCGTGAATCAGATCCAAGTGGGAGCTGGCAATGTTCTCCCATGACCTACTGTACACCAGGATGTCATCGAAGAAGACCAACACAAATCTCCACAGCTGAGAACTGAAGACCCTGTTCATGGTAGCTTGAAAGGTAGCAGGTGCATTGGTTAGACCGAAAGGCATAACCAAGAATTCGAAGTGACCATAATGGCATCTGAAAGCGGTTTTCTCTATGTCCTGCTCCCTCATCTGAATCTGATGGTACCCAGATCTCAAGTCAATCTTCGTGAAGAAGATAGCACCGTGCAACTCATCAATCAACTCATCGATGCGAGGTATCGGGTACCTGTTCTTAATTGTCTTCTTATTGAGCTGGCGGTAATCTATACACATCTGAAGTGATCCATCCTTTTTCTTCTCCAATACGACTGATGAAGAAAAAGGTGACTTGCTAGGTCTGATATGCCCCATAGCCAATAGCTCAATGATTGTCTTCTCTATCTCATCCTTGAGCCGTTTCAAATGCCTGTAGGGTGTAATCATAATGAGCTTTGTGCCCTCCTCCAACTCGATAATGTGCTCAGCGCCTCTGTTTGGAGGTCTGTCAGGTGGAATGTCACTAAACACTTTAGAGTGTTTAGTTCTCAGTATCTGAATGTCTTTATGGTACTCAACCTTCTGCTGCTCCTGCTGTGCTGGTAATAACATACACTCTGCAGCCCAATCAACCATATCATGACAAATGAGTCTCTCCATCCGTCTGTACGATGCCATCCTCAGATTACTCTCTCTGATGGCTTTGATGACATGAGGTTTCCCATTCACCTTAAACTTCATCTCCATATCCCGAAGATTGAGTGTGAACTCACCCAAATCGTGAAGCCATGCCATCCCTAACACCACATCAGTATCTCCCATATTAACAACGTAGAATTCAATCTTGAACTCATAGTTGTTCAGTCGCATCGGAAGATCTGTTATCTTTCTATCACATTTGAGGGTGTACCCATCAGCCACCTTGACTCGAATACCCTCAAACTCGTCTGTCTGTATACCTCGTCTCTCTACCAATCGTGCATCTATAAAATTATGAGTAGCACCAGTGTCAAGTAGAGTGATTACTTTCTAACTTGCTAGGAGCCCACGAAGTCTAAAAGACCCATCTCTCTGAAGACTAGTCAAATGTGCCTCCTATAACTTCCTTCCTCCATTTTCACCATCAATTTCAAACCTTTCATCATTTGAATGCTCTGAATCAGCTTGCTGGTCTGACAGATCAGATTGCTCTTCTCCCTTATAAAACCACTCCATCTGGTTATTTTTCACCTTGGGACGAAGAGGGCATACATGTTTCTCATCATAGGGTGCCTTGCACCAAAAACACAACTTTTTCTTTCGTAAGTCATTTAATGTTTCCCTGTCAAATGGTGGTGCATTTTGTCTCTTAGGATCAAGTGGATCCCTCTTCCTGTCAAATGGCCTATTTCTGTGAAATGACCTATTAGGCCTCGTGTAAGGTGTCGTTCCTGAAGTGAACTTGCTGCGAGGTGCTGCAAGCTCCATACTACGTGCCTTCCTCATGGCCTCCTGAAGAGTAGGAGGATCAAATGCCTTGACCCAACCTCTCATCGGCTCCAACAAACCTTCGACGAAGAGAATGACAAGTCTCCTCTCTGAAATGCCCGTCACCATGACTGCAACCCTCTGAAATTCACCTATGTAGGAATCCAAACTACCTGTCTATCGAAGCTGAGCTAGCTCCCTGAAATAGAGTTCTGGATCCTTCTTGTTGAAACACTCTATGAGCCTGCTGGTGAACTCCTGGTAAGTAGTAACTGTGTGATGACCTAGTGTATACATGTCGTGATGCCACCAGTCATGTGCCAACCCATCAAGATGCAATGTAGCAAACTTAATGGCCTCGTCCTCCTGCATAGGTCTCAATGATAGGTAATTGTCCAACTTCTATACCCAAGACCTCGTTGAACTCTTATCAAAACCATCAAAGTACGGCAAGGTAATCTTGCTAACTGCATACTGTAGATCCTTGCTCACCTGTGGCTGTGGCTGTTGGTGCTGAGGAGCTCTGCAGTCAAACCTACCTCCCCCTCTAGGTTTATGCACATCCATAAACTCATGAAAAGTCAAAGACTGCCTGATCTCAGGTGCCAATAACGAATACTGTCCATAAAATCTAGTCACATCTACCACTGACATGCCATTGTGTGGTTGAAACTCATGATGATGACCCTGCTGCTCTGCCTCTGGTGTCGGAGGTGGTGTCTCTCTAAATAGGAATGTAGGTTGTCCAGGCCTACGCTCATGATAGATCGGTGACAACTGTCGCGGTGCTAATACCGAATGTTGGTCTACGCCTGCAATCCTGCTCGTCTGCCCTATCTGAATATAGTGCGACTGGGATGGAGTATACTGCCTCATCATGCCCATCAACTGGGATATCATGTCCATCATATTATCATGCCTGCATCTATACTCCTCATTAGTAATATCACCTTTTGCATGCTCTTTCCCTGGATCCCTATGCGTCTTTGCAGGAATCTCACAATCTGCCATTAGTGTTGTGACACTGTTCTCACTGCTATCGGAACTGGATCTGTGAATACCCAGAATCCCTGATACTGTCTCACCTTCAGGAATAGGTGGACCTGTCCAGTCCTCAACTCTGCCTGTTCCTCTACCCTTACTGTAGAAAATGATATCTCTACTCATGAAAAAGCATCGAAAAAGCACACTTCTGACTGAAAAAGCAACTAAAAAAGCACAGGATGGCAGGAAAACTGTGCTCTGATACCACTGTAAGAGACCAAGTGTCTCTCAACCCAAACCCTCTGACTGCAAATGCGTTTTTCTGTTTGTTTTGTAATTTTTGGTTTTTTTGGTGTTTTTGCATATAAAAGAGAAAATGCGATTTTGCAAGAAAATGCTTGGAAAATATAATAAAATACCAGATGCTACAAAACTACAGAATATAGATCAGATCTCGATGCCAAATGATTTATTAATCTTTTTTGAATGATTACAACTATGACAAATCAACATACATGAAAAAGGAAATAACATTTATTGTGAAAACTTGGTTATTGCAGCCACCCAAAAATGATGAAGAAAGGTACGGCCAGCTTTAGAACAAATGCCTCCAGCCTCGAATACGATGCAAATGACTCCAGAGACCTAGGCGCCCACACTGGAGAAACCAGAAGACCAAAAAGCAAGGCGTTTCAACTTGCATAAAAAGTACGGGCTTTCAGCAGTGGTACGGCCTCCAAACCAGCAATGATAAAATCGGTACAACCTTGGGAATCGTGCCAGGATAAACATCTAAATCAGCCGCTCAAATATATCACTTTCCTGACAAGTATTGAGTCAACCCTGGAGATTTATTTCAAGATAAACTCTGTAATAACTTCTGAATGAAGTTGTTCAACTGACAATCTTCAACTGGTATTGCATAGTCTTAGTATGCTTGATTCTGAAGACGGAACGTTCTTCAAAACCTGATGATCTGCAGAAACCCTTGTTTCTCAAACCCCAATGCTCTTAGAGAAAAATAATAACAAATTCGAATAATCAACATAATGAGTTCGATTTGCTTTGAGGAAATATATATCCTCTCTCAAGAATTCGACCCTTCTCAAAAAATCAATTAAAATGCATTTAATAATATAAATTCGCCTCTTCTTTGAGTTAGGCAATATAATTAAATAATGGCGTCCCTTTAATGAGTAATAAAATAATCATTATAATAATAATTCTCCTTTATTATAAAGTAATAAATATTTTATAATAAGCCATTAATAATTAACACTTGAATATTTCATTAAAGTGACTTTATAATATAAAGTCATAATAATAATCATTTAATTATTATTAAATGCTCCCTTATTCTTCTCCTGCTCAACAAACTGTCGAACTAGGTCGAAACTGAGTTGACCAACTGAACCAGGTGCCTTGCCAAAAATAGCAGCTCCTGCCTGCCTGACTTATTATAAACAGTAAGTATCTGTAAATCACTTTGAAAGTGTCTGCTAAGGCCCAAATCTAAATCAACTGATGGGGTGATGTTCCCAAACGCTGGATAACTGCCCTGTTGTACCCAAACCAAATTTTTTGCTTCATCAAGGCATTTTGTATAAAAGAGTCTAAACCTTGATAAAATGAATGTAAAATACAGTTTTGGGCAATAACAAGCATGGAGTTTTTGTCAATATTTTGTCAGTCAAAGTCAGTTTTATTGATCAGAACCTGAAGCAGAGACTCAGAATAGAGCTTTTCACGATGGAGGAGCGTCTCACGACAGCATTTCACGTTGCACATGGTCATTTCAGTGATCAAAACGGAGTTTTCAAAGGTTAAAATATGAAGATTTCTCAGAGGAAAAGCAAAAAGCGCACCTGTAGCCCAGGGGCGCCCTTCTTTTTGAATGTCAAGATTTTGTTGAAAATGCTTATGCATACAGTCAATCTCTTCAGAATTGGTTTGGCTATCCGATGAGCTATCCAGCGAAGCTTTCTGAGACCCGCAGCTTCGGCAACCAGCGACAGAAGTTGAAATTCCTAAAGTTCCAGCTATGAGGAATTTGTCCTTTTCAGGCAAAAGCGCGCCTGTAGCTTGAGGGCGCCCATCTTGAAGAGGGGGTAGATTCTGGTATTTTTGATGATTAATGCAGTCAATCTCTTCTCGACTAGTCTGCTCATCCAACGAGATATCAAACGCAGTCATCCGAGTCTCAGAGCTCCGGCAGTCGACATCTGAAGATGAGCTTATAATGGAGTTTTCACATCTTAGAGCTTCTTCGTTGTGTTTCCAGCGCAACTACAGCTCAGGGGCGCTGGTTAAAATGACCCTTAAGATGGTAAAATTTGCAGACGAAGTCTTGCTGACATCAGTAATACTTTAGTTCAACTCCGCGATGCATCATCCTGCCTGTCGATCCGACATTCCAGGTGATCGTGGCAGAGGTTTTACCAAGCACGTAATTTCATGAGCGGACCAACATAAAATTTTCATTGTATTTCTACAGTCAAGAGGCGCCTAGCCTTTAGGCCCGGCAGATGAGGTTCGCGTTCGAAGTCTTCACGGCTTTCGAGTGTAATTACTTTATCTATTCAACGAGCCCAGTGATCAGCGTTCGGGATTTGGCGAACGCTCGTACTTGCGAGGTTTTGGGCAATATGCTAAAAAGTGAAGACATCCGGAAAATGGCCAAGTATGGAGTGGATATTTTAAATAAAATACACACTGGCGTTTTTGAGGTCTTAGAAGCAGTTTTCTTGCTTCGTCACTTCTAGAGACTTCTCTCGTGGGTCCTTCTGGCTGTCCGTTAAAACAAACGTGGCTCGAATCGGATCATCCTAGCTTCAGATATCAGAGGTCAAAGTAGGGCATCTGGTTGAGAGTTCAACTTTCGTCAAAATGGTGTCAGTGCAACTGAAGGCCAGGGGCGCTTTTACTTTTGAGGCCCTTAATGAACTTTTTGGATGTCGTGCGTACAGTCGTTGGATGCAGAATGAGTCCAGTCATGCAGTGAGCTTGGTTTCCTGTCAACAGGGTTCACCATTCGCCGTCAGCAGCCGTTTGAAGTGTCAGATGGCAGTTTAGGAAAATGGTTTAAGTCTGGAACCCGTAAATGAATTTAATCAGGGGTGCCTAGTTTTTCAAAGTGTTAAATGATGGATTTTGCAGTAGTGTCTCCCAGTAGACATTTCTTCCTTGTTTAGTAGGCTTTCCGATGAATTCTCCAGCTCAGTCTCAGCATCTCCTAGTCACTCAGAAATCAGTGTTGAAGTTGGCCAGTCGTGACTTTGCTGTTAGCTATAAAATAGGAAGTTAATAAAAAGTACAATATCTTGAGCAAATGGACGCCTATGAGCTCAAGAGATGACTTTTCGGAATCGGTGAAGTCTAACGGTGAATCCTAAAGCTTCATTCGAATAGTCAACTGAAGTTCAAAATATTTAATAATTATTTTGTAATTTTAGCATTAGGTGGCGATTTTCTATTTTTGGCGCCTTTGCTATTTGCATAATGAATATTTTATTATTTATTTAAATTCAAACTTCTAGTCAGTGGCAGTGAAACTAAAAGGGGTCCAATCAGAGGTCTTCTATTTTAGTCAGGGTTTTGAATTCTTGCAGTTCTCAAATTGATGTGAATTTCTTCTTATTTAAGCATGGCGCCTTCATCTATTATTCACAAAGCTTTGAGAAGTTCGTATTTCTTAAGAGAAATTCAATTTTTGAGAGAAATTCATGTTTTTCAAAGAGATTCAAACTTCAAGGCAAAAATCGTATTTCTCAAGGCAAAGGCGTTTCTTCAAGAGAAATTCATATTTTCTTCAAAAGAAATTCGCAATTCTTCAAGAAACAAAGGCGAAATTCTCAAAGGCGTATTCCTTAAAGTAAATTCGCAATCCTTCAATGAGCGAAGGCGAATTCTCAAACTTCATAGAAATTTTGTAATGTCCCCAATTTAGCCCTACGCTCTTCATTTGGATTTAGCCTATTTCTGGGAACTCGTAGGCTAAGCAGAAGCTCGAATTAGGGTTTCCAAACTTCTTGGAGGACGTTTTCGTCTTTTTGCGGAGCTTGCACTTGGAAATGTTGAACTTGGATTGCAGATTCCTTCTGGGTTTTCTGAGAGCTTCGCGTTGGTGGTTTCGGTTCGACATTCTGAGCAATTACATGGATTTACTATTTTTAGTAAATTCTATTTTTAGCAGTCGACTTGTTGACTCCTAATCAGTAGGCTTCACTATGGCAGTCTATTCAGACGGTATGGTTGAATTTGGCTTCTGATGCATTTACATGGTGATATAAGATATTTTATATTATAATGTTATAATTTAACATTATAATTCCTTGTTCTAGCATCATGAATTAATATTGTCTTTAAAAGGGGGACATTGAAGGGTATTTTCACATGGAGGAAATATTTTAATATTTCTAAAGCCAAATATTGCTCAAGGAGTTTGGACGCCAACTTTGGGTGAGCCAAATATTTTATTTAAAAAGTGAAATTTATCTTCTTAAGCAAGTACGTCATCCTGAGGGTGAAGACAAAAGACAAGTCAATGACCTAAAAGAATCTTTGAGGTGGCGCCCTTCTTGGAGGTTTCTAGAAAGCTCTTCTGAAGTTATAAATTGGAGCTCTGGGTCCTCATTTTGTTTCATCTGATGAATTTGCAAAGTTATGCTGCCGGATTGGCTTTGGGATTGCTTCGAGGAATGTAAGCCTCCTAGCTTGGCTCTTCTTCTTGCTTGAAAGACAGCAACTAGTTGAGAGGTTTAGTTGTAGTTGGTTTCCTTTCATTGTAGTTGGTTCTTCTCACATTCTGTAGTTGAGTTATTGTATTTTCTGTCAATTTTAGAGTTGCTGGTTTGTATGGCGTAGGTTGTTTTTACTCACAACTCAAGAAACAGAAATAATATTGTTCTGGGTACTGTTCCAATCTATTTTCCTATGTAGGGCGACCATATGTGCAAGTTTCCAGAATTTAATTTGAAGTCTATGAATTATCTAAAGTAAATCGCCCTTGCTTGCAGGCAATTTCACTTCGTAAGTGCTTTGGAAGTCGTGCAAAATAAATAGGGGTCTTTGTGAGAAGTTTTTGTGATCCATCTTCATTGTCATCATCATTAGAATGTTTTGCAACTGATTTCAAGTTAAATGAGTGAGTATTGAGAGAGGTATGAGCATTTAAGTGAGTTCTGGAGTTGCTGATTTCACCATTTTAACTGCAGATCTGTCATATCAGACTTAGTAAAATTATTAATAGGGCTGGGATTGTTTATCTTAGTCATATTAATCATTCTGGAGTAGCTCTACATTTCAGCGGTTTGATTATCACTATAATCCATCGTGCTTGCAGGAGATATATTATATTGTAAGGCTGTTAGTAGTACTAACCAGCCAATATTCACATTTGTAAGCTCTTTATTATATTTCCCACATTTCGTGGAAGAGACTGATCCTTGCTCAGTCTATTGTATTTACTTTTAGTTGCTCCGTCATATGATAGCGCCTATTCATCTTGGATAGGAGTGCACATACTTGGCGTTGAGCTCCATTTCCAGTATTGTATTTCATGTAATTGCTCCGCCATATGGTCGCCTCATTTCCATTCTGGAATTGGGTAGCACATACTTGGTGTTGAGTTTGCTTTCAGTATATTAGATGGTAGGGATCCTCTGACCACATGCTCGTCGTTCGCCGGCGCATTCTTGGTTAGAGTTTTTGTATAAGCATTTCAATTAAGACCCTCTGACCATATGCTCGCCATCACTTGGCGCCATTCTTGGTTAAAGTTACTTCCAGTTGCAGTTTTGATTAATGTACTGACGATCCTCTTGCCATATGACAGCCTCTCTCTTGTTGAGATTGAGTGTGCATTCTTGGCAAAGAGTTATATTGTAACTGCTGGTTTGATTTATCTAACCCTAACGGTGTGTTGCATTTCTGATTGTAATTTGAAAATTGAAAAATTTGGCTCGGAATATTTCAAATTCGTATTTTCTTCAAAGGCAAATTCGAATTTCCTCAAAACAAAGGCGCAAATTCAAGATAAATTTGTGGTTTTCAAGCAAAGGCGAATTCCTCATCAATTTTCAAAGGCGATTTTATCTAACTTATCTTTTTGCAGGTTAAAAGTTCACAATTATCAGCAATTTGAAGAAATCAAGGGCGATTTTCATTGAAGAAGAACATCATAAAAACGTCTTTTTCCTCCTTGAATCTCAGATTTCTCTCAAATTCCAGTTCTGCATGTTCCTGAAATTGGCAAATTCGACAAGTTCAAACATCTGAATCATTTCTATATAATTTCCTCAAGTTAAAATCGTGCGCTTGATTTTTCAGGAATTTTTAACTTCAGAACATTCGTTCTCGAGTTACTAATTTTCTCAACTGAAAAGTCTTTGTATGATCGAGTAGAAGTCATATTTTCGCATATTTGACATTCTGGGTTGTCTTAGAATCCTTTTCTGGACAAAACCCATATCTCAAATTTTTTTCGCTGAAAATAATTCTTCGAAAGGCTATTTTTAACTCTCGCAGGCTATTTTTAGCTTTCAGAAATCTTGTCAGAATATAGTCAAGTTCACAGTCAACAAGCGAATTTTTCAGAATGCAGTTCACTCAGCTCGAATACAGGACCAAAACAGTCCTTACTCATGATTTCCTCAGGTTGGTTGAGACAGATCTTCACAAGGTGTTGCCAGAAGCAGTTCTTGATCCTGTTAAGATCAGAGCTTCAATTATTCAAAATATTGAGCAGTCTAGTTTACTAGAGGCTGCTTCCATACCTATCTCCATTCATTGTGTTGAATTCGTGATGGCTTGTATTAAGCATTACAATTCTACTACTCGTGAGATAGTGTCAGTTGATGGACGAGTCATTTGCAGTCTCAAGCCTTTAGACATTGAAAGGAGTTTTGGCATTCCTCAACACCCTAACAGTCTGGTTATTTCCATGGAGCAATGTGAGCAAGCATTTGACGCTAATGTGGACAAGTGTCAGAAGAAGATGGCAAAAAGATGGTTAAAACAAGCAAAGAACAGATTGCCAAACAATGTGGGTCGTGGTGAATACAAGGATGAGTACGCAATTCTAATCACACTCCTGAATCGTGTCTCAGGTCAAGCACATGCGAATGTTTTCCAGCCTTGGATGTATTACATTATTGGTCGCATCATTTCTGGGCAGGAGCATTATGACTGGGCATCCTTCATCAGCGATATTCTCCACAGGCAGATCACCGGTTTTCTAGTTGCCCATGAATTTCACATGTGTTCGTATCTCGTGTACTTGATCGCTTATCAGGGTCAGTTCCGAGGGCTAAACACCGTGGGTATTCTCAGTGTTCAGAAAGTCTATCAGTATTATGATCAGCTTGAGTTTACCAGAGCTGAACGTCATTTCAAGCGTGTTCACGAGGCTTTTCTTACTTATACAGTGAGAAATTTGGACCGGGAGTTGCACGTTCGTATCTCGGCAGTTGCTAGGGCAGCGATGTATGGATGGGCAGATTGGTTTATTCAATTCCCGACATATACCTACATCCGAGTATACGGATTTACGGGAAATCCAGCTATGCTTCCACGTTATCCTTCAGATAAGACAATCTTTTAGGAGTCCCTGAGACAGATGCATGATGTTCATCGTCTTTTACGCCGCAGGCACAGACCATCTATCAACTTTCCTTTTCAGTTTGGAATGTATTGGTGCAAGTCGGCAATTGATGCCAAAATTGCAGGACAAGAGCTTGAGAGATATCATCTTAAGTATCTTGTTGAAGCACATGCCTATGATCTTTCAGGTCATTATACAACTTGCCTTGCTGGAGGTACATATCACGAGCCTTCTATGGAGGATTATTGGGAAAATTGCGCAGATGACTTTGAGGTTCGCAGACGTAGTTACGGCCGCTTCTCTCTCTCACAGATTTTTGTTTTCTTGTCAGAAGATGTGGGAGGTTTATCAGATGATGAGGGAGAGGTTCTTCCTCAGTTTTTCAGAGAGCAGGTTGATACACAACCGTTGCCAGCAGTTGATTGGTACGCCAAGGAATACGCAACGATCACGGAGAGGTCAAGTAGAGTTATTCAGAACAGTATACTTTACCTCGACAACAAGAAGACAAGGAGGGTAAGTGTGCCCAGAGCAGAGCCGCCAGTAGTGGTGAATCCTTCACTACCTTCTTCGTCAAGACCTAAACAAAAGAAGAGGAGTAATCTTCCCAAGAAAGGTCAAGCGCCAAATAATTCAAAGGGAAAGGCACTTGCCACTGTTACACACACAGAGCCTGACAGACAGCCGGTCACAGAGCCAGTTCAAAGGCGAGTTCAGAGTCCGCCAGTACCTGAGGTTCAACCTCAAGTTCCTACACCCGTTTCAGAGCAGTCACCAACCCCAATTCTCATTGAATTGGATTTAGACTCTCCACCTCGCAGTGGATCCTCCACTTATTCACTCTTGTCAGTACCTCCTGTTGCTAGTACAGACCCTTCTAGTAGCATTAGCCGAGACCAATCTTGGATCGAAGTTCAGCTAGGAAGGAAGAGGAGGCAGCCATCCTATGTTCTTAATCATTCTGATTTTGATGACATTTACCAGGATGCACTAGACAAGAGGGTCAAGAACATGGTCCACGTAGAGAGGAACACTGACATGGAGATTGTCGTCGAGACTGCTGTACCTCCACAAGGGAAGAGCTTGGCTGAGTTGGAATCTCAGGATTTTGAGGTTATCACAGTCAACCTTGGTCGTAGCACACGCCAAACCCAGGTTGATCTCCTACAAGTTGCTACAGACAATGCCAGGGATAGGATACTGAAGGACGGAGAAGATAAGGCAGCCCTCAAGGCTGAAATCAGACAGCTTTGTCAGTATATTTCTAGCCTTGTGCATAGACCAGATGCCATTAACACACTCCCACCGATGCTTGAGCCTCCAGCAGAGCAAAGTCAACTTAATCACTTAGTTGCATATGGCAAGCATTTGGATGAATGGGAGGAGGAGTTCGTTGCTAGAGGTCGTGCTATGCTCACAGAGTTATATCAGTTGCGGTACAATGCACGAGAGCTCTGTCTTCGTCTCCAGGATGAGGAGCGAGATATGGCTATTAACAAACCTCGGGATGAGATTATGATTGCTCACCTGAGTGTGGCATATGATGCAATCACAAATGCAGAGGATAGAGAGGCTATCTACTCTTGGAAAACACAATTGGTTTTCAGAGCAAAGATAGAAGACACTTTGGCGTCAGAGTTGGTTGAGAGTAGAGAGCACGTCACTAGTGCACTCCGGTTTGTGAGGACTCTAGTATCCCGCTTACCGTGCCGATATCAGATCGAGGGTGGTGCCTACGTTGAGCTTACCGATGTTCAGTCAGAGCTCCAAGCACTCATTCATACCATTTTTCAGTGGGGAGACCATTGGCTGTAAGGTTACTCAACTTACAGTCATGTCAGCATTGTTCGATGAGGCAACAAGGAGCAGAGGTGAACTTCAGTCTCAGATCACAGCTGGTGAGGATATGCTGCACCGACATAGCATTCTTCGACAAAGTCTCATAGCTCCAGATAGTGATGCAGTTAACAATCTCGTTGAGGGATTGGTTGCTCGAGATCACGGACAGTAAACTTCAGTTCCCACCTCTCAGGATAGACATTACACACAGGAGTTAAACTTGGCGTTACCTTCCCAAGTTAACTTGCTGTCTTGTCTCATGCATATCTATCATAAGATTAGCTTTACACACTTGGAGGGTTTTACGTTAACTGATGGTAGTCTTCCAGTTAACTTTCTTTCAATAAGGATGTGCATGCTTGCACATTGTCCATTTTTAGATTAGATGTTTCGGTTAACTGATGGTAGTGTTCCAGTTAACTGTATAGTTTTCTTTATTAGGGCTTAGCAATAAATCTTGCATGCATTGCAAGACTGTAGTTAACTCAAGGTGATTTTAGGGTTCCCTACACCTTGATGTATATAAATAAGAGCTTTTGCTCATTTGTAAATAACTTTTGCATGAGAGAGAAATATATGTTGTGCCTACCTTGCCTTCAATATTGCTCGTTCTGTATCTGTTCATGAGTATTTACTATTATGATGAATTGTTATGCCACATAGGGTTTCATGCAATTATGATGGTAAATTCTTGCTTTAGTTAGATATAGTGGCTAGTCGATCATAGGTTGTATGCGTGTCTCGCCAATGCAACTTATTATCCTAGTTGGCTATCCTTGATGTTATGTGTTCAACAAACTCGTTCAGATTGAGCTGATAGATGTGCCACCTTGCCTTCAAGTTGAGAATCTGTTCTTGGTTATCGTATGATGTGTGTGAATAATAAACTTATTCAGATTGAGCTGATAGTTGTGCCACCTTGCCTTCAAGTTGAGAATCTGTACTTAGTTTATCGTATATTGTTGTTTCCAATAAGCCTATCTCGCATACAAGTGACATAGTTGTCGCTCTCACTGCTAGAGTCCCGCATCCCGCTTATCGCCGATATCATTCCTGCTCCATTTCCTCATGCTCTGTTTTCTTAAGGAAACTGGATAGATTTAAAGTAGATAGCTTAGTTGTAGTTAATGATCTACGAGACTAGAAAATCCTTAGTTGCAACGTTCTTGGTTTTCTTAACCTTGTGCCTCTTCCAGCTGAGAACAAAAAGATAGGACTTAGATTACTTTTCTTTTCCACGCATTCCAGCACTACGAGGGAGCTTACACTCATTATATAGTGTGCATAGTTGTCCGTACAAACCTGCACTCCAGAGGTGTTAGTTTTTACGCCAACATGCCCAATTGATCCTCTAAACACTTCAGCCAGCCTATGAGGATCTGAATGATAGGCTAACCTCAGACATAACGGTACTGCCTAGGAAGGGGACATTACAGATTCTCACACCAATTCGGCAACACTTAGTTATCATAAAATTGCATAGTCCAAATGAGAGAAAGAGGTGGATTTAAATAAGAATTAGGGCTCTAGAAATTGAAACTTCATTTCCCTCCAAATGGGATGCCCATCCTTGGGAAATAATATTTTATTTAAATTTCGCTTAACAAACACCAACTTAGGAATTGTAATGTCCCTTGTCTTGCTTTGCCCTAGAATTTGCTTGTTGACTAGGTTTAGGGTTTCTTCTTTCAAGGGAATGCTCTCTCTAATGAAATAATCCTAGAATGAAATCTTCATTCACCATATGAACAACATTTCCACATACACATATATCTATTAGCATTAATATCTAGACATCCCAAAAACATAATCATAAAAGCAATAATGAAGACATAGGAGGAGTGGCATGGGTAGATCTGCCCAAAGCTATCCATCTAAGCCCAAGAGCACAAGTGTTCGACTAGGACAACCCACCCCTTGGCCCCAAGTGGCATGAACGTCCAAACCAAGACAATTCCACCCTCAGAATGGCATGCTTAGTGGAAATACTTGTACCTGCTTTCTCTACCCGTGCCATCACCTCAGAAGACACTTAACCTACTGGGGGGAAGCCAGCGGAGCTTATAAGTGGTTTCGGGCCTACCACCCCTCCATGGTCTCGACGGATCTTGAGTGGGACCCCCACCCCTCCATGGCCCACCCATGCCTTGGGACTAGGTGAAACCTTAAGTGGAATTTCCACCCCTCCATGGCCCATCCTTGCCTTGGGTTCCGGGGGTGGATCTTAAGTGGGGTTTTTAGGCACCACCTTTCTCAGGCCCTTCCTCCCTAGTAGGCTTGCAAACACTTGGAAGGCAATCTTTAAGCAGTCAAATACATTTGCACTTATCATTGATTCTTAAGTAAATATCAAATCTATTCTTAGAACATACTTTAGAAGTCATTGCATAATGATTAGATAAGCAACATCTTATATTTAAGATAGAAATTCACAATTAACATTCATCTATTATGCATAACAAAATTTATACAGGTATGAGATAATCAAGGGCAGAAATACACGAGTATACCAAACAATTGGTTCGTTTCCTCCGTAGTACGGGTCGGTATCTTCTACTCTTGATCAATGATCTGTTCTTAATCACTTGGAAGATATCGTTAGTATAGGACAAACAAATAAGAAACTATTATCCTTATTTATATTAAAGCATCATAATTACTTATAGGGCTCCTTAATTGCTGCAAGCATCATTATTGCACAATCATAAATAATATATATATATATATATTATATAAATATATATACCATTATTTCTAATTGATTTCAATTTACAATAATTTCTTTGCATGAATATATATTTATATTATTATATTTAAACTATTTAAACTTACAGCTCAAATATATTCTTGACAATATATTTATTCTTCTCTCTCATCTGCTGCTTTCTCACATTTATGACTGAATATTATATTGATTCCCTCGGTGGTTATTTAATTCATAAAATACCACCTTATTATTATCTGCAGAAGCCTTTCTCGAATTTCCCATCCATTAGAATATGTTTAGATATTCTTTTTTTATTCATCCATTCCTTTCTTATTCTCCTCATTGATGCCCTTTTATTCCTTATATCTGTTTGCTTTTATACTTTCAGAGCTGAGTGAAAGGATGTGTCCTTTTGTAAAGTGATATCATTTTAATATTTGCTAGCCTTTCCACAAGGGACGTAACCCTTAGTGTAATCACAGCTTTTCGACAAAGTTGACTAATGCCATTGCTGATTTATTTAGTTTAGCCTGCCTTTGTTTATTTTTGGAGGCACCGATTCTTAAGGTTTAGTTTTGTTGGCGTTTAAATTAGCACCTCTGGAGTGCTGATTGTAAACGTTCAGCTATTTCAAATGTTTTGCAACACTTCTTCGTTATTTAAAGAGGAGAAGTCCCTCTCTGCTGGGAGCAATGCGTAAAGAAGGGAAATGTAAACTAAAGTTCCGATCTTTTATGCTTCAGCGGTAGGACACAAGGGTGCACAAACACAATGCGCCGTAGCTAAGCTTTTTCTCTGGTTTCTGAAGATCTCAACTACAACTATTCTAGCTTTTATCTATTCAATACCTTCAAGGTAAAACACAACATGAGGGTAAAGGGAGCCGGAACAAGGTTGGATCACTTTGAATTCGGCAATTTCCAGAATATGACCGAGGCTCGGAACTTAACCGAAGACCGACCAGATAGATGACCAATTATAGGGACTCCTATCCGAAGTATAGCTTGAAAGTCAATACATTAAACAACAACGAACGATAACTATTAATAACAAATATCCAAGGAGGAGGGACTCCTATCCGAGGAGGGAAATGAAACAATGAGCTATTAGATACAAGACGTGGACATAACTCAAATAGATTGATCAAAATGCAAGTGCCTTCTGATATTCTCCTTCAAAGCTTTATCAACGAATTACAAAGGTTGGGAAAGCAAAGGCACGAAATCATGCACAATTACGATCGACCAACGAACTCTCATCCAAGAGTGAACAAATATCCGCTTTCAAAGTTGTTGGCAACAATGGCGCAACAATTTTGCATAGCAAGTAAAAGTTAAACAAATAATGAGCCCAAGGCTCTTATTTATAGAACTCAAAGGAGTGGGCAACCCCAAAATCTCCTTGAGTTAACAATGAGTTCTTGCCAATCAATTAGCAAGATTTATTCCTAAAAGGGGGAACAAGCAGTTAACTGGAAAACTACTTCAGTTAACTGAAAGTCAACAAAGAGTCAACTGGAAACTACTTCAGTTGACTGAAAGTAAACAAAAGGTAAACTTTAATGAAAGTATCCCTCCAAAATAGACATCCACATTTAGTGGAGATCTAAGATCCACAAATCATGGAAGCCGATTAGACATCCTTAATCAGTGGGATCTGACAATGCATGATTTATGGGATATGGAATTAACTTGGAAAGGGGGATCAAGTTAACTCCAACTATATTTAATGCCTTCTTGAGTTGACTTGGAAAGAAGCATCAAGTCAAACTCAAGTATCATAAATGCCACTTGGAGGGTGTAGGACGTCCTTCTTAGTTGTCTTTTCACACTTCACTATTTCTGGTCAACAACTCCTTGATCCATGTGTTGACTTCTTCCGTTTCTGGATAGTCAATGCTTTGATGACACAACATCTCTTCTTGTGCAAGCTATTTCTCTTGGTAACTTTGGCGGCTCCGTGCTTGGAATGACCTCTTCGCAGCTGGTAAGCCAAGGTGCTTACTGCCACGTGGGAGGTGGTAATATTGGTCTTTTTTCTGCAAGATCAGCCTTTCTTTCTTCTTCGTCCAGAGTAATTGTTGCAGCTCTCCACTGAGCGGGAGATGTATTCTTTTCAAAGATAAAGATCTGCAGACTATTGATGATGTCCGTTTGCTCTCCAGCAATGTGTGTAAGATCTGGTTGGAGAGTTGCTGGTGCAAGGTCTGGTTGTTCGATTGGAGCCCAAGGACGCCAAATTGTCATTCTATGAAGAAGAACTCGCCTGTTGACTGTAAACACAGATGTGTTCAAACAACTTCTGAAAAACCCTTGAAAATAGCGCCCTGCCGAGAAGTATTTTTCCAGAAAAAATCTGGCACATGGGTTTTGTTCGTGCTTCAATGCTGAACAAACCCAGTTCCTCAGAATTTTGATTCTGAAACTTTTTCGAAAAAACCCCCAAAAATAGGGGCAGCAAGTTTGCTGATTCTAGAAAATTTGTTGAGATGGGTTTCTCTGGAAAATTATGTTGAATCTACCCAGTTGATCTGATCTGATGTAGCCTGTTGCTTTGTGTGACATGCAAGAAAACCTAAGACAAGAAGAGAGGAAGTAGACAGAAGATGGATTGGAAGTTTTTATCTGACTACCTGAGAAAATCTCACTTAGTCCAACCTCAGATTAGCAATCTTCTTCTGCTTCAAATCTGCAAGAAATATCGAAGAACGGATGAAAACCTTGGCCAGATCTGTAAATGGCGTCCTTGAGAGCTCATGGCTGTTCTTGATCATCAACCTGCAATGAAATAATGAAATGGGATGCCTATACCTTGATTACATAGACTCAAGCCTTAGATCCACAAGTTTGGGGACCTAACTCATGATCAAAAAGTGGTTTTGGCATGATCTGAAGTTCAAAAAGGTGATTTCCACTGATCGTGGAGTGTTTTAGCCAAGTTTAACTCAAAATATCTTGACTTTAGTCAATAACTTGGCTTTGACTTCTTTTACGCGTCCCTTTTGAGTTTTGCAAGTTTTTACTATTTTCTCTGTTGAATGACCCCAGTTTGATCCTGAATCTAGATTGATCTGTCGATCCTGAGATGTTGCTGACACATTCACTGCTGAGCTGGATCCAACCTGAAGAGAAGTGCCTAGGAGGCATGATGGTAAAAAGTTGAGTTTAGGGCATCAAAAGAAAGGGCGCCTTTTCCAAGAAAGGGCGCTTTTGCTTGTGCCTTAGTGAATTTTCTATCTTTGTTCTTCAGCCTTTTGAAATGACCTCTCGTGCTTTGATCTGAACTTCTCGTTGATCGGAGAATCAGATGATTTCATTTGATATCTCGTGTAAGAGACCAGGTGTCTCTCAACCCCAAACCCTAACTGAAATCACTGATTTTTGTTTGTTTTGTTTTTTTTTTTTGATTTTTTGAAGAGTTTTGGCAATAAACAAGAAATTGCGATTTTGCTTGAAAAGGACTGGAAAATTAATATAAAATACCAATAGCATGAAAACTACAGAATATCATTCATATATCGAAGCTAGATGGTTTATTGATCATTTGGAATGATTACACTGTGATCTAACAACATGCACAGGAAACAATAACATTTATTATGGAAGAACCTGGTTATTGCAGCCGCTTTGAGATGAAGATGAAAATGTACGGCCAGCTCCAGAACAATGATCTCCAGGCTCAGAAACAGAGAGACAACCCCAAGAACCCTAGGCGCCCTTACTGCAAAAGACTGGAAGTGAAAAGACCAAGCGATTTTCTCAGAAGGAGAAGTACGGCCCTTGCTGGTACAACAGTACGGCCCAGCAGCAGCAGCAATAAATGTGGTACGGCTCCCTTGTAGAATGTGCCTGAACTCTGAGAAATGGCCCCTGTCAAGTCATCTTCAATAACTAATCAAAGATCTCTGTATATTCTTCTGAATCGATCCAATAAGCTCAAACTATAACCTCTGTGTGAAGTCACCAAGTAGACAATCTTCAACTGGTGTTGCACAGCCTCAGTATGCCAGATCTTGAAGAGGTATCGTTCTTCAAAACCGATCGTCTGTTGAAACCCTAGGTTTTGCAAACTTCAATGCTCAGAGCAAAAAGAAGACAAATTGAATAATCATCACATAAGAGTTCGATTTGTCTTGGCAGTCAAATATATAAGCCTCTTTCAAAAATTCGACCCAAGCTCTCTTTTAATAATCATTTAAATAAAATTATTAATTACACCTTTCTCAACTTAGGAAAAATAAATAATAAATGGCGTCCCCCTTAATGAGTAAATAATTATTCATTATAACAAATATTTCACTTTATTATAAAGTATTAAAAATACTTTATAATACGCCATTAATTATTAATATTTAAATATATTAATAAAGTGACTTTAATATAAAGTCAAAATATTAATTATTCAATAATCATTAAATACTCCGTTATTTTTCCATTTGATCACCAAACTGACAAATTGGGTCGACTCTGAGCTAACCAGCTGAACCAGGTGCCCTGCCCAAAATAGCAGCTTCCGCCTGTCTGACTTTCTAAAAATAGCAAGTCTCTGAAAAACCTCTCTGAAGGATTCTGCGAAGGCTCAATCTGAAACAACTGAAAGAAGGATGCTCCTGAACATCGGGTAACTGCCTCAAATGATCCTCTACACACATCTGTCAGCCTACGAGGATCGAATTAATAGGCTAACCACATAACCAGCTGCGTTGACTAGGATGGGGACATCACATCTCGCCAGGTAGCCAGCTCCGTTTCGCCGAAGATGACTGAAGTCAGAAAAATTGAAAGTCATTTTAGGGTTTCTTTATTGAAGGGCGCCCCTCATTGAAAAGGGCGCTTTTGTCCTTTAGCGTGGTTATCTTCATCTGAAAAGCTGTCTACTTTGATTCTGATTATTTGTTGACTGCCTCATCGGATGACTGTGCTTACAGTTGCGTTGCTGAGATCTACCTAGGCTGAGAAGATTGTTCTGGGAGACCTTTGGTCTTTTGTCAGCATCTAGAGGTCCAAAACGAAGGGCGCCTTTCTTTTGAAAAGGCTCTTTTTTCTTTGATCTTCACCTTTGACAGTCATTTCCTGATATTTCTTCAACTGCCTCTTTTCACTTCGTCAACAACTGCTTATGATCGACTCATCAGATGATCTAGATGTTTGTTTCATTGTCGAGCCAACAAGCAAATGCCGAGGATGACTGCCTTGGATGATCTAACAGACTGCATTTGACCCTTAAAGATCATGGGCGCCCCTGCTTGAAAAAGGCTCTTTTCAGCACGTGAACTTGTTTCTCCTTCGTAACGTTTCCAGAGTTAGTCAAATTTCGACCTTTTTCAATTTCAGAAATCTCCTCCGTCGAAGATCACCATTTCTTCATGTCTCACGTTCATCGTGTATGGGTGTTTGGAAAATGACTAAGGCATTTGACTGCATAGCCTCCTCTTGGTAGCAAGGCGTGCATTCTCCAGACTTAGTCAATTTTCAGCATTTTTCATTTTTTGAAAATCCTAGACTTAGTCAATTTTCAGCATTTTTCATTTATGAAAGTCCCCTCCGTCATAGAGCATCTTTTCAAGCATTTTTGCCATGGTTTCTTTGTTGAAGCTTTTGAAGCTTAGCTTTCAGCACCTAGTACTGACCAATCTGCCATTAATGGCTGTGGAGCTCCTAACTTTGTTCCTGAAAAATAGAAATAGACCCACCAGAGTAAAACATGCCTTTTGATGATTCTGACTTGACCGATGTGATCGTGAAGCCTTTTAATTCTATCAAAATCATTTTCAATCATTTCTGGGAAGGTCCTATTTTCAAGGGTTTCCCTAAAAATAGGGGCGTAAAACCTAATTTTCAAATTTTCAGAATTTTGCACATGTGTTCCTTGACAGAAACCCACAAAGACCCTATGTTTGGTTTGACCTAAAACAGACTTTTAACGGCATTTTAACAAGATTTAGCTCAAATTACACAGAATGCCAAAAATTTATTTTGGGTACAACAAGTTTATATATTTATTAAAAATGGTTTCCAAGGTTTCTAAACATTTGGCATGAACATTATAATATATATTTATTATTTAAGAATGTTTATGTAGATATTATAATTTCATACTCAGCATGAACATTATAATATTTATTATTTGTTTATTTTGTCAATAGATTTCAGTATTGTTCCTTTTGTGATTTCTTTATTATAATATCTGTTTGTTTATTTTATGACATTTACAATACGATTTTAATTAATATTATTAATGATAATTACAATTATAGTGATATCTCTTGTTGTTTAGTTTGTGAAATATTATTATTATTTAGATTAGTTTCTTGATAATATTTAGGGTTCTAATAGTTTTAATTATAAAGTTATCTTGATAATTATAATTATAATAATGATGTTTGAATGGCAATTACTTGCATTTGTATTTTGATATTTATTCGGTTTGGTTATTTGTTTTTCAATATCTCAGATTTAGCTTTACAATTTTGGGGACATGACAGTCCACCCCGCTCAAGATTGCTTTCCCTCAAGCAATCATAATCTAAGATGGGTAATTTTAAGATGTTGCTTCTTGTGGTGATGATATCAGCTTTAATGGGAGTTGGAAGTTCTAACCCAAGTGATGGATATTCTGGCTGTGAGGATAATATATTGACTAATATTCTTTAGTGGTACTATTTCTCCATAACTCTCAAACCCACGAGTTGGAGTTTGTGAATCAATATAACTTAAAATCACTTGAATTAGAAATTAAAGCAGACAACCAGGTAGCTCAACCAAGCAAGCAAGTAGCTCAAGCAAAAAAACAAGTAGCTCAAGCAAGCAACCAACCAACTCAAGAAAGCAGGGAAGTAGCTCAAGCAAGCAAGCAAGCAGCTCAAGCAAGTAGGCAACCAACTCAAGTAGACAAGCAAGTAGCTCAAGCACACAAGCAAACAGCTCAAGCAAGTAGGCAAGTCGCTCAAGCGCGTAGACAAGTAGCTCAATAACACAACCAAGTAGCTCAAGTATGCAAG
>VDFB02105773.1:0-39157 GCA_007258455.2 Sequoia sempervirens | reverse complement strand
TGTTGTATTGCCCTCGACTTCAAACTAGCTCCACACTAGCTTGTTCCTCCCCAAGACCTTATAGTTATGGATCCTTTCCAAAGAGTTCAACCAACTTTAAGATGTCATTAGGAGGAAATCTCAACCCCATGTCAAATTATTTCCAGTTCCACACCATTTGACTATCTAGGAGTTTCTCCATTAAATAATCTCCTCGACACTTAGAATGTAATGTTGTTGTAACACATTCTTTGTTTGAACAAGATCCAAACAACTGCCTATGCTTGGGTGCTTGCACCACAAATCCTCCCTGTAATATGTAGATTTTCCATCATGCACATCCCAAGAGAGATGGTCTAGGATGAGGGGACTATAAGCCCTAATAAAATTCCACGCCCTGACTGGGTAGGATTGTATGTCAATAAAATGTTGTTTGAACCCACCCCATTTAAGTATATTTGTGTTGTAAAAATATGAGCCCATTTGGATTTGTTATTCAAATACATACACTAGATTAGCTTCACACCTCAAGAGCTTTTTGTTTGAGGATGTTACATAAGCCAACACCCCCAAATTCCTTTGGCTTGCATATGGTCTCCCAAGAAATGAGAGGATACTTCTATTTTGTGGCCCCTTACTAGAAAAACCACCACATACTTTGATTCAAGTTTGTCGCTCTACAACACGGAAGTGCTATGCATGATAATAAATATATAGGTAATGCCAAAGTGATAGCCTTCAACATTACAATCCTCCTATCCCATGAAAGCCATTTCTTGCTCCAAGATGCCATCCTCCTATTTACCCATTCTTCCAAGGGATCCCATAACTTGCTATTTTTTACTCCTAAAGCAAGCTGTAGGCCAAGGTATGGCATTGGCAAGTGTCCAATTTTAAAATTTAGCTTCCGTTCAATTGAAACAACAAGGCTAGGGTCAATGTTTAGAAAAAATACCTCTGCTTTGGTGTCACTAATCCACTGACCAAATGCCTCAGCGTAAGCCTTGAGAATTTGTTTAAAAACCATCACCACCCTTCAATTAGGCTATCCAAATAACATTGTGTCATCAACAAATTAATGATGGGAGATAACATGCATGCCGCAAGTTATCTTTAAAACCTTAATGCTACCCAGTGAAATAGCTCATGAGATCTTTCTACTTAGAGCTTCCACCATTAAAATGAATAGGAAGGGAGAAAATGGGTCCCCTAGTCTCAAAACCCCTCGAGATAATTTTTAAGAAAACCACTGGACTTCTATGAATGGAATCATGAGAGTAGGAGATACAGTTAAAGATCCAAGTTACCCATTGTTGATCAAACCAAAGGCTTCCAATACTTTACAAAAGAACCTCCAATCTACCATATCGTATGCTTTCTTAATGTCAAGATTGATTAACATCCCTGACTTCTTGTTGCACTAGAGTGAATGAATGAATTCTTGAGAAGTGATCACACCTTCATAAATTGAATGATTTTATGCTTCTCTACTATACTATTGGGAAGGACCAATTTCATTGATTAGCCATTGCCTTCTCGGCTACATAATTTCTATAAGCACAAGTATCAAGGTGATTGGCCTAAATTGCCTAGAGAAGAGGGTTTCTCCTTCCTTGGGAATTAAAGCCAAGAAAGTGTTGTTGATTTATCTCCAATATTTGCCTAGACGCTCTAGGATTCCTCAATGGTCGCGGGACTTCACCTCTTAGCCAACAATATTCCAATATTTTTGAAAGAAATCGGCTAAAACCCGGCCCAAATTTCTAGGGCCTCATCTGGGTGAAGGAAATCAACATACTTAATTTCTCAGAATGCCTAAGTAGCATATTATTCCCATGCATTCACACCAACTTTGGTATATGATCCAAAACTACCACTAAGCCCGCAAGCTCTGATCCAACCAAATTGTTGAGAAACCGAGAGAAGTGGAAAATCTCTTCCAATATCTCACCATTCTCCCATTTGATTGAAATCCTATTTTCCACCCTTCTCACCTTTGTTGAGTTGTGAAAAAAATTGGAATTTCGGTTGTCGTCCCTTAACCATGTTTCACATGATTTTTGCTGCCAAAATGTTTCTTCTTTAGAAAGCACATCTTCGAGACTCCTAAGAAGTTCTCTCTCCTTCATATAAATTGGTTCGTCCATGCCTTTCTTAACCACCATGTCATTCACCACTACGAGCTCCTTCTCCAAAATTTATTTTCCTCTTCAAAGATATTCTTGAAGTTTGTTTTGTTCGAGTACCCATTCAATACTTGAGTAGTTTTAGCTTACTAACTACTATAAACATTTTGTTACCAGATGGAGTCACCTCCTTCCAGCAAATCTCAACCAAATGTAGAAAATTATAATCAATAAACTACATTTTATTGAATTTGAAGGGGCAAACAACAAACTCCCTATCCCCTAGAATCTTAAATTTAATCAAGAAGTGATTTGAGCCAGACTGTGGTAGCACACAACTATCCATAGTGAAAGGAAAGGTGGTAAGATCTTCACCAAATAAGAACCTATCCAAATTCTCAACAATGTTATTGAATCCTAGCCTCTGGTTTGTCCAAGTGAAGTTTTTATGACATAGGTATCTCCATTAAGAAATTTTCAGGATGAACAAACCCTTCAAAGTCCCTCCTTCTCACATTTTTTTGATTTCACTCCACCCCTTTTATCATTGTTATGGAGAATTGCATTAAAGTCTCCACCTAAGATGAAGAATTAATCTCAGGAATCCACCATAAACATTTCTATTTCTTTCCATACTTCACCTTTCTTAGTGCATCTCAAAGGGCCATACACATTTATTAATGTAAAAGAGAGATTCACTAAGAGGATCCTAACTCTACATGTCGACCAATGTTGACTGGCCGCCACCTCCTCCACATATGCAGCTCGAGGCTTCTAAATTGTTATAATGCCTCCTGAAGTGCCAACAGACTCCACATATGACATGTTCCAAAACTTGCAATTCAACTTAAAACCTTTCCCACCTCCACCCTCGCACATCTTTGATTCCCCGGATTAGCACTATGCCTCAAGTAATAGTATTCACAAGAAAGTTTTAAACAATTCTTTTGTTAGGTGTATTTAATCCCCTAACATTCCAACGTAGTAACTTTATCGACTTCATGAAGGGTAACACCCTTTCCGGACCCCAAAATGCATGGTGATATTTTCTCCCTTGGGTAACCTCCCATCTTGCACCCGCCTCTTGGATTTCCTACCAACTTTATTCTTTCACCATAGTTCGAGACACTCTTTCCTCCTAAGGTTTGGCATACCTCGAGCTTCTTCTTCGGGGTTTATGGTTGATCTGGTTCCTCGAACAACCACTACTCCCTAAGACCTACCTCATCTCTTACATCTGCCAACCCCAACTCATCCACCACTACTTGTTCCTTCTCAGAACTCCATTCATCATAGTCTTGATCCCCAAATCCCATAGGGACCACCTATAGATTGTTTACAAATTTCCCAACCAACAACCTCATCCTCTAAATTAAAATTATTTTACATCAGAGGACCTTGGAGGAATTTCATTAGCTCCTACCATCAAATTCCTGCTAATCTGTGATCCAACTTCTAAGATTGGCTCCTAGTCCCGATCAAGTGATCCTTGGGGATCCAACAATTTCTATTGGGAGATCCATAGGTGCCTCCTCAGTATTGTTCCGGGGATTGTAAAGAACTAGCACCTTCAATTCCTAATGCCTCTATATATATACTCCTTCCCCCGATATGTGTTGCTTGCATGTCAACCATGTCCATTGTATTCAAGTCACCAACATGGCCATTGTCATATCACCTATCTCCCTCAGGTTCCTTCTTCCAAAGACAACCACCCCCTTTTCTCCTTTTGATCTAGTTTATTGTTTTCCTAGTAAGCTTCCATTCTTCGAAATTCTCTATACAAATAATTGCCATGTATGTGAAATTTTCAATCAAGCTCTTTGAACCCACCTCCCTTTGTGATGGAACTCAAATTCCTCCCACTCTGTAGCTCCAAGGCACTAAATACCTCAATACATATCCTTATCAATCCCTCATTACCATCCCTCAATGTTGATTCTCCATCAACACTCAAAACCTTCCCTTAAAGGTTCCCCTATATGCTCTAAGACTTCCTTATTTCAAAAACTCAAGAGGGAAAAATTCTTGAGTTCAATCCAGATCGCCATTTCTTTTAGGGTATGCATATTGGGATTGAAATTTTATTCCTAGTTCTTGAGATAGATCCCCATCCCTTCCATCAACAAATAATTTTGAGTCCAAGATCTATTTATTGACTTGCTCGAGTTACATACAATTAGCAAAAAAACCTTTTGCATAAATTTAACACACACCTCGTTTGGCCACTTATCTGCCCACCATTGAAGCATTTTTTCCTTTGGGTAGTCACCATGCCACCATTTGGCAATTACAGAGTGATCCATCAACATGGACTCTCTTTGGTTGTAGCATCTGGCCAAAGGTATAAGCATTGTAGTGCACTCTACCACCCTTTCACATCCTTCTCACCCTCAAATTGACAAACCTACCATCTCTGGAAAATGCTCACCCATGCCTAGGGATTTTTCTAGATTTTTCCTCAGTTGTCCTTGCCTCCATTACTTCTTTGACCACTAACCTTCACTCATTCTTCCCTTTTCGACCATACTCACACCTTCATCTTCCTCACATGTTCCTCCTCCTTCAGGTTGACCTGCACTTTTCAATCCCATCATCTTCTCCTAGCCAACAATCCATGGAGGACGAGGGAGTGAAGGGGCCTTCTCTAAGAGGATCCCCACCCACCATCATTCACACTAGCTGACATCCCCTGCGGGCCTATCACCGTGAATGTTTGCCTTCCTTTGAGCCAATTTTGACACCAATCCTCTCAACAAATTGATTATGTGGACCACTTATCCTTCTCATGCCAACACGTGGAGCCTTGACCTTGCAAGGAAGGCCATTCCTGTTCAACATCCTCCGCCCACGATGTAGATGTTGCCTACCGAAATTTGTTGTGCTCTCCCATTTAAACTTCTAAGATATTTTTACTCCTATTTTATTTTCAAATAAATTGGCATCTATCTAAACTTATTTCATTATGGAAACATTTTCTCTTTCATCTAGTTGCATATAAAATACCATTTTATTAATTTTATTTTGATTAAGTAGATTAATTAATGTCTAGATGGATTATTTTAATGAGTAAATTTTTTTTAGGCATTGGGATGGGGTGAAGGTAAGAAATTAGTATAAGAGAGATCTTAGTGTCTATAATTAATTTCCTTCTTACAAAAGTTATACAAATTCTTCTAAGAACATAATTTATACTAAAGCTTCCCCCTTAGGGAATAAATTATACAACCATAACTTCCAATTATTCTCCTACTTTTCCTTCACCAAAGACACGCTTTTAGTCTAATATTTCATCCTCAGAGATCTAAATACTTAACTTCATACAAAACACAATGCAATTGTTAAGTCTTCTCCCCCATGACCATCCTTAACCTTTGATCACTTGAGATATGGGTAAGTGCAAAAATATGGGGGGACCTGAAAGGGGTCTTAAGGGCCACTTTTTTTTTTTTTGAAATAAGGATTACTAACCTGAATGAGAAATTGAAGATAGTTACACTCAAAATTTTGAAGATGCAAAAAAACAAGTCATAGTGCTGCAAATCTACTTTCTAAACTACTATTTTTTTCTAATGGTAGAGATTAAGGGCTTTAAAAAGGGGGCCACACAAAGTGGTCCTATTTTTTCAAAAAAAGATAACATAACGTCTGGTGTGGCCCCCAAAAATGTTAATATTTTTTAGTACTTCAAAATTCACTTTAGTGAGAAATTAGCTAACACCATGTAGTTTATGCTTTATTTTTTTGCTATTTTTTTAATGAATCTATGATTTTTTACTAATTATCAAAGTGGACACATCTTGAAAAATAGAAATTGAGTGTGCTTCCCCCTAATATTTTTTAAAACTGATCAATTTTTTTTTAATGTGTAAGAATGGAGTCTAGTTTCTAAAAAAGCAATTTATTTGAAATTTAAATGAATGGTTAAAAAATAAAGTAAAAAATACCACACATTGGTTTTTGACAAAAATGGATACACTAACAAAAGAAATTAAAGATGAAAACCTTGACATATTCAAAACATGAAAAAAATTACATGATTAGATGGCTAAGAGAGAGCTTAACATTATCTCGGTATTTTTTTGACTTGGCCTTCAAACATTTGTAAACTTGATGGGGAGCATGCTTGAGATTATGCCAATATTTTTTTTATTTGCAAAAACATGTCTTTGGACCTTGAACAACCACTCCAAACCTTTGGGTTGGAAGCCCAAGACAAATCCAAGCCAAAGGCTTAGAAATTTCCAAAGAAAATAATAATGCAAGTGCATTATAATGCATTCACGTTGTGTGAACGCATTCAAACAATGCGAGTGCGTTATAATACACTTGCATTACTATTTTCTTTTGAAAATTTTCTTTTTCTCTTTCTTTGTCTCTTCCGACGAAACTATATACATGAAATCAAAATTTTATGTATAAGTGACATTTATATATAAAATTTAATTTCTTATACTTTAAGTTATATTTCATGTATATAGTTTTAGGATGTTTGAGAATGGTTTCAAATCTCTAGGAGTTATAATTGAAAGGAAATATGCATCCACCCAAGATAATTTCCACATAACCCAAATAGAGAAATATATATAAACAAGTATTTAGAATCCATATCTAAAATAATAGACAACATACCATCATAGATGACATAAGATATACCCTACGAAAACCCTTAAGAGGGAAAAAACCAACCTCTAAAAGCATCCATCACTCATTTATTATTCAAAAATAATCATTACAATACATCTTTAAATTCCTTCATGAACACATTTGAAAAATCAAGTCCTCTACAAGCACTCCATGTGAACAAGCCTGTGCCCATGTGTGCAAGAAGTTGAGTCCACTTTTTGGCCAAAAAGTGGAAGTGTTTTTCTTGATTTTTAGAATTTGTCGCATTTGACGTAAAAATTTGAAGCACTTGAAGTTAATCTTAAAAAATGTTAGTAATATGAAATGTAGTACTCGGAGTCTAGTTTCTAAATATGTAATTTATTTTAATACCCAGATGATACAAATTGATTTTCAATAGGCATGGCTAAAAACTAGTATTTAAAAGTCGCTATTTTTTACCATACCATGCACGTGTACATCAACCATATTGTAACCTAAATAATTGTATTTTCTAAATCCTTTTGGGAAAAGATTTGTAACAGACTAAAGATTGTGCAAGATATTTTTTTATATTTTTTTGAATAATTTTTTTTTTGGCTCTAATTTTTGTTTTAAAAATCCCTCGTGTACATCATGCATAAGATGACCTAAACTTATAATTTTCTGTTTTTTTTAAATTGAAAAAAAATGTTTGAAAATTGTGCACGTATAATTTTTTTCAATTTTTTTTAATAAAAAATATTAAAATAATAAGAAAACCTAATATTTTAAGTTTTTGGACTAGTTTCATAAAAAAATATTTGAAAATAGAAAAAATGATCCCATTGTAAAAAAAAAATCATATTTGGAATCTATAGAATCTCATCTATAATGGGTTTCAATTTTGTCAAAAAATTCTTCAAAAACGTCTTCAAACATATGTCCAAATTCACCATTTCCTACTACTAGCATTATCTCCAAGTTGTAGGTCCAAAGCTAAGGGTTGTCTCCTTAAGAATTTTTTTTAGCCCAAAACCCATAGCAAAAATAGAGCCAAAAAATAAAATTTTTAGAAATGGGATCTTGTTTTTTTTGTTTTTTAATTTTAAGAATTTATGAAATGGGATCCCATCTCTAGAAAGTAGGATCCCAATTTTGGCTCAGATTCTCGAAGTGAAATGAGATCTCGTTTACTAAATAATGGGATATCATTTTGTTTTTCCTAATTTTGAGTTTTTGGCTAAGTCTGTAACTTCCACGAGAAGTGGACTCATCTTCTTTCTTTTACCCATGTAACCACACATCCTATTCCATGCTTCAACCCTCACAAATGTCAACAAGAAATTCTCTCCACCATCCAACAATCCAACTAGCCAACCTTAGACAACTACCCATGTGTTTTATTTTATAGAAATAAGCTCACACAAAACCACCACGTGGTATTACATAAAACCATGTGACTAATACCATGAGCTTATAAAACCATTAACCCATCATTTAATATTGGTACTAAGTTTTCCAAACATTAAATAATTTTTCCATATGCAAACCCACATTAAATATTTAATCCAATATTACATACAACACATAAAGTGCCCCAAAGAATGCTAGACCCATGTGATGCACACATCCCTAGACAAATAATTACATTATAACATTATGCAAAGTGGAAAGCATACCTTTTGCTAACATTATCCCACTTGTTGTATACATTGCATAAGGGGTAAACAAGTAATCTTAAACATGAACAAGGGAACAATCCCCCATAGCCACATATACCATCAAGGAATCAAAGTGCTCCATGTGCTCCATCAAGATACCTACATCAAGAATCAAGGCAACCACCATCTCAAGAATGAATTCTCTCATCCTCCATCATTCCAATACACAAATACAATAAACTATCCAAAGAGGTTCCACACTATCTATCACAAGGAAGCATAAGTCCTACCTCTAATCGATATCCCAATACACAAACACTTAATCCAAAGGTAACAAGTATGTATCAATAGTTGTCAAGATATAATCACCATAGCTGAAAATAACACCCAAAATAAATGCTAGCATGTCCAACTATCCATACCTCGAAGGTATACAAATCTATACAACCCATAACATGCAATCACAAGCTCCAAGTGTTAAACCTGTCATATAATGAACTTGCACATCCAAGAACTCCCACTACATAGGTAATGTCAAATTTGAAAATGATCAAGGCATCCAAGATCCACCACTAGCATCACATATAAGGTGTAACAAATATCATGTAGTACCAAGGAACATCCACAATGATATGCAAATCTACAAACTAATATGTTGCAATATATCTCTCACCACAAGACTCCATAGCTCTCTCAAGTTCTCCACACCAAACAAAGGAAAGAGATAAAGGAACCTCCATGTATTCATCAAAGAACAATAAACAACACATGACCACACACATAGTGATCACCATAGATCCATATAATATCTCAAATCCAATGTAGTGTGAATACAAATAGCTTGGAAGTAGAATAAGACCAAAGAGAGAATGTGCAAATCAAAATTTGTAGCATGTCCTACACACACCTCTAAATGCTAATATGTGATAAGTATGATCTCCACCAGAAAATCCCAAATAGAATCACACTATCTACATCTAACCATATAACCAAGATGTATGCATCTCAAACCAAAAGAAGATCAAACTAAATCCATTCCCAAACCAAGGGAATAAGCTTAATAACATCTCCTAATCTCAACATCAATGAATAATATCACAATACATAAGGAGATAAACATGCCAACATCCCTCAAATGAACCCTCTAGAACTAGCAAACCATAGCTCAAGATCCATACGAATAAGAAGATAACGCATAAAATATAATTCATCTGAAAACAATAATGTGAAGTACCTCAAATGATTAACTATTGATTAGACCTAGAGTGGGGAATGAGAATGCTCCTCAAAGATGTCCAAGTCATAATGACTCATTTAAGAAAAATATCCTCATAGGTCCATGTTGAACTCACATCCAACCAAGGTGTAGGCTCCTCGAACTTCTAGTTGAAACCTAATCAATGAGTAACCATCTCAACACATGTCTCTAATCTCCAAATATTTCCTAGACTCACTTATGTCTCCATGTATCCATGTGTACTTATAAATGATATATCCATTCTAAAATCCAAATGCAACATAGTACCACCATGAAGCTCCCAAGAAAATGATCAATGTTTTGAATTCCAAGAGAACCAACAAGATCAATATCAAATCCCAACTATGGAATCAAGAACTCAATCATGACATCATGATCTCACATCTCAAAAGAAGATCATATGCTCTAGTGAACATATCATGCATCTGTATCATTGCAAAACTCTAATGTATGGTCAAGATTATATCATGACATAATATATAACCATCCTATCAAAATAAGGATCACATGTCAAATGAAAAATCATGACACTTCAACCAAATACTAAAGAGTCCTCCATGGCTAACCAATATTTCAAAATCTCCATACCACATGAAGATAACCATCTCCTATTAAGAAGATCATCCGCCATCAAATTTTGAATCCAAATCATCACCACAAGCTCCCATTGAACCCTGATATTGAGCTCTCCATGGCATCATGAAAACCATGCCCCAACAAAATCAAAGAACCCAACACCAAGCTCCCAAAGGGAAGAGTATAAACCACGATCTACAAACCAAGAAGATACAACACTGAAAAACCATAATTGTCACAAGTTCCCACCAAGTCGTGTAACCAAGCTATCCATGACATCATAATAAAAACTCCCTTAATGAATATCAACCATAACCATGATCCTCAAGCCAAGAATATGCATTGCCACAAACCAAACTAGAATCAATCCGACACCACCAATAAAGCACCTACATAAAGAATCACACCATGCCAAAGTCCCTAAATCACAAGGAACATCCACGACACCATGATCACCACCAAATGTACCAACAACAAACTCCAATTGTGCCACACATGTCTATATCACATAGTCAACTACATAGGTCTCATATCATGATTGCACCTAGTAATACCATCTCTCCTCAAAATGACAACCAAACCAACAAAACAAGTGACTAAACCAGGCCACCAATCTGAATCTGCATCAACACTGAAGCATCTATTGGCATATAAAACCCATATACAAGTCATAAATGTAACCTATAAGCATAAAAAACCTACAATACTTCACAACTCATAGATCCAACAATGTAACATACAAATCTAATAATATACTGATAACCATGTCAAGTGAGAGTAATCAAAGATGTACATGTGAGTATACAATGAATCCAACATCAAATCACCAAGATCTAAATAGCCATAAGATCATAAAATCACCATATTCAAAATAACCCATAAACAAATTAGATAGAAATAATAAATAAATCATGCCAAAACATCTCCAAACTTGATCCACTATGTATTTCTTTGAACAAGCTTTCTGTCAACTATAAGAAGTCCAAAATCCAACTTTGTATGCATAGGTTATGGCCTCTCCAAGATTGAAAGGAACATCTAACTTCCAACAATAATTTCACTATAAAAACAATAAAATATGGAAAAAACACGAATACCACAATGAAGAGCACAAAACCACCTTTCCAACGAGTATAAGAAGTTAAAAAATAGACACACTGGGTGAAAGTTATGCCCCCTAAATATATATATATATATATAATTTTGGTATTAAGCTATAAGGTAGTGGCCCCTGGGGGGGCCCATCAGCAATGCTCAAGCTGACTAGACTCGCTGGAAATATCAATTCCTATTTAATTCTTTTATTAACTATAAATTAACAGACTATAATTTTTTTTAAGGCAATATTCAATTTTTACAACCCCCATGTAGGTTGGGGCTTGCCCACCTAGTGGGACTATTAGTCGGAGTAGACAGTCTGCTAGCAGCCAGTTTGGCAGGTTGGGTACCGATAGTGGTATCCTGTCGGTACTGCTATCAGTGGTACCATAGGGTACCCCTGCATATCGAGCTCCATGACTCAATTAATTTTTTTTTTTTAATTTTAATTAAAATCAAATGAAATTTTTAATTTAATTTTTTTCCTGCAAAAGTTTTTAATTTTATTTTTCTACAATGTCTCTCAGATGGTTGTATGATTGTATAGTTAGGGTTAGGGGGAAACCTTTTTTTGCATTTTTTTCTTGTAACCAAATTAGGTCAAATTTTATGTCAATCTTCATCTCTCGGGCCTCTTAGATCCAATGGTGAGGTATGTTTTTTTCCAAGGGGTTATCTACAACATTTCCCCTACAAAACCCTCATGATGAACATCCATAAAAAAACCCTTTTCTAATAAATATTCATAAACCCAGATATGCAAAAAATAATTACAAATTTGCAACCCCAAAACCCCAAATCTTGAAACAAACCCTCATATCTTGCAATGTCTTCATTTTTTCCTTGCAATCCCTAGATTCAACTATGCGCTAAATCTACCATAACAAGGGTTATACAAACCACAACCATGACTCTTATACCAAATAAAAGGAAATACACATTCACCTAAGATAATTTTCACATAACCCAAATAGGGAAATCTATGAAAAAAAGTATTTAGAATCCATGTGCAAAAAAATATACAACATACCATCAAATATGGCACAAGATATACCTTGGGAAAACCCTCAAGAGGGAAAAACCAACCTCCAAAAGCATCCATCACTCACACATTATTCAACAATAATCATTGCAATACATCTTCAAAGTTCTCCATGAACACCTTTGAAACATCAAGCCCTCTACAAGAAGTCTATGTGAACAAACATGTAACCACATATCCTATGCCATGCTTCAAAAATCACAAATACCAACAAGAGATGCTCTCCAACAACCAACGAGCCAACTAGCCAACCTTAGACAACTACCCATGTGTTTTCTTTTATAGAAACAAGATCACACAAAACCACCAAGTGGTATTACATAAAACCATGTGACTAATACCATGAGCTTAAAAAACCATTAACCTCTCATTTAATATTGGTACTATTTTTTCCCAACATTAAATATTTAATCCCATGTTACATACAACATATGAAGTGGCCCCAAGAATTCTAAACCCATGTGATGCACACATCCCTAGATTCCCTAGGTACACCACATAATAAGTAATTACATTATAGCATTATGCAAGGTGGAGAACACACCTTTTCCTAAGAATAATGTAGATTCTAGGTTTTGGAAGATCTTATAAATTTTCAAACTTAGTCAAATTTCAATCATCAACAGGTCAAATTTCAATAATTAGTAGGCTCCCATTATCTCTCTCTCACTCCATCTCAATCTATCTATATCCATTACACTCTAGACCCCTTTCTCTATCTCTCTATCCATCCCTTTCTCTACCTCTCTCTCCCCTGAAACTAGGATCTACCTCTTAGTCCTCTCTTAGTCCTCTCTACCTATAATAACATGAGCATGTTCCATTATAAAATTCTCACTTTTTCTCTTTTATGGGACCGAAAATTGGAGTGGCCACATTTTGGTCCCCCATTTTGGTGCACATACCTATTTATTAGGTCCTACTCTTCAAAATTAGTTCTTCCTTAAGATTATATTATCTAGTCACACTAGCTAATATTAGCTTGAACATTCATCTTTACTTTCAAGAGGTTATACTTTCAAAAGGTTCATAATAATTATTTTTTCTTACCACTCTTCCAATCTAATTATAATAAGAACTCAAAAATATCTAAAGTGTTTTACAACACCATTCCTTTCATGATTCACTCATATTCTCAAGTCCCCTATTTTTTGAACCTTCACTCTAATACCAATTTAGAAACCTCCAAAATGCAACCTCAAATTTTCCTAAGAATTAGCCAAACAATAACCCAATGCCTAAAAAAGGTCACACTATCAACTTACATTGAATTCCATGATATAATATTATATAAATGTGTGAAACATGTAAGCGATATCTAAAAAGTCCACACAATATATAACTGAATCATTAAGTACAATAAGGAAGTAAAACAATACATATATCTCAAGCATATATTTCAATAATATGAAAGTCTTAGAAGTACATATCGAGTACTCATCAATGAAGATACCATCATTACATAACCAAGATATATAAGGGCTCAAGTATGACAATAATCATCAATGATAATTAATAAAATAGGCCATGAATCCAACTACATGTATACAAGTGGTCATAATAATGTACACCATAAAAAATATCTAAAGATCATCAATCTCAACTCAACAAACTAATCTTCCATGCTCTCATGATATTACTAATGTTAGGTGAAGTAGTTGAAACCACTATGAGGATGTCCCTTCCTATACATCCATCAATAAAGGTGAAGAAGCATCATCCATATTCCAAAGGTGTGGTATATTAAAATATTAGTGGTTATCTTATTTAGTTCAATCCTTTATTAACACATAATCATACACATGATACTATAGATCTAAAACATCTCAAATACATGGAGTGGATTTCATAGCACAAGTCCATAATAACATGTACATACCAAAAAACCCTTCCAAGGAAACCAAGATTTTAAACCCCTCACAATACATCCTTTCTAGTGTATAATACTATTAGGATTAAGGCACCATCTACTTTGTAAATCCTATATCATGGTTCCAACATCCTTGGAAAGTGTCCCTTGGCACTTAGGGTGTAATGGGAAAATATTTTGTAATATTTGTTCTCGCCATTATTTGTAATACATTCATGAGAAGTGATGGTTTCCTTTAGTAGTAGCAAAGGTGACTTGTTAACATGAATATTTAATTATGTTTTCCCCACATGTGCATGCCTAGATTTGGATGGTAAAAGACAAGTTAAGTGGAAAAATGAGTGACTATTGGGCTTCTCCAAGTGGGTTCTTGGAAAGAGGCAATAGGTATCTCTTGGTATTCCATCATTTATTGCATTTAATGTAATGTTTCTTTTCCAAATTTTGGAGCCCAAGTTGGAGGGAAGTATTGGAGCCAAAACTACATCCTTTTGTATTTTGAGGAAATACAAGGGTTGTGATGTTTGGAATGAAGAGTCATCTTTGGGAACCATGTTTGGTACTGAAGACCTCTTTATAAATCTATAAAATTAGCTCCTTGGATGTAGAAATAGAGGAACATTTGAATGTAGATTTAATCTTCTATAACAAGGATATGTTGAGGCATAAATATGTTGTTCATAGGTACATAGGTGCTACCATGTTGGAGGAAAAGAGTAGAATGGAAGAAAATATATTGTAATCTCATTTATTTGAAGATAGTGCATTCTTGGCCTCTCTTCTTAGTGGATTTTTTCCCACAAGGGTTTCTCCATATAAATCATGTGTTATGTGATTCTCTTATGTTGTTGATTTGTGCCTCTTTTCTACTATATTATGGTGATGTTATTCTTATATTTATTACTATTCTAAGTTCACACAAGGTAGTGTTGATAAGCATGATATGTTGGCTATTTTTTAGCATCATAAAGAAGATGGATCTAATCATGGTGAATTCCATATTAAGGTCACTTAATTTTATATTTTCATATAATTTTCAAATTTTCATATTGTAGTATTCCAAGCTTTGTATCTCATCCATTGAAGCTACAACTTGATTATTTTGATAAAGATTGAAATTTTCCAACATTTGGTATCAGATCTTATATATTTCTCATCAAATAAACATATGAATAAAAGGACCTGAACAAGCCAAATATGAACATAAATAAAACCACAAGTCCTTTCAACCTTATAGGGTTTGACTCAATGCAAGAAAATACCATGACCTTACACAACATCTAAAGATATATCATTCACATACCATGAAAATTTCTCACCATGGGATGTCATATGTCTTACTATGAAACTCTTGCTGTAGGTAGAGCTACATACATCCAAACCTTATCACAACATAAATATCAAACATACAAATAATAATAGTTCAAAATACACACACATAGAAGCATTAGAATAAAATGTTCGCAAATTAAATACACAAGCCACACACATAAAGAAAGTAAATATGATTAAAATAAAATACAACACATTATATTGATTACAAGATGTCAACAATAATGACACTAACATAAGTAAAAGTACATAAAAAATCAACAAACTTGATACGTTATAATAGTCCCTAGAACCCATCTAGAGGGTATCTCACAATGATATAGTAAACCTAAGTATTACTCCCTCACATAAGGTAAAAATATTAACTAAAAATGTCATCCATAGAACAACCCTACCTCAAGGTAGAAAAAACACATATGCCAATACAATGGGCCACATGGCTTAACTTGGAGAACTCCTAGATCTAGTGGTCTAATATGTTAGCACCCAATTTTATTGTGTCTAATTGTACTTGATTCATGGCCCCCTTATGAATTTTTGCATTATTATTCCCATTATATATAATCAATCTAAGAAGTATTTATATGGGTCTCATTTGGCCAAGTTTACATAAGTTTTATTATCCATCATCTCTCATGTTCCTATCACATGTTGAAAGTTTCAAGGTCTAAAAAATTCCAAGTGTGGAGTTTTTCTATTCAAATAACAAATATTGTGCTAAATATCATAGTTTTGGAGTTTCCCATTCTAACATACCTTTCCCCTAACCTCCAACCTCTTTCCCTTGTCCCTATTAGAGTTTAAAACTTTCTCTTACTAGCATGCTTTTCTTAACACCCCCACACTTTTATTTTTTGCAATAAGTTAGTTTTTAGAGTCATGGTGTCAATCATCTTCTTATCCACATCCCTTATGGCATAAGGTATGGAATATCCCTAATCCCTAATTCCTAATCCTATTTAATATGTATATTTTAGAGTCACAATTTTGGCCATCCCTTTACCTACTTAACTTATGGTTTTGATTCCTTGGTGTCCTCAATCCTTGAATCCCAATATTTACCTACATAAATTATTCAAAGTTAGAGATGTGAGAATCCCTCTAATGTGGAATTTTTCACATGGGTCATAAACTATGCCTAACTCTTGATCCTCAATATTTACCATTTTATTACCTTATTGGTTTTGAAAGATTGGAATTATTTTTACTTGCATTCCTTGAATGAATCCTTTAGTATCCACAATCTGTATATCCTAACAATTTATTTCATATATCTTTTTTAGATTTGGTGATGTGGAGATACCTTTATTTTTTCATTATGCATGAGGTATGACATAATCCTAATCCCCAATCCTTGAAAAAGTGGTATGTATTCTATAGTATCCTTGATCCTTGGAATGATTGAAAATATAAAACTTCTACATTTTACATTTCTCACTCCTACCTACCTCCTTGCATGACACAAAGTACCATTAATGATCATATTTGACATCACAACTGCTAAAAGGGGTTTTCCAACCTAGAAATAGTTGTCCATCTCAAGGGTGTGGATTCAAATGTAGTACTTTGAACAATGTAGGATGAATACGACCCATGAAATCATTAATATAGTGGTTGAGTTATAATTCTTGATGACCCTCTCACCTGTTCAAGCCATCAATATCACGAATATTGCAAGACATAAGCTTTCCTTTTATGCCACATTGGTAGCCTATAATTCTTACTATGTTCTTGAAGTGTTAAAGAAACCAACAAATAACTATATATGTGAGTTTATTTTTTTAATGTCCTAGGTCAAGATAATAATGCAAATATGATTCTTAACCTTCTAGAAACACTTATTATTTGATTAACAAGGCTACCAACCTTGTAATTCAATTAGATCATAGATAACTAGATTTAAAACTATTGTTTATACATCAATGTTAGTAATGCAAACAATAAATTCATACCACATCAATGGTAAATCATATCAATATAATGTGGTTGGAGTCCACATCCAATAAATCTCAATATGACCCCTATATGAAATCATCCTCTAAAATCACTATGATTTTCATATTAGGCTCCTATGCTTGAACATGAGTGCTCAAAATAGATTCTGAAAGGAATTCATTAAGTGTAGATGATCAACTTGGAAGAAAAAAATCTTTCTTTTATATCCTCCATAAATGGATGAGCTGAACATAAGCACACTTGAAACTTGAAATTACACAATGATCATGAGTATGAAATTTTTCACAAAAATAGACTACTAGAAATACTACAACACATGTGCTAAGAAGTTAGAAAAAAACATAAACACAAGTGGAAATATCAGGGATCAAGGGTCAACAATAAAAATGACAACTAAATGATGCGACATCAGAGTCAAGAAATGGGCATGCTAGGATGAAGTACAATAAATATTGTGTCTAGGTGGGAAAAAATAGAATGCATGACATGATGGAGTAAACCAAAACTCCAAGAAGAAGAAAGGAATAGTGGAGTTAGAAGAAAAAAAACACTTAGGAAGGGAGAACACATGACATATGGAAATAAGACACAAGAACATATATAATATGTACATACTTATATTGACTATAAAATGAGATATGACAAGTTCCCCTTGCTCAAAATTTCTTATCCTCAAGCAATTGAAAGTTTGGATGTTCTAATATTTGTAGACCTTCCCACGTTGCATCTTCATTGGAAAATATTTCCACTAAATTAGTTACTCCTAATTCTAGCACCAAGAAGAGTATTTCCTTATATATAATGAGTTCATTGTAGATGGTGTTCCTATCATTCAACAATTTCCCTTCCAACACATCAACAATAAACAAATCTTGGTATACTCTACTATGATTCCATTCTTACAACCTATGGAGATCCAAGACATGGAACATAGATTATATTTTTTAGGTAATGTATAAGTAGCAAATTTATTATTCCTTTTGATGTACTTAATATCAAATTCATACACTTGGATTTTCCTCAACTACTTTTATTGCTACTCATTTAGATCCTTCTAGTTGAGAAAATATCTCAAACTGTGGGGATCAATTTTGACCATAAATAGACCACCCACCAAGTATTTTTCTAAATTTGATCAATATGTTGATTATCATACATAGAAAATCATCTTTCCACTTCTATTAAATTTTAATTCTTAAAATAAATTGATTGCTTGTTCTGGACAAACACAACCCTAATTTCTTCTCTCAATGCATCACATTCCAATGTGAAAGTAAGAGTAAAATTTGGAATTGCTAACATAAGACACAAGTTCTCTACCCATTTTATTCTATAAAATGATCGCTATGCATCCTTAGTCCATGAAAAATATTCCTTCTTTGTTATGTCAATTAAGGGAATGGGTGGTTTGGAGAATCACTTAAAAATTTGGATATAGTAGCTACAAAGGCCAAAGAATCTTTTCAAATGAGTTAAGGTCCTTGGAGGATTCCAGTACCAAATTTATTTAATATTATCCATGTCCACCTACACTCCCTTTACACTAATGATATCACCTAGATACAAGATCTCTATCATAGAAAACTCACACTTTGAATCCTTTGCAAACCTCAATTGTGCTTCCAAATTTCCTAATAATTCATCAATGTGCCATAGGTACTCCCCCCACATTTTGCTATAGATAAAAATGTCATCAAAGAAGACGAGGAACCTTCTTAGCTGATTATGGAAAACATGTTTCATGCATGACTAGAAAGTTTTTGGAGTTTTTGTCAAACCAAATGTTATGACTAGAAACTCATAGTTCCTATAGTGACATCAAAAAATAATCTTATGAATATCCTCCTATGAGACTCTAATTTGATGGTAGCTCAATTTGATATCTATTTTTTATAAAAAGACTACTTTGTAAAACTCATCTATAAACTCATTCATCCTATGAATGGGGTATCAATTCTTGATAGCATTTTTATTTAGTTCTTTATAATTGATGCACATATACATTATTCCATTCTTCTTCACTAAAAATAGAAAGGAAGAAAATGAACTTGAGATAGGTCCAATGTGCCCCATTTTAGAATTTATTTAATGACCTTTTTAATTTACTCCTTGGGTCTCATAGGGTGGTAGTAGGGAGCAATGATGATGGGTTTAGTACCATCCTCTAGCTCAATGATGTTCTTGAAACTTTTTTTTGGCAGTCTCCTTGGAGGAACGATGCTAAATACTTTAATGTTCTTATTTAAGATGCTTTGTATATTCACATGACAGACATTCTTTCCTTTGATTATTTTTTCATAATGACCAAACATTGAACTTCCCACATAGTTTTCCCATGATGAGAAATCCTCTCCATTATCTTACTTGATACAATCCTTGGTGCTTTATTTATCATTTGCCATAGTACCACTTCTTTTTGCTTTAACTAAAACTTTAATTCTATAGTCTAGAAGGTTTGTGTGACCTCTCCTAATGAGTGTAACCATTAAAAACCTAGGATGATATATGTGTCTTGTTATGCCTTGCATAACCACCCCATTTTGTTTTTGATCAAAATGGGTCCCCCTTGGTTTTGTTTTTGTCTTTGGTGTTTTGTTTGGGTCTTAGGAGTTGTTCTTTTTCCTCCTAAGTCCTTGTCTCTTTTTGGTCTGGCATAAGCGAAGTTGGAATGGAAACTGGACTCAGAACTTTTTGAAGGTTCCAAGTCTGGATTTGGTTCCAGTTCTGGCCCCGCCCTTGCCTCGTTGTTCTTTTTGTTTTCTTTTGGTTTTTCTTGCGCTCTTGGGTCCCTTTTTCCCTTGAGTTGTTTCTCATTTCCTTGTGTTTTGGTTTTTCTTTGGTGGAAGCAAAACTAGAATTGGAGTTGAACTTGGGACTTTGTAAAAGTTTCAGATTCTATCATAGTCCCGATCCTGTTCCCACTCGCTTGCTTTGTTTTTTGTCTTTGTTGGTGTCTTGGCTAGGTCCGGTTTTCGTTCCAGTCCCACTTCTTGTTCTTTCTTTTGTTGCTTTCCTTGTCTCAGTGTTTTGTTCCTTTGACAAGAGCGAAACCAAAATTAGAACTAAACTTGGAACTTTGTAAGAGTTTCAGGTCTGGTTTTGGTCCCAATTTTGCCCCCGTTTCCCTTTGTTGTTTGTCCCTGTCGCGAGACCGGAACCAGGTTTATAGTTGGATAAGAGATTTGGGTAAGGTTTTTTTGTTTTGTTCTGGCTATGCGTCTGTGTCTGCCCTGCCTTTGATTTCCACATTGGTTGATTACTCATTTACGTTTTTGGTTCCACTCCCAATCAACCACATTTATTACATTAATTGTAGCCTCCTTACATGCACGAAATGTTTTTAAAACCTTAATCAAGGTTAACTGGATCATTATCTTTATTGTCTAATTTATTTTGGAAAATCAGAGCCTGAGTAAATTTGAGATGAGAACAATTTGATTGTGGAGGTGCATTGGTGAGCAGATTCTTATCAAGTTTCAACCTTTCTTGTTGGCATTTCGAGGTAGGGTCGTTTTCCTGTTCCTTTCCCGTTTGTTTTGTCGGTCTGCTGTCATTTTTGTGGTGTTCTTGCGCATTCACGGGACCTTTCCTATGGATCTTTGCTTGTTCCCTTGTTTGTTTCTAGTTTTATTTTGGTCTTTCTTTGTTTTCCATTTTTCTTTTTCTGCTTTTCTCGTTTGTTTTTGTTGTTCTGTTGTCTTTTTCATGGCGTGTCCATTCTATCGTGACCTAGTTTTAATTAGGGTTTCATTCGATGGGGTATTATGTGATTTAAATGCTTCAAAATCTATTTGATGACCCCTTTGATCCTATTCCCATGTTGGTTCAATACTTTTCATGTCGAGTTCTTGATGCCCTAATTACCTGAATCGACGAGTCGTACAAACTAGGGTTTGTGCAACGACCTTTATAATGTCAAGCCCCTAGGGTTTCAATTTGGTCTTTGTCATGTTAAATGGGTAAGGTTAGGCCTCTTTATTTAAATTTTCCTTATAATTCCATGTGACTCAAGTCTTAAGGTCATATGACCCCATCTTTAACAAAATTGCTTCATTTGAATGGTAAAATGGTGGAAGTGGACCCGAGAACAAACTCGTCCCATAAGTGTTTGGATGGGAGTTAATTCCCAAAATGATCCCGCTTTTGATGACTGTTGACTTCGGTCTTCACCCTTGTTCTTTGGCAGAAGTGGATTCAGAGTGGGAAACGAATTTGGAACTATCGACTCGTTTTGAGTTCGGTTTCTATTTCGATCTTGGTTTTGGTCTTGTTCTGGTTCTGATCCTGATCCCTCTTGTGTTAAATGGTTTCCTGTGTTAAGAATTTTTTTTTTTATCCTTCTTTGACTCCTCTTCCGATGGATATAAAATTTTACCAAGTATGGAGAGTTGTCCTGAGGGAATAGAGAATGGTATGGGAGGTATTGTATGATGTAATGATTTTCATGCCTTTGTTCATCTAATCCAGGGTTGTGTTGTAGAAATAGAAGATGTCAGGAGCATCAGGAGAAGCTTCTCAAAGAAGCCAACTTGCGGAGAGTTCAAGACAACTAACTAATCCTAAAAAGATAAAAGTAGAACAATTCCCCTACACCTTGAGGTACAAGCACCAAAGTCCTACTATTACAACTAGCAAGGTGGATTCAAATTGGGGAGACATCATAGATACAAACTTGGGCCGGTTCAATTATGCAGATTTGCATGAAGAAACATTCATTGAAGATGTAACAGGGAGAACAAAGAGAATTGTTCAATCTGGGTTGGCACATGTTGTCATCTTTCCTCTATCAGTCCAGTGCCCAGAACTAATACTTACTACATTTGGGGCTTACAACCCCATAACCAGACAATGTGTGGACTTACAAGGGAATATCATCATTGATCTTACACCACAGATGATAAGGTTCATGTTTAATGCACCTACACCCTAGAACCGCATGCAACTCAATGAGGTAGAAGCACTGCAGTTATATAGCAACAAAAAGGAGGCCAACATAACTCACATGAATAAAAACTGGATGAGAGTTGAAAAGAAATCCCTGGCCAAGCTCCCTGACTAGCCTAAGAGATCAGGTTTTGGTAAGGATATTGGTGACATAATAATGATGCTTTCTAGAGTGTTTGGGAAGAGATATTCCTCACAATTCAAGGAATGGATGTTTCCATTCATTCAAACTATTCTAGATGGCAGGCAACAATTTGATTAGCCAATGATTTTATCAGAGTGCCTACATAATCAAATGCTCAAAGTGAGGGAGACAAAAAGCTTCTTCATGACTTCCTATGGGATATATGCAACTACAAGAAGAGGAATATTTCCTAGTTTAAATGTAGTTGGGATATTGGGAGAAGCCCCTGGACAAAAGAAGGTGTGGGATCACTATGATCAACTGACATTGCAAACCTCTGAGTCACATTATAAAAGAGTTAATGATGCATTCTTGTATGTCATCATTAATTAGCTAACAAGAGATGCAGGGTATAGACTGAGTAGAGATGCCATGGAATTCATTGCAGAATGGGGACATTGGTACATCCAATACCCCAAGTTCACCTATTTTAGGCTGGTTGGTTTTGATGGCAATCCTCATTTATTGCCCAGATGCTGCAATAACATAATTGTTTTGATGGAGTTCATTTATCAAGCCATAGGAGTCAACACCAAGTTTGCTAATAAACATAAGCCTGGTTGTCACAAATTTACCTTGAAGTTAGGTGAGTATAGTTGTGCACACAATGTGGCAGGCAAGGTAATTTTTGATGAATTGATCCATTTGAAGTTAGGCTTATATACATCTAGGAAGTATTTTGATCCCAAGCACAAGATGCAAGGTTTGCTTCCTACAGTTTTTGAAAAGCATTTCAATTTGCTCGAGGATTTTTGGATGGACCTACAAGATGAGTATTATCTAAGAAGAAGGAATTACGAAAGATTGCTAATTCCACTCATGATTGAGTAACCCTGAATCCCCAGTATGATGATAATATAGGTACTAAAGACTTGGATCCAGTAGATTGGGATGTAGATGAATCCATTGACATCAAACAAATTGCAAGGCCAGTCCTGGATCGAAGAAGTATCTAGTGGGTGGTTATGAGGATCAAGGAGCCAGAGGCTCAAACTTCTAAAAAGAGAAAAGTTGCAGGTACCACCTAGGGATATAAGAGAACAAAAAGAAAAATAGCTCCTAAGAAGCCATTGTAATTTTTCCCTCCTAATTTCAGAGAAGAGCTTGAGCCTGCAATTCTTGCTCAAAATTTTCCTGAATTACATGGAGAGGAGGCCACAACAGAAGCTGGAGGTGAAACTTCAACTCAACCTTCTCTTATAGAGCAACCAATTGAAGAGATGCCCACTAGAACCCTTCATAAGGAGGTTGAATACTTAAAAGGGAAGGAGCAGGAAATTGAAATCCATGATATTGATACAAATTTTGAGGCCACCCAATCTGACAAAGAAACTTATGTGGTTGTATCCCATGAGGAAACTGAAGATGTCCTTACTCCTGAGGAACTATGGAAATTATTTGAAGATTCCAAAAGGGAAGCAAAGGCCAAAGCACAAGTTGAGGCACTTACTAAGAATTTGAGGCTAAGGCTAGGGAGGAAGAAGTAGCAAGGAAACAAAGAGAGAAAGAAGACTTGTTGCAACAACAAAAAGAGCAATAATTGAAGACCAAAGAGGAGAGGGGAAAATTGGCTATGTTGTAGAAGATCCATGAGCTAGAAGAAGAGAAATATCAACAAAGAAGGGAAAGAGAAGTCCTTGAGGCTAAATTTAAGGCTATTGAGGAAGCTCATAGGAGAAAAGAAGAGGAAGAATGCATGCAAAGAGAAGAGAAGGTTGAAGAACTTGCTAAGCATGAACAAAAGTCTAAAGAAGCATGGGATAAAGTTAAAGATCTTGAAATACAAAGAGATCAAATGTATGAGGAGAGGAGGCTAGAAGAAGAATGTTTGAAAAATGAATTAGAAGCTAAAAAGATGCAAGAGCAAAAAGACAAGGCTGAAGTCAAAAGGCTTGCAAAAGAAGCTACAGAAAGGGAATGAAAATAGGTACAAGAGGTTGATTCTCAACCTAAGACCACCATTTTGCAGCCTCTTTCCTTTGCCACTGCTGCTTCTTCTACACAAGTGGCTACCACTCTTGCTACTCCAACATGGATGAAATTAGACCTTGAGAGGAAGCAAATAGTTCAACCTGAACCTTTGAATTGAGATGAAATGATGAAGGAGATAGAGAAAGAGAGGCCAAAGAAAAAGGCCAGGGTCCTCCATTCCACAAAGCTCACAAATGCAGGTAAGATTACAGTTGAATGTGCACTCCCTATGGTGGACAAGAATAGACAAGATATGCAAGTGACTGATTACCAGTTGGGAATTGTTAATTGTTGGCTTTTAGTTGTTTATTGTGGTTGTTTGCCCTTGATGTCAAAATAGATGGTGGTGTGATTTCTTCATAGACAGTTGATGTACATGATAAATCTTAGACTTCAGTTTCTAGTACATATTGATTGGCATTATGGTACAACTGATTGATTGATACTTGGTGTATTTAGTATTTTGTGGACGGTGCTTTGGATTGGTGCATTTGGTTCTCATTGTGAACAGTGATTTATACTTTTAGATTTGTGATACTGATCTTGGTGAATTCCTTGGTATCTCAGATGATAATCAATTAGATGTCTTGTTCTTGGTATTCATGTTTATGGAGATTCAGGATTTTGGTTCATGGCATGCTCTTTCAGTTTCAGTTCTTTACTTGGTGGTACTGACTTTTGACATGGTATGCCTTTGCTTTAGATATATATATGTTTATTATTATCTTGGCAGGTCTCAGGATCTTTATGCTTTAGGGCTTGGCTTCATTGATATTTATCAAGATGGAAAAGAGATCACTTTGATACTGGGTCTCTTTGTAATAGATGGTGTCTTTGTGAATTATCATGAAATCTAGATTCTAATGTTTACATTGCTCTATTAGCAATCACCTTGGCTGAAACACAGTATGCCATTACACTACTTTGGTATATTTTTTAAGGGCTTCAAGGCTGATGAGAATATTAAATTATTTATACTTGACACCATACATGGTGTTGGGCACTAAAGTGATATGTTTTTGGAAAAACAAAGGAAATTGGGCTCTAAAGAAAGAAAAAGAAAACCTAAGGCATATAACATTAGGTTACCATTTTTATCAGGCTTACCATATCATATAGCATATGACATATAGTATTGGTCTTATCATCATACTTATTATTTGGTTGTCAATCTTGTCATGTTTTATTTACATTGGAATATTGTGAGTTGTTGATTTGGACATCATCATTATGGATTGACTTGGGAGTGAATGTAGTGTTTGTTGCCAGACTTCAAAATTCATTATGATGATTTTTTTGGACTTCAAAGCTCTTTTGAAATCATTATGCATTTGGTTGAATGATTTTTTAGGGTTGAGAGAAACCCTAGCCACTTGGAGCCGACATGGAAGAAAGTTTGTTGGGTAGTACGATAGTTTGGAAGAGCTTGAAGTTGGGTATTTTATTCCTAATTCTTTGCATTCGTTAAGAGGTATTATTAACTGCTCATATTTTAAATGCATTGTTTCCTAATCAAGATTTGCAAGTTGTTTTAAAATTCTAATGGCATTTAATGTATGGCTTATGGGATTGTTTAGAAACCCTAACTGCATTCGTTGCTTTGAGAATCAGTTTTGAGAAAGTTGGTTGATTAACAAATAGAGTTTCATTGTTTAGAAGTGATTAATCGAAGATTTTTCAGTTATTCCTTTTGGAATCCAATTTAACTATTTTTTTGTTGTATAAATATATGGTTGTAAGCAATTTCTCAGTTGGGCGAAAATATGTATGGCTGAGAAAAAGGGTTTTTGAGCACATAACAGATTTTTATTATGGTGATATCATTTGTGTTTGAAATGAGTGAAAAAGAGAGTTTAAAAGGTTTATATCTCTGATTTGATTACAAAGATTTTAGTGGGCATTATTGAAAATCATGAATTGTCTTTTGAAACTTTGAAAAATAGAGGAGTTGGTGCTTTAGAAAAGTTGGTGCTTTAGAAAAGTTATTGGAGTTGGTGATCCACATTGTAACAGAGTTGGTTCTCTTTTGAATGAATAAAAAGATTAGTATGCGAGTGGTTTTTTATACCCCAAGAGGGTTTTTCCACTCAGGAAATCTTTGTGTTATGTGATGTTATTTTTGTCTCTCATTCTATTTCATGTTAGTGTGCTCGTTTAGTTGGTCAATGCTCTGGTACTTTAAGTTTGTTCAAAATATTAATGTAAATTTGTTTAAGTCTGTATACAAAGTAATTTGTGCAAATCTGGTCATTAAAACCTTCCATAAAGAAAGTTAACTTTGTACTGTGTAAAGTTGAAGTCTTGTTTCAAAAAGCATAAATAAGGTTGTTCACAATTTAATGGAACAATGCTACATGATGCTTTTAATATAATTTGATTCTCTTGCATATCTTTCTTCAAAGTTTAAGTGTTCATTTGTTTGATTAAATATGCCACATTGTTTCAAGGTCAAAACATTTAAGTTGTGTATTCAAATCAAAGAGTTCAAAAATTATATTACTCTGATTCATCCCCCACTCTTAGAGTAATTCAGCTTCCAACATTAATTTGGGGAGACCCACAAGGAATCAACAAATGAACCTTATTGACATTGTGGCATCCTCCACCAAATCTAGGATGATCAAGGATAAACAAAGGATGAACTTAAATCCAATTGGAACAATTACATAAATTCTTGAAGGATGTCTCCTCTCCTGTTTCTCAACAAGCTGCTACTCCAGAGACCCCAATCTTACTAAGCAAGAAAGAGGTTGATGATTTGGTACATATGAGAAGTAAAGTTAGGATGCGTGATAGATGGATTGATCGACTTAATCAAGAGGTTGGTGAGTTGCTTGTTGATGGTTTTAAAGTTCATGAAGGTGCTTTGGAGTTGTGGAAAGAGATGAATCAACATGTTGAAGTCTTAGAGAAACAAGAGGAAGAGTATAAAAAGCATGTTAAGAAATTAAAGGAAACCAGCAAGGTGCCCAAGCCAACTCTCTTGGAGCAATCAATCCTCGATGAGGATAATGCAGACTTCATTGAGAATACCATGAGCATAATCAAGTTTAGATCTAAATTCATCTATGAACATAAAAATGAAGTTCAAGAAGCCAGTAAGGACTTGAATGAACAGATTGATGAATTAGAAGCGGTGATTGCTATTTTGGTTAATGTGGATATCCCTGTCAAAGAAGGTCTCCCTCTTGATAAATTGAAGGAGAAATGGAATAACAGATTTGAGGAGGTAATGCAAAAAGAGGATGATGATGAAGGCTTTTTGTTAGATAGACTCATGGACATTAAAGATGAAGTGAAAGCTGCTAGGAGGGAGTTGATTAAGTTGAAAGATATGCAAGAGTTTGCTTCTGCAAAGTTGAAAAGAATTAAATTTGAAGATAATTGGGTAGATGGACCTGATGTGGATATTCTTCAACAAGTGTTCTCCAGTTATGATGAATACCTTCTTGAGCATACTACGCAGGGATGAGCTGGAAATGGAATATTCTATCTTGATGGACAACTTTCTCTTCTCTCCTATTTTGCAAAATTATGACATAAGTTTAACTGCAAATCTCATCCAGTAGTTCTATCTTCCTCCTTTGGCATCAAATTTTGGATAACTGGATCATCAACCATTGAATTGAAGATCAACCAGTATGGTCACTTCATGCAGTTCCACTTCCTTGATTAGTGGATCTCAATTTTTTGATTAAGAGAAATTAGTGCATAGCTTGCCTATATGTAATTTTGGGTTCTATTTTGTAAAGGTCGGCTAACTAAAGAAGGATTAGCCACCTGATGAGATAGCAGATATTTTGTTATAGTCTCAGGATTTTATAAGTTTTTAAGCAAGATACTTTGAAACTCTATTGTACTTAGATACTTTTACATTCTCTTTTAAACAGTTTCATGTTATTGTCAAGTTTGGATCTCAATGATAATGTTAATGAATCATAATCATTTGTATACTAGTGGATGTTGTGCATAATTGTTTTCTATTTGATGCAAATCAATAGGGGAAACAAGGTTTGAGATTATTTCATTGAATTATCTATGAATGGAATTCATATATGTCTATTGATATGATTTTAGCAATGAGTGGGTGATGTGTTTCAATCTTGAAGTAAATTTTTGATGAATGGTTGTGATTATTGGATTTTGCACTATGAATGTATGCAATTGGTGTAGGTTATGCTATGGATTTCATCATGTTATGGTTTTGGTTAGTTGAAGAAACACTCGTTGTTAAGGTACATGTCTAGATGTGAAGAAGTTTATATTCATATTTTGTTGTTTTGAAGCCATGTTCTATCTTTTTTCTATTTATTTATCCCTCCCCAACGTAGGTTAATTGATATGATGCATTTTGTATTCCTTTATACCCACTTGGCCCCTTGAATATTATAGTTACATTGGCCATTGAATCACACCAGCACAGTTGAGAACCAACTACCAGGACCTTGGAAGATAGGTGGTTTTAGATCAGTTATCTTTTTCAGGAGAAATAGGATAGAGATATTTTGTTTAATGTTGTGCTATTTTGACCATCAACATGTCTCTTAAAATGAGAATGTAGAAATCTTCTATATCATGTCCTCCTAGATTTAAACTCAGCCATAATATCTTCCTATTTCTTTGGATGGTGAACTTATTAGTGACCATAATATTGAATCCTTCAAATTCTTTTGTCTCGATGCCTCATTTGGCCACCAAACCCTCATCAATGAAGTTATGATTCACACTAGTGTCAATGAATACATTCAAATTTTGATCTTGTAGGACCCCACAAATGCAAAATGGGTTGTTCTCAAAGTACCAAATAGTGTGGCAAGAGTGCCTCTTGAGATGATTTTTTATTATTTTGCTTGATATTCTTCTTCTCCAATCACCTATTTTAGTTCTTCACTCTGTGGTTGGATTTTCTCATATCACAATTCATCATTAAGGCTTACCTCAATATAATGCACTTGTGCTTTCCCAAGACATCTATGCCTATGGGACCATGGATCCTTGTAACTGAAACTTTTGTAACTGGGATTTGCACCCTTTTCAAGTGCTTGACTCAAAAATCTTGTTAAACATGGAAATACTACTGGGCTTGTGGGTCTCTAGAGAGGTTTGGTTCCCTTGGTACTCACCTAGATTCTAACCTATGCTATTATTGTTATTGAGGAAAAAATATATATAATGACATGAAATGAATCTAATACTATGAGGGTGATGCACCAAATATTTGTTTAGACTTATGTTACTATTTTTTGCATACAAATATTCAATAACTTAGCTTTTAGAAAGGCACAACTCTGATTTTCGTAAACTAATGTATGTGTATTTTGTAGAAAGGTCTAAGTGTTTGTAATTTTTTGAAGGAAAAGAATAAGTATTTTTACAATCAATGATGGTTTACAAAATAGCACACTACAACCTACAACAAATGCATTTTGTTCAAAGATGCAAAAAATGGGACATATATCTAAGGATTCATGTTATACAATCACAAAACTGAACATCAACTACTAAATTTCATACAATAGAACATAATTTTGAAGGCCAAATGTTGATATTAATTGATAAAAATATGCTATTCAACTATACATATTTGAGAATCCTCTTAGAAATTGCTAAGGGTGAAAATATATTGGTTTTAGTCATAAGACGGCTATTTTTTGAATTACAAAGCTTTATTTGATAGAAAAATATCTATTTCAATTATAGTCTCCTTTTCAAAAATGCAAGAACTACCTCAAAATAGACTTAGGCATCCATTTTTAACTTCTCTTTATCTCCCTATCATTTAGGAACATACAATGAAGGAATGAAATGACAAGTGTCCTCATTGGTGTGCTAAGTCAAACCTCTCCTTGGGCACCCAACTACTTTTTCCTCCTTTTAAGCTCTTCAAAATTATCCATGATGTTGGTTATTGAATAATTCCTTGATTATTTGAATTTATCCATTTGAAGACACTCCTAGATGCTTGTAGATGAGGATGACTAGTCAAACTTCCCTATATCTCTTCAACTACTCCTATATTCCCTTAATCTACCTTCCAACTTCTCCAAATGGTATTTATATGTTTACAACTTGTTTCCCAACTCATCCAGTTTATTTAGATGCTCTTCCATGCTAATAACACCCTTTCAAACTTCCAAAACCCACTTTCCACATTTGTAGGATATGTGAGAAGCTTTAACAATGATTAAATGTCGCATGAGGGTGTAGGAGGGTCTCTAAGATAAGTATTGAAACATGTCATAACAAATAAGACTTCCTTAATCTACCACCAATACAAGTTATTTTTGTTGCACAAACGATTGTCGTTACACCAAAAGATTGACCTGTTAATGCCTGATACAACTGTCAAAGTTAATGAATCCAAGGGAGGCGGTTAAGCCATTCCACAAACCTAAGTCTGCATTGCACAACACAAGGATACCAAGGGTGAACACCTTGCAATAATCCCCCAACACAAGTGAGAGGTTTAAACCCTTGACCCAGGCTCTAATACCAATTATTGCACAAACGGTTGTCATTGCACCAAAATATCAACCTTTTAATGCCCGATGCAATCGATAGAGTTAATGAATCCACAAGAGGTAGTTAAGCCATGTCATGAACCCGAGTGTTGTGCTACACAATACAAGGAGAAAAAGGGTGCACACCTTGCAAAAACTGTCACCTTTCATTTTGCAATCAGGTCTTTGATATATTTTCCTACTATTAGGCCTATTATCTTATGCTTAGATATTTGTTCAGTGACTTAAAAATTTTGATAGGTCCTTGTGCTTAGTATTGGATTAGATGTTGTCAGAGACTTGAAAGATTTAGAAGTCCTTTAGAAAGGATGTCACTGTACTATTTTCCTTTAACAACTCTCATAAAACCTTGCCCTTTGACTTTCAAATTTGTCACTTTTATGTTGACAAACTCTTTTTGTTATGGTGATTATAATTATCAATACCTTTTCCATTTGGTGCTTTGTCTTGTATCATAACTAGATCGTTAGTCAACACCTCCTCTTTCTTGACTACCATAAAAGTTTTTCTTCATGTTTTGTCTTCCATGCCAAACCTTGTCCCTTTAGGATCTAGTATGACTAGATTTAAGATATCACATGACTATGAAGATCATTACACAACCCTTTGGTCTTCTTAAATCTGCCACTATGACCTTCATGATCACTGTGATTTGTGGTTGTCATTTCAATAATGGACTATGATCTTGAAAAATTTAATCTTCACTATCCTTTGTCATTATAACTTACCTCTATGTCAATCTGTGAGACGAGGATTGTCAGTGTGGGTCAATTACGCTTAATCCATGATGAATTGAAGCATAATTTACCCAAATAAACCTGCATCTACCAAACAAGATCATTCAAATTGAAAATATTAAACTAAGCATTTGTACAGACTAAAAGTTACAAATTATAAAACAGTTAAATTCCTACTCTAACCCATTTGAAACTTATCCTATTTTGGAATTGGTGTCGTGTTGATGTGAAACGATGACCCTTTCCTAATCCTATGATTAGTGACCCTGTTTTAGTCAATTCTATGCAAAAGAATCGATGAAACCATTGTGATAAATGGATGAAAAACTAGTTTATGCTAAAAATGAACATGATGCAAGCTAAATTAACATGATTTTATGCTACAAATGATCAAATTATGTTATTTCTATGCTAATCTAAGCTAATTCTAAGCTAAAAAATGGAAACCCTAATTCATATATAAACTAATATGGATGCATGGAAGTCATTAATGGATTCCCTAAGCTATTATGCAACTTAAAATTAACTAAAACAAGCTAAAAGTGAGTAAAAGATGAGGGTGGATGCAAGTGAGCTCAACAACATAAGTTTACAATTGGAAAATGGATGATATTCAACAACATAAGTTTTCTCTGAAAAAGATGGATGATATTCAACAACATAAGTTTTCAATTGAAAGATGGATGATATTCAACAGCATAAGTTTTCTCTAGAAAAGATGGATCCATTTGTCTCCAAATAGTGACCTATTTATAGGAAAGCAAATGAGAGATGGAGGGTTGAGATTGAAAAGATTAATCAACAGTCAAAGATGAAGGAGATGAGAGGCATGGATCATGGATTCTCATCAACGGATGAAAATGCATGATGGAATTTAATCAAGGGTTCACACTTGCCTCAAACAAACACACTTTTGACCTGCTCACACAGGTCAAAGGTGACTTGTTCAAAAGGTTAAAGACTAAAGCTTGCTTAAGAAGCTAAGTGAAAATATCCCTTTTTCAAATGATGGAGGAATAAGAATATTCTTTTGGAATATTCATTTGGGTGAGGAAAATGGCATTTTGCAAATTAAAAGAAAACTTTAATTCTGCAAAAAAGGAGATACCGAATATTCCAAGGGAATATTCTCTTTTTAGAGGAAAATTAGTTTAATTGCTAATTAAACAAGATTTAATCATGCAATTTGGGGATTAGAAAAATTAAAGTGATATTCATTAAATTAAATGATTTAATGAATGGGGGAGAGATGGAATGATATTTAATTAAATAACTTAGGGTTATTTAATTAAATATGATGGCCTAGGGAATTAAATTAAATGTTTTGATTTATTTAATTTAATGAGATGAAATGTTAGCGTGAAGGGGGATGAATTAACCTGATTAAATTTATTAGGCTAATAGATGAAAATGATGCAATTAGTTAAATAGCTAGGCTAATTTAATTAATTAAGCAAAAAGAAGATGGTTTTGAAGAGGAAATGTTGTTAGTAAATCTATTTCGAGTGTATGATATCATTCAAGACATTTTCCAGTGTCTACACAACCTAACCTATCTCTTTATGGTTTTGAAAATCATTCCCACCCCTTAGCATTCATCTTGAAGGATACTTCTCCACTTGTAGGTTGCCTCTTGTGACATGTGTACTATAAAATTCATGTTTGTCATTCGGGCATTGAGAACCTTGAATTGTTCACCTTCTTTCAGTCATTATAAATTTTCATTAAATGGAATGAAATGGAATATGCATTATCATCTTTTATGCTTCCTTGCATATTCTACTATCAATTTCTTAACCCATAGTGAACAATACTATATTTCCCTCTTTATTACCTATCATCACAACTTGGGTCATTCTTGCTTCCTTGGGGTCATTCTTGCAATCATGACATTGAAAATTTATTATTTTGTGATCTAGATCATAACTATCCATGATATTGCTTCCTTCTTCAATTTCCAAGGCCACTTATCATGAAATTCTTTGTCAATAACTTTGTCACTAGTTTATATGAGTTGTGTCTTGAAATCTTTGATATTTGTCTTTCATGACAAGTCCATCATATCTCTACCTTTTCATGACTAACACCATATCTCTACGCTTTCATGATTGTGATATCTCACATATCATCATCCTTCCATTCACTACCATTAATGGTTTTGGAACTTTGAAATCACTCTAATATTAGGTCATTATGGCTCTACATAAAATGGATGTCACTGAACATACTATGGGTGCCTTTTATATATATATGTCCTTGAAATTTCATTTTTATTTTATTTCCATTTCCTTTTCCATGGTATTTTCCTTGCTTTTGGATTATGGACAATATTTTTTAGGAAAATCTTATTTGGTTTTTCCCTTTTTGTTTCACTGTCATATAATCTTGCAATTTTAAAAAATATGCAATCCTTTAAAATCAAGGTCACTCAATATTTACTTAACACTACATTGATAGCTCCATGTATTGACACTTCTATTCACTATCATATTCCTTCACAAGGTGAAAATTTAACAATAGATTTCAATGCCATAACTTGTCATTTCATTTATCTTGTTGGAAATAGTATTGAACTTGAGGATTTTACTCTTGTCATTCAGAAGATTACTCTCTTTGATCTATATTAATTTTCCCTCTTAGGCCTGCCATTCTTATGTTTCTTGGACTATCTTGAAGATTCTCACCTATAACCTATTGTCATATTGAGTATGCTTTAGGCATGTTCTTTATAATGTATTGTGAGGGATTTAGAGAACAAATTTTTGACAAATGAAATCCCTTTGTTCTTGCTATCATAAACTTTGACATAGACTTTCCTCATAAGTTGTGTCTTTTAGTATTAGGTCTCTTGCCATAAAACTCTTAGGATATGAGATCCTTTCCACCGTGGTTTAAGTAGCCTCTTAATTAATAGTCATATGACTATGATATACTTGACTATTTTAGATTTTATTATCACACTATGATCTTACCTTGGCACTAGAATCATTTGCACACTATTATCTCATATTTACACACTCTAACTTCCCTTGAACTATGCTCTTATGATCATGATAATTGAATCAATATCATGACTTCCTTCATGATTTTTCCTCTTTATTAAACTTTATTTATCATGAAGGGAATTTCCATGTTGAGGAGATAGAGGCTCTTTATAGAACATCATTGTTATAAGGAATCATCATTTATTGTTAATTTCCTTGAGTGACTTCACTACTTGTTAGATTACCCTTTGCCTCTTTTCTCAAAACCTATTTACTATTTTCTACTATTTTTCATGCTCAAACTATCTTTATTCATCTTCATGGTGGTTATCATCTTGGTGAATTTCAACTCTTTCAAGAACAATATCATTCAAACATTGTTTCCCTTTTCATTTTCTCTGTCACCTTGAGTCACTTATTCATAGCACTATCTTCTATCAATCTTTCAAGATTACTCTATCTATTTTTTTAATACTCAATCCATTAAAGAGTATCATTACTTAGTCCTCTAAAGAGGATACTTTTCCCTTTTTTATAGTTCTTAGTACTAGATTTTATCAATTTTATCTCTTGAAATCACCTCCTATTCTTCCATCATGCCAAAGAATTTTCCCACTTCATTAACGTTTGACTAGTAGACCTTTTACACTATGAATTTATTCTTTTCATGGCTTCATAACTTTTTTTATTGCTATGAATGTTGTGATGGGATAGAGATTCAAAGTTCTCACACCATCTTCACTTGACAATTCTTGTCCCTCTACTCATTTGCATCTAGGTTTTTAATAGTGTTTGATGATGACTCTCAAGAGGTTGTGACATGACAAAGAGGACTGTCCAATTTTCTCATAAAAAACCCTTCATTCTCATGTTGCATGACCTATCACTAACACATTATTATGACTATCTTTTGATAACCTTATGATAATTGTAAGAATAATGCCATTCAAATATTTTCTCCTTTTGAATCTGCTCTATCACCTTCCTTGAATAATGTCATGGGTTGTCCTTTGTCTCTATTAATTCTTTACACACAACCCTATGCAAGATTGAGAGATATGAGGGTATTTTGATATTGTTTCTCCTTTTAAATATCATTGTTTCTTATGGCATTGTACCTTATCAAGATTGGAATATGAAAACTACTAACACATACCTCTCTATCCACCATTAGCTCTTGGAATTAGGTCGCTTTAAAGTTTATTCTTGCTCTTTAATGATCAAGGGTATGGCATTATGCCTTTTATGAAGTAGGGAAAGTTCAAACTAATAGTTTTAATATAAATTTCATTTCAAAATGCATAAAGGTTGATAAATTATTATGAATCCATAAAACTACTATTGAATGCACAAGACAACTGAGAGGGGGGTGAATCAATTGTACCTTAAAACTTCAAAACCCTCAAAAAAATTCAAATCCACATCAATTCAATTAACCCTTAATTTGATAGAATGATTTATCATGAAATCAAACAACAAAAACTGAAACAAATCAACACCATACACAAGGGAACACCAAATTTATGTGGAAAACCCAAGATGGGAAAAACCAATGTGAGGATTAACTCACAATATAAAGTAATAACAACACCAAATACAATAGGGCTCACTGCACAAAGAAAGAAAGGATCACTTCCAAAGGCTTACTACCAGAATAGAAAAGAAGATAGAGAAGAGTGTTACAATGAGAAATCCACCTCAAAGCAACAGGAAAATCCACCATAGCATCACCAACACCTTCACAATCTTTCTGAAGAATTGTTGACACCTTTTTCTCACTACATTTAGTAATCTAACACATGAAATCTCTTACTGCACTTCTCAAATTTGAACCCTACAACTCTACAATTCACATCATTCACATCATACTCATCTATCTTCACATCCCTCAACAAATCAACACTTATTTATATCATCTTCAACCTTGAAATCATTTTCCAAGGTAGGCTATACACCTCAACCATGCAAATTCAAATTAAGTTGGCACCAAAACATTCCTACAGTGGAAAGGAATGAAGGTGGACCACAACACACCTTAGCTAGGACCTAAATCCACTCATACACGTGCCACACCATGCTTCCACAAACATTGTAAGAAGTGTAAACACCCAAGGTTGGTTGAACCTCTGTTAACACCATTAACACTTAAGTACATGCTTCCTCAAATCGAAATAACACTCACGGACACCATAAAACACTTGGAAATGATCTAGAATATTCTACAAACACATTGAAATCCAACAAGTTCCTTCACAACAACTTTCCCTTAAAGAATGTACACACCCAATACACTCAAACAACTCTTCCATACACTACAACTCAAGAAACTAACTTCCAAAGCACCAAACCACAAATAACTTCATATGAAGAAAGATATGCACACTATCAACACACATCCAAATCTTCAAGACCTAAAACCACTCTACAGAGAAATATGGAGCAAGAAAATTTCTCCCAGGCACCTCTACAATATACAATTCACACGTGCTAGTGAAAAAAACTTCCTATGCACAAAAATCCAACACACCAAAATTTGAATGCAACACCTCTAATCAACATATCTGAACTGCACAAGTAGATCTTCAACCCAAAAGAATTGCATAGCAAAACTAGGACACTACTCTACAACACAAAACACCACTGCAACACACTGTTTCCTCTTTTTATTCAATTTTCTCAAAAACACTTGGAAACCAAGCACCAAAAAATCATCATCAACATATTCAATACTTCTTCATCACAATCAAGCCAATTTCAACATAACAACTCAACCATACATCCAAAAGTATCTTATCAAAGCAATACTAGAGGCTGACACCAATAGCTTACTAATGACAACATAATGCAACTAACCAAAGCATCATTAGAGATAACATCAAATCAATACCAACTACATATCCTTGCAACAAACTCCTCCTATAGTTGAAACTAATGACAACACCGATCTACTCATACTTGCAACAATCTCCCCCTTTTCATTGATGGAAACACATAATGTGAAAAAATATCAATAATAAACACAACAGATCTTCTCCATACCTTTTTCCTTTTCTCTTTTCTCCCCCTTGCACAACTAACTCATTACACTCTCTCTCCCTTTGATAATTTTCTCTCTAGCAACTTATCTTTTTCACATGTCTCATTCTCCCCATTTGAAATCAATGGCAAAGGAAAAAAAAATCATCATTCATTTCCCTTTGACCTTAACCAAATTGTTTTGCAACTTCCTTTCCTTTACTACTTTGCATACTCCCACTTAGGAGCATACACCAAACAACATCAATCAAAAACCACTACACAATGAAAACACTAACTCATCTTGAATAGAATCAACCAATAATGACACTTCCTACTCTCCCTAAGAGGTAACCACCAACATCAGTCCAGAACAAAGAATGAATCTTGAGATCCACTGGATCGATGCATCTCCTTATGCATCTATACTCTTTGAAAGAATCAAGCAAAATTTTCAAATTTTGCACACCTCATAAGTAATTGTCAATGCTTACTCTAGGAATATTTTCCTACAGCACCTTCACTACTTCATTTATCATCTCCACACTCTTCTGATGTGTTTGCAAAATTTTGTTTCTAGCAGAGGCATGAAATGAATTTCCTAGCTATAACTTGTGTAGAGAGGACATTTTGTCCATATCAACTTTCCCATGTTGCATTGGAATTTGTAATAACTGGGAAAAAAAATAGGATGGAATTAGAATTGCATGCTCAATAAATTCTTCAATGAATCTTTGAAGGTTTTTAAATATTCTCCAACCATCTTCACATTACCTTCATCCTTCTTCTCCTATTCATTTTCCTTATCACCAATTTTTTCTTCTGCTTTTTCATCATTCTTCTTAGAATTGTCATACTCTTTCTCATCCTTCTTCTCATCATCAACTAATTTTGCATTGTTATTCGAAGGAGGCATATTTTCTAAATTGTGTGCCTCATTTATCTCTGCTTTGTGTAGTACAAATTCTTCTTCAATTTCATTTATGTTTCTGGAGGAGGGGAATATGAGCTATTTGAGTATCCTCCTTCTGCAACTCTTCAATATTTTCTTCTCCAACAATGTTTTCTCCTACTTGAGGAATGTCTTTTTGCATGTCTTAATTCTACATCATGCTCATGTTGAGCATCTCTTTGTTGTGTATCTTCTGGTATATTAACTTTCAAAACAAAAACATCATCATTCATTTTCTCTTCAGTGTCCAATATCATGCCTAGCTCTTTCACCAAATTGGCAACTTTCTCCACAGTCTCATTTCTTAACCTCTCAATGTCATCTTTATCTATGCTCATAAGGGTAGTGACCATTTTCTTAGTTT
>VDFB02105772.1:0-23268 GCA_007258455.2 Sequoia sempervirens | reverse complement strand
GTTGTAGCATCATAAATAACATATAAAAACATGTACTCCTTCAAGGTTTCGCCTCTTGACTCATCTGAATGCTCACACAATCACACCCAAAATCTCAAGCTCCTACAAGCAATCAAACAAGTACCAAACTCATCCTTCTCAAATTGATAAAAATCTCCACCACTATGTCTCAATCATTTTGTTTATCTAGTCTCTAATTTTCAAGTCATGATAGCCGATGGGAAACAACTATATTGTGGTGGAAAATTCCATCATATAAAACTCTCAATGGGAAAATTATCAGCTAGATTAAAAAATGTTTGATATCCCTATTAGGGGAGTGGATGTAGTTTTAGGTGTGTAATGGCTTAAACAATTAGGAACATCATCTTTCAATTTTCAAGACTTATCCATGGATTTTAGGATACATGGGAAAAAGCATAAATTTTTTGGAATAAAATCACCACCAAGTGAAATCATTAGATCCCATAGGATGGATAAATTACTCAAGAAATGTTCTTATAATATAGGGACACAATTACATTTTATAGAATCAAAAGATACGGTTACTCAAAATAAACCAAAAATTCAAGAGATTATTCAACACCATCAACAAGTATTTCAAGAGTCCAAGGATGTACCTCTAATTAGAGACATTGAATTAATACCAAGTAGAATTTTTCATCCCCAAAAAAATTCCTTTATCTCCTATGCTTATTCTTAACAGAAGGCGTGATCCATGGAGAATGTGTTCGCATTGCAAGAAACTAAACTAAATCACTCATAAAGATAAGTTTCATATTCCTATTGCTAATGAATTAGAAGAAAATAAAATCTATACAAAACAATCCAAATGTGTCTTTAGGTTGAAACAAGTAGAATACTCGAGTCATTGGTGTCACTTAAAGGTGTTAAGATGGACCCTAAGAAGAGAGCATTTTTGGGTCTAACAAGATACTATAGAATATTTGTTCATACCTATCATCCTATAAAGAAAATTTTCTTTTGGGAAGGTATTAAAGTGAATATTCAAAATATTGTGGTAGAATATTTGATATGCCAACAAAATAAAAAGGGGAATAATAAAGACTTTAGGCCTCTTTTAAATATTAGGCATTCCAGTACAACACTAGGAAAAATATTAATGGACTTCATTAAGGGGTTGTCAAAGATAAATAATATTGATGTAATCTAGCTTGTTGTGGATAAAATAATTAAGAATGCATATTTTTGTGGACTCTCTCATCTATATTCCACTAATATTATGGAAAAAATATTCATACAAAATATACAAAAAAATTATAGAATTTCCAAAATCAGATTGGAAAATAGAGCCACCTCAAAATTCCTAATCAAGTGGAAGAATTTTCCAATTGAAGATGCAACATAGAATGATGAAAAAATCATACAAAATATTTTAGAGTTGCTAAGCATTGAGGGTAATGATTTTTTGAAGGGGAAGGGAATGTTATGATCCTAACATGGTATATTCCTAAGTATATATTATATATTCCAAAGATAAGTGCTTGTGGAATGCTTAACTGTAACATAAATATTAGTTAATATAATAATACCCCTTAATTAGAATGAAGGGTTATGTCCCTACATATTTTAGCCTATAAATAAGGAAAAGAGCTCTCTCCCATATCATCATATCATACAATCTTGAATTCATATGTTATTATCTGATTATTGGAGGTCACCCGCTCAAAGTGGTTTTTTATATTTCTGATTTTTACAAATATTTCCAAGAAATATCCTAACACACTAGAACATAAAGAATAAATTAACAACTACCAAAGAAACTCACTCAACTCTTTTTTATGTTAGTTACTAAAGAATTGCATAGAGGTTAGATTTTAACATACACCAAGAGGGACAAGTTTATACACAAATAAAATCTACAAACATATTTAATGCAATATACAACCCCTAAAAAAATAGAAACATTCATGGAAATATGAAGGCAAGAGGATTTTCACAAAACATTCAAGTTGAGAGAACATAAAATAGAATTGTTTATTAACATACATGTATGGATCCTATTTTATAAAAGAAGAGTTGCATAGTTGCAGAGCTCCTCAGAAAAAAACTAAGGAAGAAGCCCCTTGATGGGCTTGAAAATTGGCTAGTTTTCATTTTACTGTTTCATACTTTTCATCATCTCTTTCTGCTAAGTTTCAAGACATTACCAAAACCTTTTATACCTTTTATATACTTTTAAGCATGTGGAAAAGGAAACATGTTATGTTGATATATGTATGAATGCATGAATTCCTATGAAATTTAGTAGAATTTTATGTTTAAATTATGATTGTAAATGAAACGTAGAAAAAGGTGTGACCCTCTCCCTAGAGATTTCACTATAGGGTGTAGGTACCTTTTTTTAAATATTTCATTAGGGATTTGAAGGTGGTGGGGATTTGATGGATTTGGACAAGATCTAGGACTAAATTACAACCTAATAGGTGAATCAATATTCCCTTACCCAAATTTGGAATGAACCTAAAGATGAAATGCAATAGTTCAATTTTAATAATGCAAATTATTATTCTGATGCAAATATAGTAGATCTGAGAAGTCACATACATAAATAGACTACAAAAATGGACTGAGCAGGACGTTGTGCACTTGTGATATAAATTTGGAGCTGAAAATGTTGGACATAGGTGCCCCATGTGCCACTTTCTTTGTAGGGATTATTCAAATCTGAATTTTGCAATCCTCTAGTGCTAGATCAAAGCTTTTGTTCTCCACTTGTCGAACTGACGGATCACTATTAGATAATTTTGCAACTTATTTTCTATGAGTTTTCAAGGTGTAGGGTTTTGATTGCAACAATGGATAATTGACCTTCAAAGTTATTCCACTCTTCTTCAGACTTGAAACCTACACATGTTCAAAGAGAGAAGAAAGGTTGTGCCATTTAGGGGCTTTCCTTAGTAAAACCTATGTTATTGTTTCCACTTCCACAATGGAAATTTCAGTGATAAATGGATAAATGATGAAAAGGAATGATGAATCCACAAAGTGTTGCAAATCACCACCCTTCAGTGGCTTCCTTGAAGGACTAAAGTCATACACATCTCCTCAAGGATTGAATCTTGCTTGCTTGAATTTCTTGAAGACTTACGTGAATTAGATCTCACAAATAATATGAAAACATAAACATGAACAAAATCACATACACTTTGACATGATGTTTGGATCTGGAATTGTTGCAATAAATCCTTTAATGGTTGCTCAACTTGCTTGATAATTCTCTTGATAATAATTCTTGCTCTTTGTGCTCAATTATTTCATGTGTCATGCTAGATATCTCTTGTTAGCTTTTAAATAATACAATAACTAGGTATTTATATACAATTATTCTAATTTCTTAAAAATTAAATCTTGATAGCCAACTTTAGATATTTGAATTTCAAATAATAAAATTCCAACACCAATATATTTGAATTTGGAGCTAAAATAGGGGGACATAGGCACCCTAGGTTCCCATGTTCTAAACCTATTTTTTGAAAATTAATGAGTTGAGAACAAAGTATTAGATGAAAGCATTTGTTTTGTTCTTGCAAATTATTGAAAAATGATAAAATGGGCCATGAAATACATGATTTAGAAAATTAAATGTTCAATTAGGTCCAATTATTTAAGGGGGAGCAAAACATAGTGTGAAATTTTCAAGGGTGACAATTTATGATGCTACATTTAGCCCCCACTTTAGTGAGAGTATGAACTTACGCTCAGACTCACACTAAAGTAGAAAAATATGTCAAGAGTAGTCTGAACATATAAATGTTGAAGAGATAGGATGACAAATGATCAAGGGGGAGTGCACAAGCCCTTAGAATCCAATATCCCATGGCAAACCAACATAAGCACAAAGGAACACACATGTACGCAATGCAACAAGATAACATACAAAAACATACATGTCAAATACATGAAGCATACATGATGAAAAAACATGAGATAACATAACACATAAGCAGAAAAAAATGAACAAAAACATGATGCAAACTTGAAGAAGACACACAAAAGAAACACAACACAACACAACACATGGTTAGTACTAAAGGGATTCGAGTTAGTAAGGAAAAGAGACCCCAGTATTAAATATGTCTCAAATACCAAACATCATCCATTTAATGAATGTTAGTCAAAGGAATGCTCCCATAAGGGATAGCAAGTTGCATTATGCCTCATCACTCATGAGCTACATGGATCCACTGGCTAGCAAGTTGCATTATGATAGGTTTCCATGCAATATGATGGGTTCTGCAAGGCTAGCAAACTGTATTATACTAAACACTCATGAAACTACATAGCTCTATTGTCAAGAAAGTTGTGATATGCTTGCCAACCATGTTAATAAAGGGGGTTCCACAAGGCTAGCAAGTTGCATTACGCTACACTCATGAGACACATAGCTCTACTATCAAGGAACTTTTGTTATACTTGGCAACCATGTTAATAAAGGTGATCAAGTTCACAACCCAACAAGCTCTATTATGTTGAATCCATGAACTATCTTGCCAAAACCTCACCTAAGGTGCATAAACTCTCTTATGAGGTCACATAACAAACTCGCCTACGAAGGTGAAACAAAGGGAAAAGAGGATATAGGGGGTGATGTGGATTCACCAAAATGAAATGATGACCTAGGACATCCTCACTTTTCCTAGTTTCATTAGAAAAAGAGATCTCCCAAGGATAGAATTGACTTTCAATCTTGAGGTGAGTCAATTGTATGGAGTTGAGTATTTGTTGTTTCCCTGTGACATAAATGACTGAAATGCACTTTGAGGATTTAAAAATAAAATACATAATGAGATCAATTGTATGATGTAAAACTTGAAATGTTGAGTATTAGGATAGCTCAAATAGAAATAGTAACTTTTAGGAAAATATAAGAAGGGTAGAATGGTATGTACCTAGCTCCAAAAGTGGGTTTTGAACTCTATTGAAGGAAAAATTCACCCTAGGGTGAATGGGTCTCTGTATAGGGGTCTAAGAATGAATTTCATGGTCATCTGAGCCTAGATCTTAGCTCCTAATTTCTCTAGATTCCACTATCAGAAGGTCAGAAATAATTTTTGTAGGTGAGTTTCTATGGCTTGACAACTTTGATGACAACTTTGTAAAATTTCACTTTTGATCCAATTTCAGTCCTTCTTCACCTGTAAATTTGCACATACAAAGAGAGGGAAAAATATTTATTTTTAGGTGATAGGGGTTTGCCTTGGTCAAACCCCAGTTTGGTAATTAAACCTTGATAATGAAATAACAATGAAATGGAAAGAATTTGATGAATGGACAAAGTTATGTCACAACTCACCAAACCCTTAATGGTTTCCCTTAGAGGACTAAATTCTAACACATCTCTCTAAGGATTGGATATTTCTTAAATTGGCTTGAATGATTTCTTGATTTGATGCTTGAATGCTTGAAACCTACATCAAAATGTTAGTTCCAAAACACAATATGAACACACATAACTTTGACACGATGATATGATCTTGATTGTTGTTGTAGATGGTTGATAAATCTGCTCTTTGATGCTCTTGACAATAATATTTTCTCTTGTGAATTTTTTCTTAATTCTAGATATTCTCCTTAGATTTGAATTGATAAAAAGACCTTGTATTTCTAGGCATTTATCTAATTTCTCAAAAATTAGATTTCAAAAGCCAACAATTGAAACGTGCATTTGAATCATTAAAATGCCTCCAAAACATATTAAATTTGGGTCTTGGAACTTAAGGAGGACCCATTCGCCCTTGGTCAAATGAGTCCTAGGACCTAAGTCCAGGAAACTCAATTTCCAAGGTATTTAAATTAATGTTAGCATTTTTTAATATAATTTTTCCTTTTAGAAAACGAGAATAATAAGGCTTAAGAATGCATAATTTAGGCAATTAGAAGCTTAATTAAGTCCAATTAATTAAGGGGATGCAAACATAGTGTGAAAATATAGAGTACATTTTTCAACACTACATTTAGCCCCCACTTTAGTGAGGGTATGCGCCCATGCTCAAACTCACACTAAAGTAGACAAATAAGTCAAGAGAGGTCTAATTGTACAATTGTTAGAAATATTAGATGACAATAATCAAGGAGGATGATCAAGCCCCCATGATCAAAGATCCTATGGTAAACCAACAAAGGAACAAAGAGACACACAAATGCATCAGTGACACAAGATACAACATCATACAATGCCAAAATCAATGCAAAGATTAAAAAAGAAAATTGGATCAAGCTTCAACTATTTTTCCAAACAATATGGATGAAGCCTAGGTGTTTGTCCAAATATATGCTCACATAGGCTAGTGGAGTTCGATATACACTAGGTGAGCCCCAAGGCAATATGAGAAACATGTAATGGTATGGTGTAGTCTCATATAGACTAGGAGTGTACCAATAACCATACCAAAAGTTATACTTCCTGGTAATTTTGATAAGGTGGCACATACAACAATCACAAGGCTAACAAGTTGTGTTATGCTAGACACTCATGAGATAAAGGCACCACAAAGAAAGTTGTGTTATACATGGTGGCCAATAATTTTGTTTATGATAGTCAAAGGGGTTTTGCTTAGTTCATGAAAGGTCTCACTTTAGGGATCACACTCAATATCACCATCAAGAGAGGACTAGTTGAGAGATAAAAGATTTACACCTTAGGGAATGCAAGCCATAGCATTACCACTAAGAGGAATGCCATATGTCAAGAAAGGGCACACTCTTGAAGGAAATCAATCCCAATGTCACCAACAAGAAGACACATCGTGTGAAATAAGAAGACCACACTTTGAACAAGGTAATGTCATCAAGCAAGAAATAAGTGAGAGGCATAATTCCCCCCACTTTAAAGAAAATACTAAAGACCATGTTGTGAGAAATTACTTTAAAGTAGAAGATGATAAATGCCAATTGATAAAAGAGACATGCGAGCTTATTTGGAAAGCCCTATGCCAAACATATGTTTCCAAATAAAGCTATGTCATGAAAAGGAGGTTTCCCCCCATATGTAATCCTAAGATAACACATAGGGGATCCACAGATTTGGGGTCAGTGTATGTGTTTGCTACAATGATATAATCAAGCTCAGAATTGTCATCATTCCCCAAATAACTTATAAAACAACGAGCATAGAGTAAGAATGACACATAGAGAGTGAAAACAAAGGAGAATCCTTTTGATTCAACATGGAAGTGACCTTAAATGTCTCGATGCTTTACATCATCCCAAAAAGGAAACATAAGACAAAAGAAAAGGACAATGGCTACGATAGATAGAAGAATGAAGATACAAATAGAAGAATGACATGAAAAATTCACTTCCTTTGTATCCTTGCACCAACAAAGTGACAAAGGTCATCCAAAGTAGGCTTACAAACATAAAGACACACCAAGCAACATGGTATAGGCGATCACATTACACATATGTAATCACACAAATGACATGAATAGATATAAAGCTAGTATGAAACATGCTAGCCATCTTGTTCATCATATGTGAAAGGCAGATGACTAGCGAAAGGGGCAACAATGAGTGTTGTACCAAGAAAATCACCAAGTTGAACATGTGGTGATGCATTCTTGTTAGGAGGATCATCATAGTTGTTCTCATCTAAGCTCATAGAAGAGGAAAATAACAAATTCAAGTCATTATGCACTTCCTTGTCAATTTTAACAATCTTATCATGATCATCCAAGTTACTCACAACAAGAGGTCTAATGATAATTTCCATAGAGGTTTCATGTGTTTATTGTTGTGGCGAAGGTAGAGCATCATCATTCTTTGTTTTAGTTAAATTAGGATATTGACCAGTTTATTTATTCTTTCTCTTATTTTAACTTATGAGCAATATCATGACATCTATGCCTACGTTCTTTATAATTTTAGTTTCTTTTTGCATGGTTTTCAAGTTGTGATTATGTAGGAGCGAGTTTATCAACCATAGGTTTCTTTTTTTCCTGCAAGGGAGGAACAAAAGGAACCATCGAGGGTTGGTCAACCACTTCCACTTTAGGTTTATAAACTTTTGTTATCTTAAGAGGAACAACGAGAATTGCATGGTTGTATCTTGGTCTCTTATAGGAAATAGGTGAAGGATTTGTCATGTATCTATCTTGGTTACTTGGGGGATTTTGGTTCAATCATGGTTTCATCAATGATAGATGTTGCAGGCCAGTGAGGACAGGGGGAGGCCAGGGTTGGGGACAGGACTTGGTGGGTTGGGGACAGGCACGGTGGGAAGTGAGGGAGTTGGGCGTGGGCTGGGAGAGAACAGAACGACCGGTGATCAGCTATCGCCAGCCATATTGGTCAAAAATAAAGTAAATTCGCAAAACCGACCGTTATTAACCTTCGGTGTCATGTTATACTGGCGCCAAGAACCGTAGGTACGCGTTTGGTATGTCATTTTGTGAGAAAGAGATGTTAAGAGACATGGTTGTTTGGCCCTTATGAGATTGAATGCCAATGAAGTTGATCATAGTAATTTTATTAGAAAAAATTACTTTTGAATAATGCACTTGTTTTGACCAATTAACTTGAATGCAAATAATTTCAAAAAACTACAATTCCAGAAACTAAAACTAAGATCTACCAACAACCATAAATAAAGAAAACGAAGACAAGTTAATGCCCAAAATTTGGAAAATGACCTATATAAGGAAAAATTCGGCCTAGGGCGAATGGGTCGTTGCATAGGGTTTTGAAAAATTAAGTTCTAAGTTTTTGAGTTAATGTTTAAGGTTGTTTCAAATTGCAAACAAATTCTTTTAGTTGCAGATTTTTAAATTTTTATGATTGAATGCAAATTCAATTTGATGAGAAACAACAAGAAAAATGACAACTTTATAGATTGATTTTTTTTTAATTTTCTGATGTAAATGATTGAAAAATACTAATATGCAGACTACTATGTAAAGTGAATGCAATATGTATGCAAGATTTTAGATTTTTGAGATTTTAAAGGATGAAAAATGAACTTTTAAAACCATAAATGAAATGAAAACTAATGTAATTTTGAAAAAACCTAAATGAGATGTAATGAAAACTAATGAAAATCCTAGATCTAGGAATTTGAAAGACTACCAAATCAAAAAATCTTATAGTGTAAGAATGTCAAGTTCACCAGAATGAAACAAAGGAAAATGAGGATAAGGGGGGTGATGTGGCTTCACCAAAATGAAATGATGTCCTAGGACACCCTCACTTTTCCTAGTTTTATTAGAAAAAGAGATCTCCCAAGGATACAATTGAATTTCAACCTTGAGGTGATTCAACTCTATGGGGATGGGGATCTATTGTTTCCTTGTGATAGAAATGATTGAAATGCACGTTGGGGAGATAAAAATAAAATACTTAATGAGCTCAATTGTATGATGTAAAACTTGAAATGTTGAGTATTAGGATAGAAAAATAGAAACGACAAATTTTAGGTAGATCTAAGAAGGGTAGAATGGTATGTACCTGGCTCCAAATGTGGGTTTTGAACATTGCTAAAGGAGTGAATTTTAACACATATATCTAAGGATTGAATCTTGCTTGAATTAGCTTGAATGATTGCTTTATTTGATGCTTGAATACTTGAAACCTACATCACAATGTTAGCTCCAAAAAATAATATGAACACAGATAATTTTGACATGATGATATTATCTTGATGTTGTAGATGACTGATAAATCTTCTCTTTGATGCTCTTGACAATAATATTTTCTCTTGTGAAAGTTTACTTAATGCTAGATATTCTCCTTAGATTTGAATTGATAAAAAGACCTTGCATTTATAGGTATTTATCTAATTTCCTGAAAATTAGATTCGAAAAACCGACAATTGAAACTTGAATTTGAATCATTAAAATTCTTCCAAAAATATTAAAAATTGGGTCTTGGCACTTAAGGAGGACCCATTCACCCTTGGGCGAATGGGTCCTAGGACCTAAGTCTAGGACGCTCAATTTCCAAGGTGTTTAAATTAATGTTAGCATTTGTTTAATATTAGTTTACCTTCCAAAAAATGGGAATAATAAGGCTAAGGAATGCATAATTTAGGAAATTAGAAGCTTGATTAAGTCCAATTAGTTAAGGGGATGAAAACATAGTGTGAAAATGTAAAGGAGTACATTTTTCAACAATACAGAAGGTGCATAAATGACAAATTCACCCACAAAGACGCATAAATGACAAACTCACCTATGAAGGTGCATAAACTTGCCTACGAAGGTGCATAAGACAAGGTCATAACCTCAAGGGGTGTTATAAACAATAACATCATAAGAGGTGTTTTAAAAATGACAAAGGGATATTTCTCAATACATGGAGGGCTACACCTTAGGGAATATCACACATGACATCCACTAAGAGAGGACAAGTCATGGAATAAAAAGATCACACTTTAGGGAATATTAGCCATAGTATTACCACCAAAGGGAACATCATATGGCAAGAAAATTCATAAACTTAGAGGATATCAAGCCCAATATCACCACAAAAGAGACACATGGATTGAGAAATCCACACTACCATTGAAAAGGTCACACTTTCTAGGAGATGTGTGCTATCATCACTAAAAAGGGACTATTTATATTTAAATAGTAAGTAGGGGACCATATGCCTGCCCTTAAAAAGTTAGTGTACTTGCTACACTAACATTTTAAGGAGATAAAAAGGGGTCCCTTGGTAGAAGGAGTGCACCTAACAAAAGGTTTCATAACCCGTTTCCCCCCAAGGGTAGGAAGAAAGGTGAGCGAATATGGATGATGAATCACTGCTCCTTGCAAAATGAAATATGGTTACATAAAACTTAATTTATACCCCCATGCATGGTAGTGAGTATTGTGTGATACTACAACTATCACATGGAAAGGAGCAACAACTAATGTTATTTATCTTGGGATAATCTTGCATGATTAAGTGAAGGTCTTTATAATGTTTTCATTATTTTTGAAGGACAATAGCCAAGACCTTTTTTTGTTTCTTGTGTGTTGAGCTCTAGAGGGACACATATACCTTATTCTTGTATGCCACATCCTTTCCATTATAGCCAAATTGTTTCAAAAGTTGATAACCTCTTCCATAAATAGCTTCCATTTCTTTCAAGGAAGGTGGTTTTCATAATCAGTTTTACCATAAGTGGATGTGTATTTTTTGTTTTCCTCCTTGCTAGAAGTTGTGGAATCATATGTTTTTGATGATTTAGTGATAGATTGTATTGATACCATTGCAACTTCTTTCTCTTTTCCTGATTTTGATGGTATAATCTTGTATTCCCCCATAAATGTAGCCGTGAAATCTAATGATACCCAACCATAATCTAATAGATTTGTTACAAATGAAAGGAACTTATCTTTTTATTTAATTTGTAAAGGTTCCACTTTTGAAGTTGGTGTCAATGTTCTAAAAGGACTCTCTATTCCTATTTCAATTTGTAAATAATTTTAAGATTTAGGATCAATTTTTATCATGTAAAAATTATTGTTGTATGTGTATTTCATTAAAGGATGAAGCATTGAAGGCACTCCTTTCATCTCATGAATCCATGGCCTACCCAGGAGAATGTTATATGAAAGGACAATGCAAAAATGAATACCTAAGTGAATAATGCAAATTAGTGCAATGTAAAATCTAGACCTAGGGTGAATGGATTCAAATTTTAGAAGGTATATAATGTTAAAATGTCAGGTTCGCCAAAATGAAATGTAGAAAAAGGTGAGACCCTCTCCCTAGAGATTTCACTTTAGGGTTTAGGTACCTTTTTAAAATATTTCATTTTAGATTTGAAAGTGGTGGGGATTTGATGGATTTGAACAAGATCTAGGACTAACTTACAACATAATAGGTGAGTCAATCTACCCTTGACCAAATCTAGAATGAACCTAAAGATGAAATGCAATAGTTCAATTGACTTAATGATGAAAATTACTATTCTGATGCAAATATAGCAAATCTAAGAAGTCACAAACATAAACAAACTATAAAAATGGTCTGAGCCAAACACCGTGCACCTATGATAAAAATTTGGAGCTGAAAATGTTGGACATAGGCACCCCAAGCACCACTGTCTTGGAGGGATAATTTAGATCTAATTTCACAGTCCTATGGTGCCAAATTGGAGCTTATGTTCTCCTCTTGTCGCACTGTTGGATCATTGTCATCCATAATTTTACAATTAAGTTTCTATGAGCTATCAAGGAGTAGGGTCTTGATTGTAACAATGGATAATTGACCCTCAAACTTCTTCCACTCTTCTTCAAACTTGAAACCTACACACTCAAAGAGAGAAGAAAGGTTGTGTCATTTAGGGGATTGCCTTAGTAAAACCTCGTGTTAGTTTTTCCACTTCCACAATGGCAATGTCAATGATAAATGGATAAATGATGAAAAGGAATGATGAATCCATAAAGTGTTGCAACTCACCACCCTTCAATGGCTTCCTTTAAGGACTAGTCATACACATCTCCTCAAGGCTTGAATCTTGCTTGCTTGAATTTCTTGAAGACCTACAAGGATTAGATCTCACAAATAATATGAAACATAAACATGAACAAAATCACATACATTTTGACATGATGTTTGGATCTTGAATTGCTGCAATGAATCCTTTAATGGCTATTCTCGACTTGCTTGATAATGCTCTTGATAATAATTCTTTCTCTTGATGCTCAATTCTTTCACTTCTTGCTAGATATCTCTTGTTAGATTTCAATAATGCAATAACTAGGTATTTATACATAATTATTCTAATTTCCTAAAAATTAAATCTTGATAGCTAACTTTAGATATTTGAATTTGGAGATAAAATAGGGCGACATAGGAACCCTAGGTGTTGGTGTCCCAAACCTATTTTTTGGAAATTAAGGAGTTAGGGAAAAAGCATTATATAAAAACATTTGTTTTGTGCTTGCAAATTATCGAAAAATGATAAAATGGGCCACAAAATAAAAAAATTAGGAAATTAAATATTCAATTAGGTTAAATTAGCTAAAAGGGAGAAAAACATAGTGTGAAATTGTCAAGGGTGTCAATTTACGATGCTACAGTTAATAATAAGGATGCCTTAGGAATAAGACTAACATTTGCAACAAGAAGAATTGTCAACCTGCATCAACGGGTTTCTTAGCCTGTAGCATAAGGACTACAGATTGTTGTGGAGAAGAAGTAAATTGATTGGGGCATGACACTTTTAGAAGAAAATAGAGGTGATCATTTACTGATCAGTCTATGAGTCACCTAATACTGATCTTACCTATCAATAAGACAACAAGGAGGAGTCTAATTGTAGTAGGATTGAATTATAACAAAAAATTTATGTGAACACATTTATGTTACGAGCGATTAAGCTATTATACATAGATTCTATATTAGTTTTTCTACTCTTTTCAAATAGTTATTATTTTCTATTTCAAAATGTAGTCCTCTTCCTATCTTTGAGGAAGAGTTGAATTTTTTTTTCAGTCCATGAATAATAAAACTCCTTGCAAACCCTATATAGTAGGATCTTTTGCTGATGAAGGGATCTAGTTATCTAGTTAATATTATTACTAAGTAGTTGTAGTAGTGTTATGAATAGGATGTGTTTTATTTGAACAAAGACCTTTAACAAATTCTTGTTAGGTTTTGTGTAATAGTTTAGTGTTAGGATGTGTAGAAATTGTGAAAGCCAACCTCACAGACCCCGAAGATCACCTGCATGCAAATAACCTATCACAGAAAGAAGACATTTGAGACAAAAGGAAAAGGTGCTCTAGAAGCTAAAGATTGCATTAATCAGAGAGTAAGATAAAATATAATGATCAATCCTTATAAAAGGAGATTGTGCAACCCTAAAGAAACCCTAATAGGTAGACATTTAATAATTAATATAATTATTAAATGTCACAATATGCAAACTAAAGTGAAATCTTAAGAGAGGAATAAAGGTAACTTAATTAACATAATTAAGTTAAGGCACTTTCTCTAACACTCAGATGAGAAAGGAGTCTGACTACAAACATGTGCAGAAAGAAATGTAGCACAATGCATGAAATAAAACAAGGGTCCGACAACTTAAAACGTCGAGGGTACCCGAATACAATAAATCTCTATAAAAGAGTGGAGAAAGGGAGAAAACCTCATGGGAGACTCAAAACTCCCCTCAAAGAGAGAAAAGATAGAAATGCACTAATGAAAAAAGAAGGATAGGAGGTGGATTACAATTACCCCCATAGGCGGCTTCTATCATATAAGTACATATACAAAAGTCTCATAGGAGAGATATAAAAGAGACAAGAGGGCTTTACAATGAAGAAACTCATGTCACAATGGTAGATGCCTGATGTAGAATCCAAAAGGAGATCCTTAAGCGACAGATAATATTCCTCCCCTTGGGAAGAAATGGATCCAAAGGACAATGTCAAAGAAACCATGTGAAGAGTGATGAACCAATATGTCTCAAGATGTGTGCCATGATAAGATGTTGAAGAATCTCTCTGTCTAAACTGAAACAAATGATGCCAAATCCAAACTGATGTGGAGAATCTTGAAATGCAACCTCTAAATGCATGGATAATGGTGGGCGTACAGTGATAACTTGACTGTCAAGGTAAAGGAGATAAATTTCCTCAAAATAATCCTCAAGATCTATAGTGTGAGACTCGACAAACAAGAATGTGTCTGCAAGATAAGAATCCCATGATGTAGCAGATAATGAATGACCAAGATGGTCATGATGTTGAAATGAATCCATAGGGGCTAATGTGGTGATACTGATGTCATCAGGAACAATGGATGATACATGTATAGTCTCATTCTGAAGAGTAGGAACTGTGAGACAAGCCTCTGATCCATCGGGACATGCAAGGGTGTCTAAATACTCAAGCTCCTCTAAAGTATCATGATGAAAGGGTGTATTATCTCTCCAAGTAATGGGTAAGAGACAATATGAAGTAGGATCCTTTGGGAATGGAGAGAGATTGGGGTCTCCATAGATCTCTCAAAGACATGTCCAAAGTGGGTGGGGACAATCAATGTCCGATATAGCCTACACAGTGTCATCATCAACACTAGACAATATAAGTCCTACTATGTGATCTCTAATGATATCCCAAGCTAGTTTTCCCTCTGAAGTGGCTGGTTTAGGTATGAGATCATACAAATAAGGCAAAATATTAAGCCACCTATAATGTGTAAGTATGCCCTTTGCCCATGACTCATAATTACCCCGTTCCAAAAATACAATTGAAGGGTGAGTAGCAAAACCCATGATAACTCTTCAAATTAAAAAAATAGGGGAGCTTAAACCCGCTAGTGTGATAAATTGAGGATCAAAATATGCCATCTCATGCAAACAGATCCTTTCCAGGTGCCAAAACATCCAAGTAATTGACAAAATTGTGAAAACACAAAAAACTGAATAAAATGTACTTGGGGAAGTTTATGGAAAAATAAATTATAGATCTGGAAGAGATGCTGCCATATACCTTTCAAAGTACCCTATTTTTTTTGTGCAAAGCGAAGTCTAGATGCAAAAGTTCACGCTGCCAGGGTCACAAACAACATGTTTGGCTTTTGGTAGGAGAAAAAATCATAAAGCTGAAAAAAAAAGAAATCAGATGACCTACTCATCCAGTTGGCGATCAGAATCAGATTTCCAACGGTATCTCATTTTTGAAAAACAAAGACCATATGCCCATTTTATGCCCGATTTAGTGAAAACACCTGAAAAAGCCCAATTAGGCCTCCTTCAAGCCCTGGGGGCTAAAATTTTCAGCCGGTCCTCTCCCGGGGGCTGAAGGTGTGCCGCAGGTGGTTTCTGGTGAAGTTGAGTGCATTGGTGGCGAAGACGGTGGGAGAATTTCAGGCGGGCGACCTAGAAGCGGCCGGACGACAGTGTATCCGTGACAAACGTTAGCTCTTGCTCTGGCGGTAGCCGCTTAGGCTGGCGGTGGTGGCGCTAAAAAAATAAAATAAAGCTGCATTTTATTTTATTTTTGAACATTTTTAATTTTTGCCACCAATGTCAGCCGTGCCACGAGGCGATACGACCAGGGCAATTTTTTTCCTTTTCGGTCAATTGTGGCCAAATTGGACAAATTTTATATGAAAATAGGGGTTTTTGGATGCTACGGACTCAATGGTGAGGTCTGTTTTGTCCAAAAATTCCTAAAAAAATTAGGCGACCCCCAAATCCATAAGAAAAAATGCATTTCTAAAACCCTTGCACAGAAGAAAACTATGTAAGCTAAAATCTTCAAAAGATGAACAAGAAGCCACAGATCTGGAGCTCTGATACCATGTAGAAGTTGTGAAAGGAAACCTCATAGACGCCGAAGATCACCTACATGCAAATAACATGTCACAGAAAGAAGACATTTGAGACAAAAGGAAAAGGTGCTCTAAAAGCTAAAGATTGCATTAATCAGAGAGTAAGATAAAATACAATGATCAATCCTTATAAAAGGAGATTGTGCAACCCTAAAGAAACCCTACTAGGTAGACATTTAATAATTAATATAATTATTAAATGTCACAATATGCAAACTAAAGTGAAATCTTAAGAGAGGAATAAAAGTAACTTAATTAACATAATTAAGTTAAAACCTTTACTCTAATGGGATGTAATAAAGATAATTGATTTGATATCATGATTTGTTGAGTAAGTGATTATTTGGTAAAATCTTGTGGAAGCAACAACTCAAGTAAGGGCCACTTGAGGTATTGTTGAACCACTTTAGTTTTAGTTGTTAAAGTAGATAATACATTATGAATTCAATTGGTAGTTTTTAGTTATATGATTTTAAATGCACGTGTTGTAATTCATGAGTTGGATTTTGTATCTTAATGTTTTGTTTCATACTCCAGAGAAATTAGCTAGGTTAGGACAATGCAATTTGACAATTAATAGTTACAGTATTTAGCATTAGGTACCCATAACATAAGGTAGTTTACATTATTTTCCCCTATTTTTTTGAATTAGCAATTTATTTTGATTTCCAAATTTTTTTATTTTTTCATATGTTTATTCACCTATACTCAATTGACATAGGATTTCTAGAATTTGTGAATGCATATATTTTGCAAGCACTATCTAAAGTTTTATGACTCCCTAGTTGATAATTTAATGCAACCCTCTTGTGAAAGATGAATTGTTCAGTTAGGTATTCTCAGGTCCTTTGAGTTGTGTGTATACTTAGTAACACCAATTTAATTAGAAATTAGAGATGATCCACACCCCTTACAATGAATGCTATTTTTTTTGTTATTTCCTAAAAAGGTGTACATGAGAGAGGGAGAGAGGAGGATGTGGTAAGGAGAGAAATCTAGTTGTTGTCTACCATTTTGACATGTCTGCAAAGGAAAAACCTAATCTAAAAATGTGAGGAACACTCCCAAAATCCCTACATGTACATGGATTGGTGAAAATAAGGGTGAAGTGTAGAAAATCCCCTACAAAAAATATTGAAAATACAGCCCAAACATGGCCATCTGACAACAAGAGGACTAAAAATCATAAAGGAGACGTTTGTGCTACTCCTTTCCTTTTGGAATCTATGGAAATATATTTAAAATTATCCTTGTAGCTCCATGGCTTGAGAATGAATAATTGGGAGGGCTTTTGTAGCAATCATGGCTCTGTAGAGGAATGTAAGTGGAGAAAATTGTGCATTAATTCATTCTCCCACTCCTTGAAATAGATAGATATTTCACTTTTCTTTGCATTCACCTCACTTATTTGTTTCATTGGGGTTCCATGGGAATTAGGAACTAAAAGGAAGCTAGGTGAGTGGAAACAACTTCCTACACTAATCTAAGTAGGGGAGAGTTACAAAAATTTAATTTTTAACACCTTATACAATTACAATAAGAGAAACACATAGAGAATAATGGAATAGAACAACAAATACACAAATACAACAAACACAGATATACGTGGGGAGAATCCTTTCAAGTAAAAAACCCTACCCTCCAAAAGCATAATACTATTGTATTACTTCAAATAAGAGTTACAATATAGATCCAAGTATAAAGCTTTCTTTAGCAAGTTCTTAAAAAAAAATGCCTGTTCTGGAGTGATATCGGTAGCACTTCATTACCAGCAAACAAACTATGCATTCTACAATGCAAGGCACTCAATATATAGAGAGATGCAATATTGAAGAAGCATCTAGAAGGAGAGGGGTGTCCAAATCCACATGGAACAATATCCCATTCCATAAACATGCATTTGGACACATGTACAACATTCCATTACACCCCTTACAAGTGTCATTACATGCAATATTCTATTGGAATGTGTTGTTGATTGTTGTCATTGATGGTTGTCATTGATGCCAACATAACTTGGCTCCGAATGTTGTGTTGTGATGATATATCTTTGGTCGTGCTTGTCTTGATGCCATTCATTTTGGAACATAATGAGATACACTCTTATGGGTCCGAACCGATATGGAAATTGGCTAATGTGACCCGGAACATTGTTTGCACTACAACATGTATATTCTATTCTTTGGTTCCGGATATCATGGTTAATATGTAGTGTGTTTATTTTAGTGAGGAGGTTATGTATGGTCCATGTTTCATTCCTTTCCACCGCGAGAATGTTTTGTGGTGACCTAACTCAAATTGTGTTTGACTTGGGAATTATGAAGACATTATGTTTTGGAAGTGACTTAGGAAGGTGTGAACACATGGAATGGTATTTATTGTGGCCGGGGGTAATTTCTAGGTATTAGATTAGATTAGTTAAATCAAAGTAAAATGATAAAAACCTAAAGTAGCTACAAAACACAATGGAAATACATGAAAGAACGATTATACCTGATCGCCGAAGTCTCCATGATTCATTTTTGTAGCACCTTCTTACTTGCTGGATAATGTGGCCCTCAGATTTGTTGTGCGAGCAAAATCTAAAATTTGTCTAAGTCCTGTAATAAGCTTTGAAGGATTTTCTATGTCTAAATGCCTATGTCTATTGCCAATGCCTATGTCTAAAACAAATTCCAAAATTGATCAAATGACTATATCCAATACTAAAATTGCCTATGACAATAAAGTGTGAAAGTAAATGCCTATAATCACTATGCAAAATGTCAGCATGTGCGTGTGTAATCGAAAAGTGAGAAGAAGATGGCATTTTATAGAAAAGGCCATTTCGAATGGACGGACGAGATAAACATTTATCTAGAACCTGTCACGAGCAAATTCGTGATTAAAACCCTGGTGAACCCTAATTAGGGTTAGGGAAAATTCATTAATCGGACGGCTCTAATAAAATCTCAAATAATCGACGACTCGCGGGAGAATAAATGAGACAAATTAATTAGAAAATAAAGATTTTTGAAAAATCAAGAAGATAAGATTGCCTGATTTGCAAGATTCAAAAAATCAAAGAGATAAGATTTGGACTAAAGATAAGATTTGGAAAATCAAGAATCTGCCCGATTGCTTGATTTTTGGAAGATTAATTACCAATTTGAATTAAATTAATTCAAATTATGGATTTTGAGAGATATTAAATAATCTTTTTCAGATTATTTATCAAAACGGACTGACAGTTAAGATTGAGATGGCATTTTAAATAATTTAATTTATTTAAAATGAGAAGAATATTAAAATGGCAATTAAATAATTAAATATAATTATTTAATTTAGAAGATAAGACTAATTAATTAAATAAATTAATCCGTTTATTTAATTAAGACAGTTAGTGAAGTATTAAATAAATGACTAAAATTTATTTATTTAATAATCAGGAAGAATAATTCAACATGAATTCAATTAAATAATTATGAATTCATTTAATTAATAGCCTAATGTGGACAAGGACATAATTAAAATGTATTAATTATACTAGGATCTAAAGCGGTAAAATGAAGCTTCGCAGCCTAGGGTCATTTTAGGTGTCTACGTGTATAAGTAAAAGTTGATTCTATTCGATGAAAGTAAGTGTGATGAATGCAAATCTAAAAACCTAGACATTGTGAAGTATGTGAAAGTATACAACCGGAGGAAGAAAACAATGAGCTTCTATCTGGTGTCATTGTTGGTGACAGTTATTTCAGCAATGGATTCCCTTTCATCATTCTTCTAGCAGTGAGCTATTTTCCTCACAGTGAGCCTTTCTCTTTGGCGTTGATCCTTTCTCTTTGGCAAGGGAGCCTTCTCTTTAGTGATCCTTTTTATCTTTGGCTATAATAGCCAGGTAGTGATTCCACTGATAGTGAGCCTTTGTAAAAATCACCTTAACTGGTGTCACCTTAACTGGTGTTTTATAATTGAGAATTAGCATTCTCCGTGGTTTTTCCCTTCTTAGGTTTCCACGTAAATTTTGGTGTTCATTGTGCATGGTGTTGATTGCTTTCATGTTCATATCTGTTTGATTATTATCTGATTGATTTAAGATTGCTCTAGATTAATTAAAGTCAAGAAAATTGTTTTATGATAACTGATTCACCCCCCTCTTAGTTATCTAGGTTGTTCAACAATTGGTATCAGAGCTTTGGTTCCTTGAAGAAAAGCTTAACCGCTTGAGGTAGATCTGGTGGAGCACAAATTGAAAATCCATGTGTTTGATGGATCTGACTATAGTTTCTAGAAAGTGCAAATGAGAGGTTACCTGATTTCTCTAGGCTACAAGACTTGGAAAGCTGTTGAGACAAAATATGTTGTTTCGACAAGTGGTCCTAGTACTGTAGATGAGATCTTAGCCTATGAAGAAAATAAAAAAGAAAGGTATGCACTCTTTAGTGCTTTGTCTAAGACTGAGTTAATAAAAGTTATTTCATTGAGCACTACTTATGAAGTCTAGAAAAAGTTGAAAGAAATCTATGAAGGAAATGATAGAGTCAAATTATCAAAGAAGTTGACAGCTAAGCACAGATATGAAAACTTGAGAATGGAAGAAGGTGAAGATATAACAAGCTACTTTCAGAGAGTTGATAGTGCAGTAAATGAAGTCAAAAATAAATGAGACACTTTGACAGATGAAGATGTTATGGAGAAGGTTTTGATGAACCTACTAGAGAGCTACAGTGGCAAGATCTCAGCTATTGAGAAAGTTTATGATCTGAAGAAATTCACCAGAGAGCAACTATTTGGCACCTTGACCGCGTTTGAGATGAGGAAATTTGGAAAAGAAAAGGAGAAATATGAAGCAGCCTTCAAAGCCACAAAAATAGAAGAAGATATGAATGGTGAAAGTTCAGATGAGTTGGAAGCAAACTTCACAAGTAAACTAAAGAAAGGTAATGAAAAGTACAATGGTATGTTACCTCTTAAATGTTTCAGATGTGGAAATATTGGTCATTTAGCAACTAGGTGTATGGGAAAAGGAACAAGAAAAAAGTTTAAAAAGATCAATAAGAAGGCCTACTATGTTAATGAGGATGTCGGTATTTTAGATGATGAATTAGATCATGAGGATTGTTTGTTTTTGGTGGAAAAGGATGAACCTAGATTTGGTATCTCTAATATTTGTTCGAAATCTAATGATAACACTAAAGTTGCATTATATGTTAAAAGAAACAAAGATGAATGGTTGATTGATAGTGGATGTTCGAATCATATGACCGGTGACAAAAGTAAGTTTGTGAAGCTTGAGAAATATGATGGAGGTTCTATTAGATTTGGAGATGATAAAATGACACAAATTTTTGGAATTGGTTCTATTAACTTTGATGGAAAACATAACACTGAAAATGTTTACTATGTGATGGGTTTATATCATAATATTTTGAGTGTTAGATGTGCGAAAATGGCTATAATGTGGTGTTTCAAGATGATGGTTGTGAGATCCTTATCTTTTGAGTGTTTTAGGATGATGGCTACAAAGAGATGCTTATTATCTCAGTCTGATGATAGTTGGCTATGGCACCAGAGGATGTGTCACATCAACTTCGACAATTTGGTGAGAATAAGTTCAACAAGAGTAGTCAGAGACTTTCCAAGACTAACCAAACCAGACAACATTATCTGCAAAGGATGTCAAGAAGAAAAATAGACCAAAGAAGCATTTTAAGGAAAAGAAGAATCATCTACTAGATTGTTGGACCTAGTGCACACTAACCTATGTGGTCCAACCAGAACAAGAAGCTTACAAGTTGGCAGGAGAATCAAGTGTTTAAGATCCAATAGAGGAGGAGAGTTTACTTCTGATGAATTCAAAAATTTATGTGAGAAACATGGTATAGAAAGACAACTATCTGCCCCTAGAACACCACAACAAAATGGTGTAGTGGAAAGAATTAACTAGACAGTTCAAGAAGTAGCTAGAACAATGATCATGGAAGCAAGTTTACCACAGGTCTACTAGAGAGAAGTGATACACATACCAGTATACACTCTTAATAGAGTATTGTTTTGGAGGAGGTATGGAAAGACATCATATGAGCTATGGAATGGAAGAGCTCCCACAATAAAGTACTTGAAATTTTTTGGAAGAAAATACTGCATCCAGAGAGATGAGGACAATCTTGGAAAGTTCGACAGTAGAGCTGATAAAGGAATATTTTTAGGTTACTCTACAAGAAGTAAAGTGTATTGGTGTTACAACAAGAGATCAAACAAGATAGTTGAAAGTGTGAATGTGAAAGTGGATGAATGTGTTCAAAGAAATCCTAACAAGCATATTGAATATGAATCAGATGACCCATATAACTGTTGGAAATGTGTCCCTCAATCCCACAGGCTGAAACCTTTGAAAGGGCCAAGTCGGTGTGACATCTATTGCAACCGGGCCGACTAGCGCTCTTTTGAATTCGCCGGAACGCCTGTGTCGCTATGACCTTGTTTCCAATCACCAAATGATCCAATCGCCATGACATGTTGTGTTTGGTATGACCTTATGCCGAGTAGAGATCTCTAGCCGACAGGCCATTCTATCATATATCAGGAAGACCCTTGGCCGAAAGGCTTGCTTCGGTGTGAAGTCCCAGCGATAGCCAAAGTCTCGCCGACAGGATGTTTCACATGGAGTTGTCGGAGTAACATATGGTGGCTCGGTAAGAAGTCTTACTGATATGGATGTCTCGCCGACATCGTTTAGTTTGAAGTCATCGGGGAAACTCTCGTTGGAAGGCTTGTTTCGATATGATGTCACATTGAATATCAGAAGTCTCACCGATGGTGTTACACTTGGAGTCTTCGGTGTAGCACGAAGGCTTCGCTAAGAACTCCTAGCGACAGTGATATGTCTCACCGATGGTATACATTTGGGGTCTCGGGGTAACATGGAAGCCTCGGTAAGAAGTCTTGCCGAAGGCTGATTCTCTTGCCGACAGTGGGATGCTTTGGTGTAAC
>VDFB02105771.1:78001-129056 GCA_007258455.2 Sequoia sempervirens | reverse complement strand
TAACACTAGCAAATAGAGGCACCCTATCTCAAAAAGGCGCCTAGAAATTTGAGCCATCAGAACTCATTTTCATGGTTGATAGCTTCCAAGACAGAGTTGATCCAGCGCCACAGTGCATCTATCAGCCAAGCTTCAGGTTTGATCAAGCAACCGGAATCAAGGATCAAACAGAGGCTGTCTATCAAGCAGAAGTTGAAAATCTTCAAAAATATCCTAACACAAGCAAGGTGGTGTCCAAAGTCAACTCCCAGTTGCAGATTTTGAAGACTTTCTCATGTCTAGGCGTCCCAAAATTGGTGGAGATTGTTCCAATCACGCAAAATAACTCTTCAATCAAGGTTTTGGCGCCCAAATTGATTGCTTTCACCTCCAAAGGATATTTATCAAGCATCTAGGCGTCATAATTCATTATTCTTTGCGGGTTGAAGAGCTAAAACATAGATATTTTCTCTCCAACGCCATTTGAAGGATCTAATGGAAGCCATTTTCAATGTTCTTCATATTACCAAGTTTAGGTTGCACAGAAGGACGTTTTTCACAAGATTTCATCTCCAGGCGTCATTTTCCAAGGCAACAATTTATAACTTCTAGCTTCTCCCCACAAATTTCTTCTATTCCAGTCTTATGTTTTCTTGCATGTCCAAGTAAACAAGATTTTCTCACAGATCTGGCCTTCTAGGTTTGTTCAGCACAACATTGGCCAGAAAACCCATGTGCCAAAAATTTTCGGAAAAGTTGCCTCGATGCTTCTAGTTTTTAGGGTTTCTGCAAAAAGTCACTTTTTCCAGAAACTAACAAATTGGGTTTGATCAACTCACAGGCCCCTACAAAACCCATATGCCAGAATTTCCCGAGAAAAATAGCTTCTACAGCTTCTACAACTTCTACTTCTAAAGGGTTGTTGCATGTCCAAGAAAAAGTCAGCTTTTCGAAAAACTAACATTGTGGGTTTGTTCAAAAAGATATTCTCAACAAAACCCACGTCTCAGAAATTTTCATAAAAATTGCCCCTCAAGGAAGCTATTTTTAGCCACCATGAAAAGTTGTTCAAGTATACGCGTGTGCCTAGTCAATCTTCCATATTTTCATAATGCAATTCTCGCAGATTGAATTCAAGACCAAATCGGTCTTGCTTCATGATTTCCTGAAGACGATTAACACTGATTTGCATCAAGCACACCCAGAAGTTGATTTGGACAAGCTAGATGGCGTATAGATCACACCACAATGCAAAATATTGAGCAATTCGGGTTGCTTGAGGCAGCATCATTTCCCATCACAGCATAGAGCATCGAATTTGTAATCGCTTGTGTAAAGCATTACAACCCTGCCTTGCGGGAAATCCAGTCAATTAATGGGCAGACCATTTGCAATCTCAAGCCAAAAGATATTGAGAGATGCTTCGCTATTCCACCTTGTGCGAACAACTTGATCATATCGATGGAGGAATGCGAAAGGGCATTCAACACGTCAAAGGACAAATGTCAAAAAAGAATGGCAGAAAAGTGGCTTAAAGAGAAAAGAAACAACTTGCCCAAGAACGTGGGACGTGGAGAATTCAAAGACGAGTACACAATCATGATCACACTACTCAACTGTGTCACCGATCAAGCAAAGGCAAACAAGTTCCAGCTATGGATGTATTACATCATGTCTCAACTTGTCAACAGCAAAGAACACTATGACTGGCCTGCCTTGATCAGTGACATTCTCCACAACCAGATGATCGGTTTCTTCAAGGCCCATGAATTCCACATGTGTTCGTACCTCGTATATCTAATAGCCTTTCAAGGCCAGTTTAGAGGGTTGAATACTATAGGAACCCTGGGTGTGCAGAAGGTTCATCAACATTTCTCGCAGCTTGAATTCTCACAATCAAAAAGACACTTCAAGCTCGTGAATGACCAGTTCTTGATGCACACAATGAGGGACCTTGATCACAAGCTACATGTACGTATTTCACTAGAAGCCAAATTAGCAATGGTAGATTGGGCTGACTAGTTCATCCAGTTCCCCACTTTTACCTACATTCGCATATATGGATACTCAAGTCATCCAACCATGTTACCCCGTTATCCATCAGATAAGGTGGTATTCATGGAATTTCTACGGCAGTTGCACAAAGTCCACACCTTTTTGCGCAACAAACGTAAGACAACTGCCAACTTTCCTTTTTAGATGGGTATCTATAGGTGCAAATCAGCAGCTGACGCCAAGGTTATGAGCAATGAGACAACAAAACTTAATCTTAAGTTTCTCATTGAAAGACGCTCATATGACCCTTGGGGTCACTTTTCAGCTCGCCTTGGCCACCATTCTTCACGCAAACCTTCCATGGAGGATTATTGGTTTAGTTGTGAAGACGAGTTCGAAGTGTGAAGGTGCAACTACAACAGGTTCACCTTTCCACTGATCGTTGAGTTCTTGTCAGAGGATGTGGAAGGATTATCGGATGATGATGGGGACGTCATACTTCCCACATTTTTCAAAGATCAAATTGACTCACAGCCACTTCGATCCGTTGATTGGTACGCCAAGGAAAGCATATCCATTGAAGAAAGGACAAATAGAGTTGTGAGAAACAGCAGGCTTTTCCTAGACAGCAAGAGGATGCGAAAGGTAATCATTCCAAACACGGAGCCGCCACTGGTTACCACCACACTACCTTCCACTTCAAAGTGGAAACCTAGACAGAAAGTAAGGAGTAACCCTCCTGAAGGAAGCAGAATGTCAGGGCATTCGAGAGGAAAGGTGCAAGTTGCTGATTTAAATCAGCAAGAACAACATGTGGAGACAACCACGGACAACATGTGGAGCAAGTTGCATTGTTGTGAGCTGGAGCAATTTCGCCCAGCTAGGGTTAGAATAGGAGGTCAATTTCATTGCACAAATTGGAGTTTCTTCATATTAGGGAACTCTTTCGTGTTGCTGGGCATGTTTAAAGCTCATTTCACTGTGTAATTGCATCATTGGTTAAATCTGAATTGTAGTAGCAAACTAGATTTTTAAATATTAGAATTTTAGCTCATATTAGTGAATGTTTGATAGTCTATGTGAAAAGCACACTGGAAATACTAGGGGGGGGAGGAGGGGGAGCGTGAATCAGTATTTCATTACTTTTCAATAGACAAATGCAGAATAAAACCAAATTAAACACAGAGAATAACCAGCAAGACAAGAACACAAAATTTCTCGTGGAAAACCCTTCCAGGTAAAAAACCACGGCATAAAAAGACTTTATTAATCTTAAACAAATGGGCACCAACCTAGATTACAGAAGAACTGACAACTAAAAGAGAGCACCAACTCTCAGAAGAACTCTTCCTCCAAAGATGAAGGACCCACTTCACCTTACTGAGGCACCAACCTCAATCTTCCTTTGAACATCTGAATTGACAAATCTTGAACTGAAAAAACTTAAATCCTTTAAGTCTCTGTTAATTTGAAGAAGAGAAACACGACCTCTATATTTTTGTATTAAGAACTCACTTTGTTGTGCATTTCATTGATCGAATGACTCAACAAGAAGGTCCCTGTCAATGCTCTTAACATACACTCTTTTCAGCTCCAAACTTCACACTTTTATCACTATACCACAGAGTGTTTGCAATCAACAACAAAAACAATAACTCTCAGTTCAACTCGATCCTGTTTTTTTTGTATATGATGTTACAAACAGCCATTTCCTTCAGTCGTATTTTTCCCGCTTCAAACCTTGCTTAATTCACAACTCTACACCAGACATTCACGTCTTTGAAATTCATTATGAAAGCTGCCTTAGCCAAAAATAAGGAGCTGCTACACAGAAGCACGATTTTTTTTTATATTTGTAGTCATCGGTCCAACACACTTCGTTAAAGAAAATGATGGCGGAAAACTTTTTCAAAAATAAAAACCATGATCCACACCCTTTAATCCTCACGCGATCTTCAAGAAAAAATCATTTGCAAAAGACTGTTCATAGCAAAGAAGAATAGTATTCACAATAAAACGTCCACCTTAAAGATTAATTCATAAGTTTTTTTTTTAAAGATTGCCCCTGAAGACGTATATATGTCCTGACACCATTCTGAGGATATTTTAATTCTTAAAAACATGTTCTTAAAAAACGTTCAATTCATCCTCTTTTTTTATTATTAGAGGACGCAATAAAAGCCCAAAACTCATAATACAAAGAATATTTTTCACAACTCCAACAAAGAGTGAAAAACTATTCAAAAAGACACGTCTTCATCTCATACGATGCCACATAACAAAATGCCAAGAAGATAGCTGACCTAGTAAAGAGACGGCACACCCAAATTAAAGTCTGAAGCCGTTGCATAAAGAAACCGTCCAGGAAATATTTAAAAAAGTCAACACAACATCACCAAGACTATAAATAGTTTGCACACTTAACCATTGTTGAAACCGTCTCACAAAAAGAATGAATAATAGATAGATGATTTTACCAAGTATACCTTTTGCAGCTAATGAATGAGTCAATATTATATCTAGCTGCCTCCACTACATAGTCACCGATTCAATAAAATGCCCATTTGACCATTCAAAGATGATGTGGCACGATTGATGATTTGGCACATATGCTGACATGAGCCAAGTAGGCAAACAAGAAGCTTATGCAAACACACTCTCTGCTCAAACAGACACCCAGGCAGCTCCAGCAAGCATACAAGCAGCTCGACCAAACACACAAGTAGCTGAAGCAGGCAAGTAAAGAGCTCAAGCAACTCAACCAAGCAAGTAGACACCTCAACCAAAAAGGCAACTAGCTCAATTAAACAATAATGAATAATCAGCAACTTGACAAGCTCAAATAAACCTTGACATCGATGACAAAAATTCCAACAAACTCCCCATTTGTCATTGATGGCAACTCCTTCTACAACCTCTTGAAACCAAGAAAACAATACTTCTCCCCATGAGATCCCGCTCCCCCTTTGACATCAATGACTAATACAATCTGCAAGCACTGAGTAAGACAGCAATGATGGGGCATAAAATGAAGCAATAAACACTCCCCCTGAATAAAACAACTCTTTAATGATGGAGTGAAACCACTCCTAACTTTTGTCTCAACCTTTCAAAAGTATCTCTTGGCAATGGCTTAGTGAACAAATCTGCAATCTGATCTTTAGTTGAAACATATTCAAGTTTAACCTCCTGATTACTAACCTGTTCTCTTAAGAAATGATACTTTATAGGAATATGCTTGGTTCTAGAGTGCAAAACAGGATTTTTAGATATATTAATGGCACCCGTATTGTCACAAAAGATAGATATAGGATGACTGAAATCTACCTTAATATCTATTAATGTTTGCTTTATCCAAAGAACTTGTGTGCAGCAACACACTGCTGCAATATACTCTGCTTCAGCTGTTGATAGAGATAATGCTTGCTTTTTACTATGCCAAGAAACTAAGCAACCCCCAAGGAAGAATGCACCTCCACTTGTGCTCTTCTTATCATCAACTGAGCCACCCCAATCTGCATCTGTATAGGCTGTTAGTTTGAAATCATTGCCTTTAGGTTACCAAAGCCCGTAATCCATAGTACCCTTGAGACACTTGAAAATTTGTTTAACAACATGAACATGAGTCTCTTTAGGAGTAGCCTACAATCTAGCAACATATCCTACAACTTGCATTATATCAGGTCTAGTGGGTGTTACATACAACAAACTTCCTATCATAGACCTGTAAAATGTTTGATTAGCATCTGAGGACTCGTCATCTTTACTAAGTTTGCAGCTTGTTACAATGGGAGTACTTACAGGAGTACAATCTTCCATTTCAAACCTTTTCAACATCTCTCTAATGTATTTAGTTTGGGAAATAAAGATACCTTCCTTAGATTGATGAATTTGTAGCCCAAGAAAAAAGATAACTCTCCCAACATAGACATTTCAAACTCCATCTTCATGTTGGTAGCAAAAACCTTACACATCTACTCACAATCACTACCAAATATCAGGTCATCTGTATGTAGATGATATGTTGTTTTCTGGGAAGGGTAAAAGTTTGATTTCAGATTTGAAGTCTCAATTGTCAGCCCAGTTTGAGATGAAGGATCTAGGTGCAGTGAGGTATATTCTAGGGATGGAGATCAAAAGAGACAGAGCTAACAGAAAGCTTTAGTTAAGCCAAAGCAAGTATGTGAATTCAATGTTGGAGAGATTCAGCATAACAACTTGCATACAGTTAGTTGTTCCTGTAAAGCAGGGGGCAAAGCTTTCTATTGAGGATTGTCCAAAATCTCCTACTGAGATGGACATGACCATAGTACCATTTGCGAGTGTTGTTGGGAGTCTAATGTATGCTATGGTTTGTATGAGGCCAGACATTGCCCAAGCAGTGGGAGTCTTTAGTCGGTTTATGGCTAATTTTGGACGAATACATTGGGATGCAGTTAAGAGAGTGTTTGAATACTTGCAGGGTACTTCCAAGTATGCCCTATGTTTTCAAGGTTATCCTACTGGACCTGAGCATTCAGCTTGTATTCATGGGTTTGTGGATTCTGATTGGGCAGGAGATATTGACAGCAAAAGTTTCACCAGTGGATATGTATTCATGATGTTTGGTGGTGCCATTAGTTGGATGAATAAGCGGCAAGTTGTAGTCAGTTTGTCCACAACAAAAGCAAAGTACATGGCAGCTTGTAAGGAAGCCATTTGGCTTAAGAGATTGTGTTTTGATGTTGGTTTTAATGCAGGGCAGATTACTATCTGTTGTGATAGTCAAAGTGCCATTTTCTTGGCAAAGAATCCTACTTTCCATGCTAGAACAAAGCATATTGATGTGTAGTTTCATTTTGTTCGCGATATGGTGGAAGATGGCAAGGTTAAATTGGAGAAGGTTGACACTTTGACGAATGTTGCAAATGCATTGACAAAGCCAATGAGCACAGAGAAGTTAAGATGGTGTTCGAAGTCTATGGGCCTCACGGCCTTTAGCAGTTAAATCATGTTACTTCCATTGGCTCTTCAAAGGTGTTCGACAGGTGGGAGAATGTTAGGAAAATGAAGGTGTCTCAACCTTTGATTTTTCTTAGCATTGATTATTTAATTATTTAAAGTTCATAATTATCCCATGTTGTCTTGTGAGTTACAACTTGCAGTTTCTAATTTCTATTTTCGAGGAGTCAAGTTGGAAGTTACCAATTACAGGTGGAGTTGTGTATGAAGGCAATTTCTATTTCATGTTGAGTTTGCATGGAATGTGAGCTTTGGAGGTGTAGTTATATTTTGGCAAGTGCAAGTTTAGTGACAATTGGCAATTGCAGTATTACATGTGTAGACTGTTGGCGTTTCAATTTGCACCTTTGGAACGCGGATTAGAAACAGACAGCTATGCACAGATATACTGCTCTTCGAATTAGGAGGGGAAGCTCCCTCTTTGCTGATGTTGCTTAAAAGAAAGTAAACTAAACTAATTTGCCTATCTTTTTGTTCAGCTAAGAGCACAAGCTTATAAAACTCAAGCATCGTAGCTAAGATTTTCTCTTTTAGAAGTTCAACTACGACTAAGCCTACTCTAATGACGTTTCTAACTTCTCAAGTAAATGTAGAACAAGAGAGTTAGAAATGGACAAGGAAGGATTCTTTGACAAAATACTTAAATAAACTCTTTTCCAACATACATCTACTTACTTTCAATGCAAGCTGAAATAAAGATCATATAAGCATAACACATAAAATGGAAATCTGAGACATTATATCAGGGCAAAGTAGGCACAAGACTTTATTTCTCAAATCTCAAGAACAAAAGATTACACTTTTGGGACAGCAGGATTGTAGCAAAATAGGCTTACAGCTTTGCGATCAACCAGAATACATTAACACAAGACACAAGAACGAAACAATAACTTGCAGCTAAAGAGGCATACAAGCTTGCTCTTACACTAAGTGAACATGAAACTGAACGACAACTTGCAGGCAAAATAGGCTCAGCAATTTGATATCACAATAACCGTTAAAGAAAAATGGGCAAGGCTGCCCTTATTTATACACAAGCAGAGGAGTAGGGAACCCTAACATCTCCTTGCTTTTACAACTAAGACTTGCCAACATGCAAGCTTTATTTCTAAAACTAAAACAAGATAACCATCTAACAACCTATGAAAGCATAAAACAGGGAAATGCCAACTATTACAACTTGTTTTCTTTCTCTTCTTCAAAGAGTGGATAAGAATTAAGACAAGAATAGAAAGAAAGCCCAAAGAAAGCTTCTAGATGACTGTTGCTTTAAATCTTGACCACATCCGCCAAAAAGCAGGAAATTGTATCTCTATCAGGAGCATCAATACTATCTATAGCAAAGTTCTGCTTTTCTAGGATTTCTTCTCCTTCTGCAATTGATCTCAGAAAATCATTGATCTCATTGGCCGCCTTTTCGAACCTTGCTAACATCATGGAAACCTGACTCATCTTCCCAGCAATAGGATCACCACTATCACTGCCACGAACAACATTTTGGAACTCAGCTTGCACTTCATCAAGTTGCACGTAAGAGCCATCATCATGATAATACCAACAAGGGATCTCTGAAACAGATTAAGTTATAAACTGGAAAGCATCAACCACCTTTTGTCTATATGCAACTAACTCTTCAAACATTCTTTCATAAGTTATCACCTTGAAGAGGTGACGTTCTTTCCATGCAAGGATTTGTCTCTTGTGTTCTCCTGAAACCATTGAGCCATATGTTGTATTCAAATCTGCAATGATGATCTCATGCCTAGGTTTCACCTTTGCTATCAACTGCTCAAATCCTTGAATCCCTTGGCGTAGGTCATGAGCATTATACCTTAGCTGATATAGCTGTGCAAGAATCTCTCTACCTCTGGTGATGAATTCCTCAATCCAATCCTACGTTTGCTTCCCATATATCACCAACTTCCTCAACTGTTGTTGATCAGCTGGTGTCTCTAGAACCTGGGGCAGCAACTGAGTAGCTTGTGAAGGGCCATGAACAAGGTTAGATATATATTGCTTGAGTTGTTGGATTTCAGCCTTGAGGGCTGCCTTATCTTCTCCATCTTTAAGCACTCTATCTTGAAGATTTTCAGCTACAACTTTGAACAAACTCACATCTGCATGCCTAGTACTTTTGTCGAGATTGGTCTTGACCATGATGAAATCATCAACCTCCACTTCATCAATAGTTTTGTCTTCTGGAGGCGTAGCAATCTCCATAATTATCTCACCATCTGGATTCTTTTCAAAGTGAACTTGTTTCTTTGCTTTCTTCACAGGTGCATCTTGATAAATGTTATCAAATTCATCAAAATTCAGTTGATATGAAGACCTCCTTCTCTTCCTTCGCAGGGAGCTCTCAAGCCAAGACGTGGTATCTCTACTACCTTCTCTAGGAGGTTCGGCTGCAACTTCATCAACTTCTTCATCTTTTGAATCAATCTGAATTGGTGAAGACCTTGGCAATGGTGGAGAAACATGCGTCAAAGGCACTACTTCTTGTTGTGTGGACTCTTCTGGAGGAACTTCTGTTGCAACTGTTGGCTGCTCCTGAAGAATTATATTTGAAAAGTCCAACCTTCTTTTTACATTCTTTGTTGTTCTGCTACCCTTTACACCTCCTTGAGGATGACTTATAGCCTTCATCTTTGGTTCAGCTCTAGAAGAAGGAAGAGATGATTTTATTCTTGGCGGCTCTGCTACTGGAATTGCCTTCTTCCTCTTGAGGCCTAAGAAGATCTTGTTGTTCTTAATGACTCGGCTTGTTCTTTCTTCCACTGAGAGGCATTCTTTGTTGGACCAATTGACTTGCGGAAGAGGCTGTTGCTCAATTTGATTTTGAGTGTACATTGGAGGAAGTACATCTCCATCATCATCGAATAATCCCTCAATATCTTATGACAAGCAATCTTTCATTTGATGGAGTGTAAGCCTACTGTTATTGCGCCTCCGTACCTCAAACTCATCTCTGCAATTAGCCCAAAAGTCTTCAAGTGCGGGCACATGAGCATAGTTCTGACCAAGACGGGATGCAAAGACACCATGAGGATCATATGATCGTCTCTCACTGAATGGCCTAAGACCAAGATTAGACAACTCTTCACCCATTAACTTAGCATCCGCTGACAATCTACATCTATAGATTCCCAACTCAAATGGAAAATTGAAGGCGGACTTCTTTCAATTCCGCAAGTGTGAACATCATATATTTGCCTTAGGAACTCCATGAAAACCACTTCGTCTAAAGGATATCTCGGCAACATGAGTGGAGCACTGGAGAAGTCGTACACTCTGATGTAGGTGAAGGTAGGAAACTAAATGAACCAATCTGCCCACTCAGCCATTGCTGCCCTAGCAGTTGATGAAATTCGTACGTGCAACTTGTTGTCTAGGTCTCTCACTGTATGCATTAGGAAAGCCACTCTACCCTTTTGTACTGATGTGTTGACTTTGAGAACTCCAGCTAAGGGTAATGATTATACACATGCTGCACATCCAGAGTTCCCACGATGTTCAATCCTCTGAATTTGCCTTGAAAGGCCACTAGGTAGACTAGATATGAGGTCATGTGGAATTCATGGATTTTGAAGTAGTCGGTTATCTGGTGATGAAGACTATCACTATCAATGTTGGCCAATCATAGAATTTTGTTTTCTTCATGATATGAGATATGACATAGAACATCCAAGGCTGGAATTTTGTAGCATCTACTTGACCAGTGATTTGGTTGAGCAGGGTAATCATTATTGCAATCTCATCCTTGAATTCTCCACGCCCAACGTTCCTTGGCAAATTTTTATGTTTTTCTTTCATCCATTTTTGTGCAACTTTCTTGCAATATTTCTCCTTGTGCATTTCCCATACCTTTCACATTCTTCAAAGGAGATGACAATACTTCCAGACCAAGGTGGTATTAAAAAGCAGTTTTCAATCATATATGGCTTAAGGCTGCAAATCACTCTTCCATCTACTATTTGAATCTCCCATGTAGCTGGATTGTAATGCTTGATACAAGCAATTACAAACTCTAAACTTTGCACTGAAACGGGAATTGATGCTGCTGCAAGTAACCCAGAATGACCAAGGTGCCTGATTGCAACATTGTCTGTGTCTTCCAAACCACGCAAATTGAACACTGGTTTGACATGATGCAAGTCAGTTTCAATTGTTTTGATGAAATCATGGTATAGCACTGATTTGGTCTTGAATTTGATGGGAGTGTACTCCATACTAAAAAACTTGAAGATTGACTATAAACTTGATTATGTTTGGACAAGTTTTGCACAAACCCTAAATTTAGGTTGTTGATTTTTCTTCTTCAAATGGGTAGTTTTTTTTTTAAAATCTGAGATATGGGTTTTGTAGAGAATTTTGTTGCAAGAAGACCCAAATTGATCTTTTTTGAAAATTTTGATGGCTGGTTGAAAAAGCAGCAAACCCTAATTTCTAAAATTTTGACAAAAAAAACTGAGAGCTAGGTTTTGTGCAGAACAACGTTTCAAGAGGACCCAGATGATCAGATGTTGAAAATTTTGAAGTTTTCTTGGACATGCATGGAAAAATCAGATTCTTGGAAATTGAAAAAAATTTCAAGATTGTTCAGAATCAAGAACTGAGCTGACCCGGGTTGCTGATATTTGAAAATATTAGCCTCCTCCTCCTTAAAATTGATGCCTTGGATGAAAAAAGCATGAAAAAAGAAGCCTGTTTGTGAGCTGATCTGAAAATTATGAAGAACCTTGAAAAATCAGCAAACTTTAGCCTTCAAATTCTGAAAATTCTTCAAGTTTCAGCCTTCAAATTCTGAAAATAGGAAAAATTCTTGGTTTCTCCTCTCTTGCCTTGATCACCTGCAAAAAATTATGAAGAATGAATGCACAAGGCTGCCTTAAATAAGTTTTTAGGTTGAAAACTGCTTTCATTCCTAAATTTAGAGCTGTGAAACCCTAACTTAGATGCATCGAACTTGGGCACTTTTTCTCCTCTCTTGAAATTTTGAAGTTTTGAAAAATTTGTCCAAGGCATGAGAGCTTGGACGCCACCCTTAGAGGACTAAGCCATTTTTTGAATTTTCCTAAATTTAGCCTAATTCTAGCCTCAGTTTGACTTTGAATTCTAGAGGTTAGGTTGGTGTTGTGATCTGGCGGAATGATTCATTGCGGAGCATGATCGAATCTGACGAGATTTGTCTAGAGGTAACTTCTGATAAAGACTTCATTTTGACCCTCAAAATCATGGGTGCCTATCTCTTCTTGGGGCGCCCAGCAAAACTAGTGTTAGCCATTTTTATGTTCTTGAAGTTTTAACATTATCTTCTATCCTTCAGATGATTTTGCAATTCCGAGAGTTAGATTGATCTGATTGACTGGCTGACTATTTCGTTGCGAAGCTTGTCTGAATCTAAGAAGATCTTTCTGGAGATGCCAAACCCTAATTACTGCATCTGAGGCTTCAAATGTTTGGGCGCCTATCTTCTCCTAAGGTGCCCATGACTTCCAAAGATAGAATTTCACTTGCTTACTGATCTTATGATGGATTCTTATTCCAGCATGATTCGGAGCTCCGATGGACTAATGGCTGGACTCGTCGGATAGCTTGAAGGATTTTGAAGGGGATCTCTTGGGAATGATATTTCCTGAAAGCTGCTTCTAGGGCCTCAAAAGCTTGGGTGCCTATCTCCTTCTAGGGCGCCTAGAATTTCAAACAGCCATTTTTGGCTCTTTTTCAACCTTCATTCTTGAAATCTCATGTTATGGCCTTCGTTTGATCTGAATTTGCCAACAGCTAAATGATCTGATGATTTTGCTGAGATATGCATTGCGAAGCTAGTAGGATTTTGAAGAGATTGACTGATCAAGCTAACCCTAACTGCTGGATTTGAGCCTCCAAAACCCTAGGCGCCTATCTCCTCTTTGGGCGCCCAAAATTACAGACTTAGAATATTTTTTGATAATTTCATGATTTGCTTTTTGCTTCTCAGTCGAGACCCCTCCCATCAATCTTGAAATCCGGCTAACTAGTTGATCTGATGACTGTGCTGATGGACTCACTGCGGAGCTGAGGAGATTTTTAGCAACATTGTCTGGGATGAGCAACCCTAATTTCATCATTTGAGGCCTTGAAAAACTGGGCACCTATCTCCTTCTGGGGCGCCCATGCTTGGCAGTGTTAGTTATTATTTTTCAATTTTCAACTTTCTTCTCATTTCATGTGCTTGCCATTGCTTTGACTATTGGAGATGAAATTTTTTCTAAGGCATGAGCATCTAGGCACCTAGACTCAGCTGGAGCACCTAGAAATTCCAAAGTTAGCCAAAATTTTGCAATTTTCATGATTCACCAACTTTCATTCTCCGTTCCTCGTCCTTTGAACATGTGTTGCAATTTCTTGGTCTAAGCAGTGCTTGAGACTCTGAATCTGACACCCGGCAGTTGACTGACCTCCATTAATGACCTTGGAGCTCCCGAAAGCTTATAAAAAAGCATAATAGACCCACTAGGGCAAAACTGATCTTTTGATGATTCTGACTGCACCAGCTTGATGAGGAAGTATTTTCGACCAATCAAAATCAATTTGATCCCTAGAAGCCAAACTTTCTATTTTTTGAAATTTTCTATTTTTAAAAAATTTTGCCAACATCCATTTCAAAAGAAACCCATAAAAGTTAGTTTCTAAAAATAGAAATTTTCCTAAAATTTAGGGCCGAAAAACTAAGATCTGGGTTTTGTAGACTTGGTCGCTCTAAGCATACCCAGATCGTTAGATTTTGAAAATTTCAAGTTTTTGACCCTTGTGAAAGACATGCAAACCCCAATTTTGACCTTTTTGACAATTTTGACAAGACTTTTACTCATTTCTTCAAAATGCCTAAGTGTAGCAAAAATTTTAATTTGGGGTACAATGTAGAAACCCTAGTTTCCTCCGATTCTCAATTCGACGGTTTGGTTTGTATTTTTTGAAGATTTTGAGTTTTTGATTGTTTTTGATGTTTTTGCATGAATAATAAAAATGGCGATTTTGAAAGGGATTACAAATAAATTCTATAAAAATAATTCAACTCTGTAAATGGCAAAACCTATTGCAAATACTGAAGCCAGATTATTTATTAACCTTCTGAGACAGTTACAACGATAATCCAATTACATGCAAATCAAAAGGCAATGACATTTATTGAAAAAAACCTGGTACTTGCAGCTTGCTGGTAATTGCTTAAAAAGGTACGGCTGTGATGAAATCCCACTTCTCCCTTGATCTGATGATGTGCAATGGTGTCTAGAACATAGGCGCCCAAACTAGCAAAGGCAGACTGTCCCAAAAGCAAGCGACTTTCTTCCAAGAGTACATACGCCCTTATTAATGATGGTACGGGCTGCAATATGATGGCGCTTTCACCACGAAGAGCACAAAGATATACTGAGAGGGGGGGGGTGAATCAGTATATCAACAAATTTTTACCTTCTTACTTATTTATCAACTTTAAATATACATCAACTATTTGAGATGAACCAATTTACACAAGTTGCCACAACTTTTATTGAAATGATTTTTACAAAGTAGGCACCAGCCTACAGATTTACAACTGGATAATTTAGTAGGACACAACCTACAAGGAACATCCAAACCTTTATAACTTTAGTAGGCACCTACCTACAAGGAGTACTAGCCCCTAATGCAAGGCACCAACCTTGACTTGATGGTTGCAAGATGATGCCTTCAATCTGACCTGCACTATCCCAAACCTCCAATCTGCCTTTGGTGATTAATGATCTCACACTCAGCCCACACAAGGAGATGGGACTTCAGATTTTGAATGCTTTCTTACACACACACCCACACAGCAAACTGAATATTAAAGATGCATATATATGTTGTTCAATGTTTATATGCCTCTTTATAAAGATCACATCTCTTCATTTGATCTGCCTCTTCATAAAGATCACATCTCTTCATTTGATCTGCCTTTTCATAACTAAATTCTAATTTTATCTCCTTCCTTTTATATTTACTCATTATTAATTTTAATGAATGATTATACAGTATATCGATTCAGCCTTCAGATGGAATAATACAACTCTTCAAAAAAGCTTCGACCCCTTTAGATAAAGATGCAGTCATTTCCAGACCGATGCAACACTTGAAAATACATATCCAGCAACAGACATCTGAAAAGACAAATCACCCGATTGCTATTCTCAAACAACTGTTTTAATTAGTGCGTCTTAATTTATCGATTTTTGATGATAAAAAAGGTATCTTTGTGTTCGCGTCTGAAGAATAAAAGGGACGCCTCTGTGTTCGCATCTGTTGAGAAATAAAAGAACACGTCTTTGTGTTAGCATCTGTTGGTTAGCGAATTTCTTTTGATTAATATCTGAAGACTTTAAAAAGAGACGTCTTTTTATCCGCCTCTATTAGTTAGCGGATGATTTTATTAATCAAATACTTATAAAGGGACGTCATCTGTTCATCCGCCTCTATTGGTTAAATACGTATACTGATATACGTAACATGTTATACTTCATCCGCCTCTATTGATTAAATACGTATACTGATATACGTAACATGTTATACTTCATGACTTCTATTGAAAAAATCTGAAGGTTTCGATCTTAATTTCTCAAACTGTATTACATGTTATACTTCATCCGCCTCTATTGATTAAATACGTATATTGATATACATAACATGTTTATACTTCATGACTTCTATTGAATAAAAAACTGAAGATTTCGATCTTAATTTCTCAAACTGTATTACAAGATTCGATCTGTAGAATTTATGGATTTCTTCGAACTGAAATAAAAATGCCTTTGTGCTGCACTTGGATATTTTGATCTGTATCTTTATTTTAATTTGTAGGTGATGGTGATGATATCCATTCGATTTTATCCATTAATGTGTAGCACTAATCTCTGATCTGGAATGCACAACATACAAACTGAAATATTCAATGACGATCTATTTAGACTCTTTGTTTTGACATTTTATGATATCATCCACGCCACTTTATTTCAATACTGATTCTTGACATCAATGACAATTTTAACCAAATGATTGAAATGTACGGCCTCTATAATGATCTTCAGATCTCTGGATGTTAGGCGCCTGCAACTGACAAACTCCTCTGGAAGTATACTCTGAAGAAATGTGTTTCAAATGCGAAGCTACAGCTTTAGTGAAGGTACGGCCCTGCTGTACAAAGTACGGCTGACAGCAGCAAATAATGATTTTTGTACGGCTTCTTTAAAACTCTCCAGAATATCCATTAAATGGCGCCTCAATGTAGCAAACCTTCCGGAGTGAATATCTCTCTGAAACCCTGATGAAATAGACTTCTGTGAAAGCTCTGTAATTTCTTCCGGATGAAGAAATCCCTCTGCCTGGCAATAAATCGGATGATATTCCACACCCTCTGAATCGCTCCCACTGGAGATGGCTCGTTCTCCAATGTTTCGAGACTGAAACCCTAAAGCTTCCGTTCTCTGACGAAGACTTGATCAATTTTTTTCCGTTCTCTGACGAAGACTTGATCAATTTTCAATTCCCAAAATGACATGATGGCTCAAATCCCAATGCAAAGCCTATATTCTTCTCAAAAGTGCGATTTTCTTAAAGATAGGGAATTTTAAAATATTTGACTTTTTAATTCTTTTAATCTTTCCATAGTCTCAAAATTTACTAATAAAAATATAATTATCAATTTGCCCTTCCTCGATGATGGGCCACCCTCAAATTTTAAATCATCACTTTAAGTTATAAATTAAAATATTGTAACCATTATAATCTTCACTAATTAATATTTAATTAATTCAATTAAATATTAATATCACGCCTATTATTAACCATGCTCGAGCCCCGATGCCGCCGCATAAAGGAAGTGATTTTGAATGTAATAAGTCCATACCGCTAAAAATAAAGGGTCCCACGCTTCATCGCCAACAACCAATCCCAGCAAAATAGCAACTTCTGCAAGAAAACTCCGAATGAGCCCGAACGAAAGCCAATTGATCAAACCTCAATCCAAGCCGAGCCAAGCTCCCAATGACCCTCTATCCAAACTATCACCTCTACGAGGGTCGCATGATAGGCTAATCTACTTAACTCGATGCCGCCAAAAAATGGGGACATGACATACAACATAAGACGTTTGCCCAAATCCTCTCCACCGATGCTGGTTGGTGCTTTTCTGCTTTAATGTCAGCGCAAAGTCACCGGCAAAAATGTCTAATTAAGCTGCCGAAAACCAAAATTGTTTACAGAAGACTCCTGCAAGAGCATAGCTCTACAATTATATTGTAACTTATTTATTGTTGCTGAATAATATAATTGAGTCGTGTTTTGGTGTGTGGGTTTTTTCTCCCGAAAGGGTTTTCCCCACGTAAAATTATGTGTTATTATTTTCATTGTTTATCTGTTTATGAATATGTATGTGCATCTAAATCTGAACAGCTAAAGGTGTTTAAGAAATTTTTGCAACTCTCTCCTGCTTAGATCTGTGTAGGAAGCATCTTCCGCGCACTTGGCTTCCTTTCACTACTTGAGTGATTTGGAAAAGACGTGTGGAACTGATGATAGTTGGTTGGGTAACAGTAGGCCATTTCATCTAAGAGGTCATACTTCCCAACTTTGCAAAGCAATGAACTTTGACATGTATGGGAGATATGGGAGGACGGTGGACTTTGATAACAAGAGAGGTTATATAAGTAGCAAGCATTTGATTTTTCAAAAGAGAAGAGAATGTTGTAACCTACTGTGTAGTGAGATGAATGACCCAATAAGGCTCACTCTGAGGAACTGTAGGTATTTCATCATAATTGGATTGCATTATCATGGCTTTTGGTGGTTATTGCTACACCAAATCACAGTGGATACCGCAAGTGTTGGTGAGAAGACTATTTTGTGCATTAAATCATTTTTGGAGCCATCATCACTCTTGGAGGTTATCTTCAGTCATGCTAGTTGGTGAATTTCTTCACTGGCAGCATTGTTAGTGGGGTGCTTTGCTTCTTGTTAGCATGTGATATGGTCAAGAGACACAAGTAATGGTGGTTAGAACTTAGACCATCCTTGTATCATGCCTTGTTATGGAGTGCATACACCTTGCTTTGAGCATTGATGGTGTTGACTTCAGCATGAAAGTTATCATTCATGAAGAATGTTATCCTCAAGTCAACATTAAGTGGGATGCCAGTATGAATAACATTGTCCCAAGACTTACCTGATTATAAAATCCATGGAAAGTATGACTTTGTTAGTGGTACCAATGAGTTATCAACTTGTGTCTTCCATGGGAAGAAAGCAAAATCAATGTGTGAACCCTTAGTCAAGTTTATGGAGAGATATTAGAGTGAATAATCATTGACCATGCTTCCTAAGTCAATTGTATATGACAAAGCCATTCGGGTAAGTAAAAATCAATGTTAACGTTCCCCCATGACACCAATGAATGAACACAACAATGGTGATACTGATAGTTCATTCAAATTTTAAATTTAAAAGGCTGAGGGATACCCCAAATTATTATTTTTTGATACACAGGGTATCCCCACGACCCCCTGCCCAGCGACACCTAGAGGCAAGTGGGGAGGCGAGACTAGTCCCTAAGGGTGTTACCACGGAGCCCGCAACCGCATAACACCTTGTAAACTCGGGAGCGGAGTCAAACCCAAGACCTCGGGGAGCAAACCCAAGACTACCCCAAATTATTATTATGATAGTTCATTCATATTTAAAATTTAAAAGGATGAGGGACATCACAACACTTGATCAACATATTATAGAGTGAAGATTATTTTAGTACAAAGTATCCTGTCATATATTCTGCTCAATTATTTTGATATATATACAATGTGTGAATAATGACACGTATTGGTTATTCGAAGAAATTGAAAACCCTAATATTTTACACCGAATTTTAAGCATTAATATTAATGCACAAATTTTCATAGAAGTCTAATAGACATGTTTCTCATGTTATCACCAAGACTATGGTACATTTGGGATGGATAAGTCATGCTTGTCTTAATATTTAAGGTGGGACACTAGTTTCAGGTACCTTCTTTCTAATGAATTATTGAGTAGTAAAACAAAAATGGTAAATAAAACATAAAAGTAACTGTGAAATCAACAAATCACATAAAAGGTATCTAGAATCAAAACTCTCAAGCCTAACTATTTGGCTTGGCTTTTTCTATTGAGTACTGAAAAATGAAAATTACAAGGGACTACAGAATAATATCAACATCTTGGAATGCTGTCAATGCCTGTCTCAGATTCTATTGCACAAAAGATGTGTATGCCTCATCTTAAGTGCTCTGGCCATGTTTATAACCATATATGGTATGCCTTATGTATTTCTGAAAATGGTAATTAAATCATGCTGAGAATTTTCCTGCAAATACAATTAAAATCTGTTTCAACTTCTACCAAGTTCCTTATGAGTGCCTTGTTAGATGTTTTAGTACCAAAAACTTGGGGAATTTCTCACAGTTATTCGATGCTATTCTTACCAGAATAATTTACTAGATTACATTGCAAATACACAAATAAAGCAAGCAAGTACTAGTTGATTTATCTTCATATTTCTACCATTTGAAAACAGTGTCAATGCCTATGTCAGATTCTATTGCAGGAAAAATGTTTATGCCCTATATTAAGTGACCTGGCCATGTTTATACCCTGTTTAATGTATTTCTGAAAACGGTACTAATATTTAATTACATGAAACAAAGAATTTTATTGCAAATAAAATTAAAATCTGTCCCAGCAAGTTCCTTAAGAGTACCTTGTTAGATACTTCAGAATCAAAAATCCCTGGGAATTTCTCACACCTACTTAATGCTATCCTTACCAGAATAACTTATTTGATTACATTACAAAGGTTCCAATAAAGCTAGCAAGTAATAACTTATTTATCTTCATATTTCTACCATTTGGAGAGAGTCCCAGCTAACTCAAACGTAAAGAAAAACATTCAGGCTATGATTGCTATGAGCATTTATAAGACTCAGAATCTTCCAAATTGTTGGTTAAAACAAACCACTGGCGGAAAGTGCCTTGTTTGATATATGAAGAATTTATTTTGCACTTCAATGAAAAATAAAAAGCTTTACAGTAGTAGTTTCTTAGGAAATTATTTTTTCATTGAGAGTAAAATGTCATTAAAAACTGTTCAGTATTGAAAGATGCTTCTTGTATACATCTAACCATTAGTCTAAAGCAAAATCAATATCATAATACTAGTTTAAAATAACAAAAATTAGATATGTTCAGAATTCCTTTTACACTTGTGTAATGAAAGGGTTGAGCAAAATCACCTGCCAAAGCACCAAAGTAGAGGTTTTGAAGACACTCTCAGCAGCCCAGACATAGATTCCAACAATATGCAATCCTCCGACTAGCATTTTGGAAACCTGAATGGATAAAGCCATGTAGGGTATTTATTCCTTTACTTTAAGCCAAAAAGATAGTAAAAATATCCAAATACGAAAATTCCCATAATCTCAAAAGACAAAACTCCGTGACATTGTGACTGTGAAATACATAAAAGTCCTAGATAGCATTTGACTGATTTTCTAAAAAGTGTTTTCCATCTGTTGCTTTCAACGAACTCAAATTTTGCCACTGGAGGCATCATGGAATGACAAATATTCAACACTAAATAACAAAATAGAAGAAATCAAGACAACAAATACCACTCTGCAAGTGAAATATTTTATAATAATCCACACAAACTTGATACGGGTTGTGGTTAGCAGATGAGAATTCCACAATGTTAATTACACAGTACCAAACATCTCAAATAACTTACAATTTCTTGTGAGAATCAGAGCTCACGATGTTTCCTAAGCTGGTTTACTGTCAATCTCAGGCTTTGACCCAAAACCTTTTGATTATTTCCGCAAATTTACAGTTAATTTCCCCAGCTTCCCTGATTTTAAATCTGGGTGATGAATTCTGTCGGTGCTGTGTAAATGGAATGCCACTGTGGTCAATTTAGACTTCATTGTATATGGACTTCACAATGAAAACACAGCTCCCAGATTCGGCCGGATCTGGTCTAAATCCAACTAGATCTGAATTATTTTGACTGGCCAGATTTGTCTGATTCAATCCAGATTTTTCAATTCCTATAGAAATTTTACCCTTATTTTTTTTAATTATGGATTTGCGAATTTTTTGTGGCCTCCCAAACCGAAGCAAATTTTCAAACCTGGTAGCTATGGATGAAACAAAAGCTGAGATCCAACATTAACAGCAAATTGCACTTTACTATGACAAATGAAAACTCAATCAGCTAAGCATTTGGTTTTGTGTGTGTGTGTTTGTATAGGTAAATAGGGGCAGAAGATTGGATGCAGCAAACCATCAGAATGGGACAAAGTAAATCAGACTCAAACAAGGTCACCAGTGCCTTTTACAATCAATACATGTATAACGAACAGCCTTACTGAGAAACTCATGTCATCTTACCAAAGTTATTAACAGACCATATGTGCACAGCCAAATAGATAGATGGCTATGGTTTTATTAACATCCACGAGACCAAAACAGACTAGCAGCCACAAGGATACAGCTACCCTGATCCGTGTGTAAGCAATTTATGCAAGCTTAAGAAAAGTGAAAAACGGCTCATCTTAATACCCCAGAGCTACAAAACAAGCATATTCTCTTTTCCATCCCTTTATTTGAAGTAGCCCATCTACCGGTTTTACACCTAAGTTGGGTAACTCAGTCTTCAATTGGGATGCAAGAACATAGTATCAACAATTGAGGTGTCCTCAGGCATTACGCCTTTTGCCTAAAAAAAAAAGCAATTGAGGTGTCTCTATAACTAGCCCAAATCTCCCAGTAAGCGGACAATTCCACGATATGCTAATCTGACTCACTAGCCACACAATGGTTATTTTCTCTTCTTCATCTCTTCCTTTGGATTCACCCATATACTAAATTATTTGGCTTAGATAGTAGCCAGGTTCTTGGTTTTCTTTCATATCCATGGAACTATGATCATACAGCTCATAGAGACCTTATTTTGTAATTAAAAATGATATTAATTTATAGCTACAGTTACCATTATATGTATACACAGTGTACAAAGGTACGTGTATAAGTGTGTATTTCATTATCATTAGATCTATAAATTGATGTCTTCCTGCTGCACCCTGTCGAGGAATTCTGTTGAAATCAAGGAGACAAATTTTACTCAGGTAGAACCAATTTTTCCTAAGATTGGATGAATCGTTGAATTTGATTCCATTTACATTGAGAGAGAGAAAAATCATTTCGAGTCCATCTAAATATAGACTAGTAGAAACTTGAAGGTGGTCCCAGGGACAACTGCAGCTATCTCTTAGCCTTTATATCATCAGACAATTCACTGAATCTATAACACAGAAACGAAATAAACCTAAAGGCATGATTATTTGATATGGGACCGCTAGATAGAATTTTCTATATAAAGAGCTCTAAACTACATTGCTAATACATCACACATCCTGATCATAGATCACAGAGTCTGTTCCCGAGCTAAAATATCGATCTATTTCAAATTTTGTAAAACAGTTAATGAAATGTCAATCTAAGAAAAAACTAATTTGCCATATAACATTTTACAGTTCAGAAATATGTTTTTGAAACCCATATTATAATTTAAAATAAGAAATTAGGGCTCTACCTGGCGGGCATGTTCTCCAACCCATTCAACATCAATTATCAGTGAAGATGAATCTGCCATTGATTTACCCTTAGAAACCTTCTTCTTATCTACTCTCCCACTCCTGGAAGACTCTGCATTTTCAGATATTAAAGAAGCGGGATCAACTCCGTCATTTGTGGGTGTCGGGATGAGTGCAAATACGGAGTTACGGTTGGATTTTGCACCTCCCAGCTTACCAATCGCAAGACCCACCTTCAAATTTCACCGGAAACGATCATTAATTTAACAAACCTGATATTGTTTAGGGGAAACTTATGGTAAATTTATCAATAGAAAATCTGTGCTGTTCAACTCGTTCAAATTCAAATTACAACGCAGAGACAAAATGGATGATGATAAGAAGAGAAGAGAATTTGCTTTTTACTTGAACGGAAATGGCTGACTGGGAGAGGTGAGTCTCCATAGAATTCAAGTGGGTTTCATCTCCTACCACTACTCTCACCATGATTGCTAGCTTTCTCTGCTTCTTCGTGCCTGGATTGTTTTGTTTGCTATGGATTTCAAAACGAGGAGAAAAAACAATTCTAATTCAATTTCACCCGACTCTCGGACGGACATTTTTTATGAATAGCTATTAAACTTTGGTACTTTATTACAATTGACCTGGATAGAATGCTGAAATTTGCATGCCCGTGCGAATTCCCATTTAGTTTTGGGTCCATTTTGATGGAATGTCTTACTGTCATTATATATTGATAAATATTGTATTTTTCTATAAAATTATTTTTATTTTCTTAAAAAAAAATTATTAATATTTGTTCTCAATGGTAATATAAATTGATTAAAAGCAGATAAATATTTGTATCTGTCAATAAATAGAATGTTAAAAAAATTGGTTAAAACATATAGTTATGTTTTGTAAAGTTAAGATGCAATTTTTTTAAGAAAGAATATTTTAAAAATAAATTATTGTGAATTTAATTGGGTGAGAAGTTTCACTCATTTTTTGGGCTTTCACATTATTCGAGATAAACAAATACTTTTTAAACAATAAAATATTGAAAGTTTAAATGTATTATATATTGGATGTTGTCCCTTTTCACATCAGTGAATTAATTCATTTGAGATTACTAAGGGTAATTGATTATCGTATCTTACTAGTTTATGTGTTGTTGAACGTACATTATATTGAACAACCACTAGCAACCATGAAATAAGTAGTGAAGATGAGATCTATGGGAAAAAGAAGTAGATGCAGGGATTGGGACAGAGACACGAAGTTTGTATTCAGTATTAAATTGTGAACATCGGTTTGCTTGTTTGTAAATCTAAAGATTGGGCAAGGAATAGGAGATGTATTCTATAATTACTCTTCTTTGTATGTCAAACTCTACAAAACCTAGGTGGGTTTTCCTTAAATGATACTAAATGAAAAATGATAACACAATTATAGAGTGGTGTGTAGCAGATGCAAGCTTGTACTTATTAGCAAGGATTTTTAACAAATGGCTAGCGATATGATCCTACTTAATTATGCAATTGTAATGATGATATACTCATCAGTTCCTTAACGAATTTACTCTATTCATTAAAAGGAAATCTATCAATGAAAATAAGATAGTTTCCAAAATTTACAATAGAGAACTCAATAATCGTTGATTATATTATTCAAAAGAATATTTTATTACAATTTGGAGACCATGATATATTGAAGCATGTTTTCATACTAGCTTCAATCAAAGTGTATATTGTTAGTACATAAAAAAATTACAAACTTTGAACATTATATTCTAAGACATATTAAATACTAAGCATCTCATGCAAAATTACAACTCTCAAAACCCTTTACAAAGAAACCTACCCTCCCTTTTAAAGAAAGAATGAGCATGCAAGCTTGAGGAGCAAGTGACATTCGTTATATTTTACATGTGAGAACCAAAACTATGTTGAAATAGAATGGGTATAATAGCCTGTAACAAAAAAGTTCCCTTCTTGCAATTATATTCAAAAAGCATTGTTGAAGTTGTTGGAGAACATGTCTTCATCTAATGTTGGAGAAAAAAATGGGTGACCCTAATGACCTAGGAAGGTTAAATTAACCATAATATTTTTCTAGCCACAATGCATTCATCTTTTTGGTGGACCATTGGAAATCCAAAACCTTTGCCACCTTGTCCATATGTGTTATGTATTTGACATCTAAGGTTGCTTTAGTTTCTTTTATGAAACCATCCAAACTGGATTCCAACATTATTAATTTATCTATGTTATTATTTAAGAAAGTTGAATCAAACTCATAACTTGCAAAATTTGAGGAACATAAAGAGGGAAAAATATTGTTATGTTTGGGTTGGAATCATGTTATGTTGTATGTGGAATACACTCGTCAAGAGTTATTATGGTCATGTTATTTACCAAATCAAGCAAGGGGGTGGGTGAACATGTACGACATCCACTTCATAGAAGTGAGATACCACTTCTTAGAAAGTGAGTTTGATGCAATATCAAATCTTTGGCCAAAGTAAATGTAAGTTGCCACTGCGTACACTTGTTGATTCACTATGAGCCAGTATTGCATAACTAGGTTGAAAAATTCATGCATGTAGGCAAGTATCCATTGTATGACAACACTAGTTATGTAGGACACAACACCATGCTTAGGTAGGCTATTATTATGAGGGTTATCAAACCAATCTCTTCATTGAAGGGAGGGTCATATTACCAATTAGGTAGATGTGTAGGGGACCGTAGTAAGTCCATGGTTGGAGGAAAAGCACTTGGGTGATACTCTCCCTCATGCAGTTGACAGTAGAGATTTGAGGATGTATGCACCAACAATGGGGCATCTAGACAATTTGTACTTTATTTCATTGAGCTCTTGAAAGCTATGTATGTAATCATGATCTTGTAACTTTATCGAAAATGTATTTGAAAAATGAAATCATTATTTGGAATTATGAAATTTTACTTTATTTATGCAATCAAATTTGAAATGGGTTTATTTTGAATATGCATCTTTATTATTGAATTGGAATGTTTTTTATTACTATGTGTGGGTAAACTTAAACTTTTCACATATGGGTTAAAACTTAGATGAAAAAAATAGGTGAAACATTGGGCTTGTTACATGTGGTATCAAAGCTACCAGGTTCAGCTCTAGAACCTATGAGCTCACTATGCTAGTATTTCATCCAACATTATGAGAATGTAATGTTTGGACTTCTTGTGCTGGAATGGTGTGTCTCAAGAAAACTACAAGGAAGTCAGTGATCGAAAATGAGTGCAACCTCAGAGCTAAGAAGGAAACATAAGTCATTGTCAAAACCATTGAGGGAACCATATATGACAACACAATATAGCTTAGTGACACTAGGACCATTAGCCATGCCTTGTATCATGTCAAACAAGAAAATAAGAAAATTTGGGAAGCAACCAATTTTGTACCTCTTGTTTCTCCAGCAAAGTCAGATTTTGTGCCACTTTCTAGGGACATTCCCTTGGAGTGGAGCATTAGTACAACTTTGATTTTTAGGGACCCTTGTGTACCCTCATTATTTGAAATCATTGCAATTGCCTCTAGTGGTGAATTAGAGGGATATGTCCCATGAAACTATTTCTCTGAAAGTGAGTCTGAAGGTTATGTTCCCTTCAATTATGTATCTGAACAACAATTTGAGGGATATGTTCCACTCAGTTATGTATCTGAAACTAAATCTAAGGGATATTCTCCCCTTGACTATTTGAATAGTCATTATATGTAACTTAAGGATGATTTAAATCCTTTGATCTTAATAAAAATTATGATCTGGAAAAAAATTTTGCAATAATTCTTCTATATGCTTTATTGTATATGATTGTTTGTTTAAAGAAATGTTTTAGAATGTTAAGTAAGCCAGCATAGAAGCTAATAGAAATGGAACCTCTAGGTGGAAAACTACTTTTTTAGAAATGGTTAGAACAAGAATCAACCCCAAGGGTAACAATGAGGTGGGCCAAACCTGCAAAAAACTCCAAAGCCAAACTTGATCGAATATTGGTAGTAATTAATGAAATAAGGGTAAGGATTGGACACCTTGAGCAGGAGGTGAGAGGAGCAAATAGGAAAGAGCAAGAAGTTCCAAATAAAGAGGAAGGAGATAATTCCAATGATCGCACCACTTTAAGCGATCATGGTAGTGACGAATCCCAATCAAGATATGAGGGAAGTAAGAGGAAACAACTTGCTCATGAATTATCATGGGATATGAGGAAGGTCACCCATCCTAAGTTTGAGGGAACCACCAGTGGAGATGCAGCCAAAGCATGGCTCGTGGAAATGGACAAATATTTTGAGATAATAAATTATTCCAAAATAACCAAGGTAGTATAGGGAGCCTTTCAACTATCTGGTGAAGAATCCACTCGATGGATGAACAAGAAAACAGAGCTTGGATTGAGTTCCTTGAGCCTCACTTGGGGCAAATTTGTGGAAATATTTTGTAAGCAGTGGCTTCCTCAACTTTACTTCGATGAAAAGTTAATAGACTTTTAGAATTAAAAGCAAGGCAATTCCTAAATGAATGAGTATTAGGAGAGATTCAATTGTCTTCTCGAGTATGTACCTCTATACCAAAAGGATCAGCAGTTTCGAACTAGAAAGTTCATAATAGGCCTCAACACCCAAATTGGAGAAGTAGACATGCACAAACCCGCTATTATGAACTTAGTGTATGGAAAAACTATCAAACAAGAACAAAAGCTTAAGTTTATCTCAGTCTACCATGAAAGAAGCCAAAAAAAAATTAATTGGTTGCAAGCCAATCAACCTTCTAAGAAGCCAAGTGATTAACATGATTATCAAAAGAAAGGAGATAAGGGATTCTACAATAACCAGAATGAATCAAGAGGGGATCGTAGGGGTAATAATAATAACAACAACCCCAGCAGGAACAAAGGAAATTATGGGAATCCAACATCAAGGTAGGGGTCAATAAGAGGATGTTTCTCATGTGGTGGAGATCACTCTACAAGTTAGTTTCCCATCAAGTCACTAGCGATGCAACCTCATGGAAATCCTCTACCTCCTCAACAAGCAATGTTCTAACAAAAAAATCATGCAGTACTAGACAACTAGTAAGCAAAGTATAAAATCACTCTCGTAGAAATCCCAAGTACTTTGTATGGCACACCTATTTCAATTCTAATTGATACTGGTGCTAAAAAAAAAATTGTTTCTCCTAGTATAGCTAGTAAGTTATTTAGAAAATTTGGCTAAATGGAAAAGTCTTGGTCTATTGAGTATGCAATCCAGACAAGAGCTAAGGTAGAGAAATGTTTATTTGAAGCAAGGGTTGGACTTTTAAGTTTCTCTATAGAAGTAAATTTTTATGTAGCCCCCCTAGGTTCATACAATGTCATACTGGGAATGAATTGGTTGTGGAAGCATAAAGCCAAGGTTGATTGTCATGCTAAGACTGTCGAATGTTTAGATGACCTTGGGAATTGGGTATTCTTGCGAGGAACACCTAGGGAAGTTGTCAAAAATATTTGTCGTACAAATACATACGGCTAGGAAGAACGGAAGTCAATCGTTTGCGATAAAAATAGAAAAAATGGAAGAGTGAAAGGATTTCATCTCTTAGGATGGCGTAGTGTACTATGGACCCCAGGATCTCCAGGAAGTCAAGGAAGGAGAAATGATGGAATCGGGAAAATCGGATATGGAAAAATATCCTAAGGGACTTTGTGGATGTATTTCCAAATGAGCTGCTTGGATTACCTCCCAAAAGGGTATTTGATTTCTCCATTGATATTGTTCTAGGGTCATAACCTATATCCAAAACTTTGTATAAGATGACCACAATAGAGTTAATGGAGTTAAAATCTCAACTAGAGGAGTTGTTGTCCAAAGGATTGATTAGACCCAATGTTTTGCCCTGGGGAGTGTTAGTGATCTTCATGAAGAAGGATGGTCCACTACACTTTTGTGTAGATTATCATTTGCTAAATTAGGCAATGATAAAGAACAAGTACCCACTACCGTGTATCAACAATATTTTTTATCAAATGCGGTGAGCAACAGTATTTTCAAAAATTGATCTACGACAACCTTTAGGACTAGGTATGGTCATTATGATTTTGTGCATTCCAACCTTTTGGACTAAAAAATGCACCTACAACATTCATGAACTTGATGAATAATGTGTTCATGGATTGCCCAGCTACTTCAAGAATGAAGAACATTTCTAGCATCTAGGGATTGTTCTTCAACGTCTAAGAGAGAATAAGCTTTATGGAAAACTTTCGAAATGTAACTTCTTTCAAAAAGAAGTGTAGTATTTGGGTCTTGTGATTTTAGCTGATGGGATTGCAGTTGATCCAACAAAAATTAAGGTAGTACTTGAATGGCCAGTACCAAAGAATGTTCCAAAAATCCAAAGCTTCATGGGTTTGGTAGGATATTATCGGAAGTTTGTAGCTAACTTTTCTAGGATAGCTTTTCCCATCACATCATTATAGCGAAAAGGGAAAAAGTTTGAAAGGTCAAAAAAAATTCAAGCTACATTTGACCAACTTAAGAAGAAGTTAACTACAACTCCAATACTAAAAGTACCAGATTTGGATGGTGATTTTATTGTCATCACAGATGCTTTAGGAGAAGGTTTGGGTGGAGTGTTGATGCAAGATGGGCAAGTCATTGCCTATGAGTCTAGGAAGTTGAAGCCTTACGAGAAAAAATATGCTTCGCATGATCTGTAATTAGTAGCAGTTGTCCATGCATTACAGATATGGTGGCACTATTTAGGGAAACCCTTTGAACTGAAGACCGACCACCATGGTTTGAAGTATTTGTTTAACTAGCTGAATCAAAATGTATGGCAAAGAAGATGGCTCAAATTGATATCAAATTATGATTTTAATTTCAACTATATCAAGGGCAAGGAAAACTGAGTTGCAAATTCCCTAAGTCATAGGAGACATATCTCTTCGATGATATCAATTCATACTGATTTCAAGAGTCAAGTGTTGAAGAAATCTAAGGGTGACGAGTACTATGAGCAAGTTAAGCAAGCACTCTCGGATGATCTGCAAGATCTAAGCTATGAAGGATTTCACTTTGAACCTAATGGTTTATTAAGGTTTAAGGGAAAAATCTATGTACCCAACTTTGAGGAATTAAGGAATATAGTGTGGAAACAAGTTCGTAATGCACCTTATTCTAGACATCCTAGAGTAACTAAGTTGTTGGCTGATGTAAAGTCGTTATGTTTCTAGAAAGGAATAAAAAGGGATGGTGTAAGACTTTTAGCAAGTTGATTATGTTAGAACATAATGATCTACTGAGAGGGGGGTGAATCAGTACATTATAAATTTTTGAACCTAGAGTGACCTTTAGCAGAATTAAACTTAACAACTCAAAAGAGAAATTCAAAGCATAAACAACAAAAGCAATCATAATCATGAGAGAGAGAGAGACATATAATACCAAGTGTACGTGGAAAACCCAATATGGGAAGAACCACGATGAGAAATGTTGCTAGGGTCTACCATCCTAATCCAGCCTCACAAGCATCAAAGTTATGTTACAGGTTTTAAGGGCTACAACTTTAAGGAAGCTTGGACTCCCTGTTTTAGAAGCATCAACTTCAAGGATGTTGCAACACCTTGAACTGAGCTGCAATTCAGTATTAATGGAGGCTACAACCTCTTACAATGATTTTCAATCAAGTATGCATAACATGGTTCTGCTCAACCTATGATGCATCGATTCAACATATTATATCTCTCTCTATTCAGTCTCACACTATTGTAATCAAATTCTTGTATTTTTATGATTCTTCTTCTCTGTTATAGTTCTCTCTCACTTGTTCATCCAAGGACACACACACTTTTTTTTAATTCATGCTTTCATATACTTTCATACGAGCCAAAACCCCCTGTTAGGGTTTTTCAATTGCAATCTACATCAGAAAATGTCAGATCATCGAGCTACTCACATATTGTCTTGTCCATTAATGGTGCAGGAGCACCCAAGGCCTTCAAGGAACACTTCAAGGATCAGGAGTGTGCAGGGGTCAAGAGGGCCTTTCAAGCAAGTCAAAACATCAATTATGACCTTTTGGAGCCTATAATGGCATTTGGTATGAATAGGTGTAATGAGAAAGTTAAAAGTCCTAAGGGTCCTGAAAGGACCATAGGACCAAAGAACCTTGTAAGTGGACCAATAGTGTCCAAGAGGTGTAGGTAGGTTTATAATGTTCTAATTAGATCAATTATGGTTAGATATTGAAGTTTAGATAGTTTTTAGTCAGTATAAATCAATAAAATGAGAGTTTGTAATTTCAAAATTTTAAATTTCAGTTTGGGCGGGTAAGTGAGTTTAGGGGTTTAATCAACCTTAATGTAATGGAAACTGACTCTAATTAGTTGGGACAGTTGGGGGATTGATCTATAACCCCAGGAGAATCACTTGTACGGAGGTTGGTCATTTTGAATAAGGGTTGTACGGACTGTTCTAAGAAAAAAGCAGAAAACTACAGTTTTTGCATTCTTTTGTGTTCTTTTTGGTGGTCTCTTGATTTCCTATTGAAGTTTGATTCATCTTGATGGATTAAGGACTTGTATTTGCATGATTTCAAACCTTTGTATGCTCTGAAAGACAATAGGAATCAAATTCTTGTACAATACATTGATTGTCCTCAAGGAAACACATAAATTGCACTAATTTTGAAGGTTTTTCATGATGAATGATCCATTTCATGGGAATGTATGACTAATACCAATGAAATGGATCATAATTCCTATATCATATCAAACTAACAATCCAAAAGTGCAGGGAAGAAGAATTATATGGTGTACACCAAGTTTTGATAGTGCAAGGTGCATGAGGATGGGGGTTAAGGTATAGCAGTGGAGGATCTGCCTTAACAAGAGGTATATTTTTGAGTTGCAATAGTTGAGAAATGTCGAATTAATGGTGAAAAGTCAAAATTTAAGACCTGGAAGTGTTTGGAAGTCCTAGAATCAAAAAGCCCTAGTTTTAAGCCAATTTAGGGAGGGTTTTGTATTTGGGCATGTTAAGGGTAACATAGAAGACTAAAAGTCTAAAAATCTTTGGTTTGGGAATGTTTTGGAAGACTGTTGAGAGTTTCAAGGTTAGGGGACAACTTTAAAGAGGGGTTGCTTTGAAAAATAGGGCTAATTAGGCCTAGTTTTGAGGAAACAACAGGTTTTGAAGAAAGATTGTCTGAAACAAGTGATGCCAAGGAGTTGATATGATGTTTTCCATCACAAAACACATCTAAAAAAATCATTATATTGGAGGTTCATTTGCAAAGTTTGAGGAAAAAGTCAAGAATCCTTCGCCAAAGGCCTAATAGGGCTAGAAGGCTAATTGAGGAGCAAAGGTGAGTTTTGTTCAAAACAGAGGGTTAGGGCTTGAGAACCTTTTGAGTCAGGTTAAGTTGAGTCTTTTGAGATCATTCCAATTGTTTGGAACCATTAGGGAAGCAAATAAGTCATGAATGCAAAGTTGAGGCCTTATCTTCAGGTTGGTGTTTAGTTGAAAGGTTGAGAAGTGAAAACATTGTTAGTCTTGTTGTCTCGTGTTTCTTTCAAAGTCCCTAACCCTCTACATCAATTAATGATGGCATCCAATCAGATTTTCCATATCTCACATCAATCTACACACCAATCAACCCTCGTTATCAAGAATTTACCAAATTTAGCTCTTTTTTACCCCAAAATTTGATATGCATTTAATTTCTTCTTTTGTTCATTCAATCAGATTTGATTTTGATCAAGCATGTCACCTTTTTAGTGTCATCTTCATTAAATGCTCCCATGTCAGTTAGCTAGGCGATTTGATTCTGTTCACATGTTGGTCACCGACTTGAAACCCTTGTTCACACAGACCAGATCGTCAAGTGTGAACACTAGCCAATGATCATCTTGCAGACTAATCAGAAGGTAGAAACATGATCAAGAGACATCCAAAATCTCATTACAATCTCAACACAAGCTCTAACAACATTATCTATAGGGTTTATCAAACTAGAGCACTTTAAACAACACTATCATAATGAAGAGATCACTTCCAAACCACCAAATCAAGAACCATTTGAGTTGAGGGCACATAACAATATTACAAGCCTAATTCTAGAACTGTAAATCAAAAGATGTAAATGTGGAGGAATGTGGAGCATAATACTTTCTCTCTGTCACCACCAGATGTAAAGATAAAGCAATTTTCACTCTGGTGAACATAACTCATTTAGCTCTTCATTCCAGACGCTCCAACTTGGAACATACCATCTTCAGACATGCGTCTAAATAACTCCCAATCTGCATACAAAGATATTCAATATGCAAGAAATGTGGAGCAAGCTACTGGAACATTCTTACCAGAGGCTCAAACTTGGAACACAGCATACCGGAGGCTCACTCAAATCTTCATACCGGAGCACCAAACCACGAGCGCTCTTGATGGAACACAAATGACCCCATTATATACCTTCTTCCATATTCACAAAACCTAAAGTGAATTAGTGGAGGACTGCACAACAAATACAATTCTCTCAATCCACAAATAACCAACTCTACCAGATCAGTTCACAAACCGGTGAACTCAACTTTCACTCCTCATCAAACTAGCAACTATAATCCAGGATATATCACCCATGGATGTCCTTGCACAACACCTCAAATCCGCATATGCATGGGATCAACATTGTAGAAATGTGGAGCACACACGGAAGTACATTCTGAACATATACCGGAGCATATTCTAAACCTGCAATCACTTGTGTCCTTTCACTGCAACAACCTATATTGTGTTGACATCAATGAAAACACTGGTTAGACACATATTTGTAACATCTTAAAATGTTAGAGGGTGAAGGCACATCATCACCCTACACAGCTATTGTATCTTCGTGAAGTTTTGAAAAGGAAATGACAAGTCATTAGCATGGATTTTGTGCAAGGTCTTCCAATGTCTAGAAATAAGCATAATGTTAAATTGGTAGTGGTGGATAAGCTTACCAAGGTAGCTCATTTTATTCCAGGGAATCTTTAATAGATGGAGCTTTTGTTTTAGCTCAAAAGTTTATGCAATAGGTGTTTAGGTTACATGGAGTTCCTGAGAAGATTAAATTCTTGACAAGGATGCTTGTGTACCATCTAGGTTTTGAATAACCCTATTTTCTTCACGTGAGACACAGTTGAACATAAATTCAGCGTATCACCCAAAAACTGATGGTCAAATTGAAAGGGTGAACCAAGTGTTAGAGAATCTACTAAGAGTGTATTGCATGGATTAATAATACAACTGGGAAGATTATTTACCCTTGGTGAAATTTGTATATAACAATTATTATCATTCCACAATTAAGATGGCTTTTTTTGAAGCATTGAATGGTAGGAAGTGTCGAACTCTTATAAGCTAGGATAAGTTAGAAGATAGGATAAGCCTCGGGCCAAAAATGCTATCAAAAATAGAGGAGAAAGTATAATTAAGCAAAAGTTAGCGAAACCTAACAATAGGAAAAAGAGTTATGTAAATTCTGAGTAGGTGCCTAGGCATTTCTTAGTAGGAGAAAAGGTTTTGCTCATAATTAAGCCTCACAAGAGTTCTAAAAATTTTGGAAAGTCATCCAAACTAGCTCTGCATTATGTAGGTCCTTTTGATGTTCTCGAAGAAGTTAACCCTGTTGCTTATCAATTTTCTTTACCATTAGCTCTTGTCAAGATGCATAATGTCTTTCATGTGTCATACCTTAAGAAGTACATGCTAGGAGATAATCATGTGATTGATTAGAATGCTCTATAGGAATAAGACCTAGAGTGGTAACAATCGAGCCTCTCAGAGTACTTGAAACAGGCAGGATTGACCTATGCAATAGGGAGGTTCTACAATGCAAGGTCGAGTGGGATTAGTATGCAAAATATTTTGCCACTTGGGAAGATTATGCTGAGATTAACCAAAAGTTTCCTAATGTTTTGCTAAACTTCAAAAGTTCTTGAAAACAATCTTTATTATGTTTTATGTTTTATGTTTGATACTTAAAATCATCGGGGACGATGATTCATAAGGGGGGAATATGTTACACCCCATTGTGTGATTACCAATTACTGCTACTTAGTTAAATGTTAATAGATAAATATGTTTTGGTATATATATTTTGATGGAAATGAGATAAATGAATGTAGCATAAATGCTTTAAATGCTTTGATGATGAAAATAATATCCGATGTATATGAATTTTATGTTATCAACTAACTTCCTTTGTGATGCACTAAGTTAGATGTAGGAAAGAATTGAGCCCTCCAATAAGAGAGAAGAATGGTATGGTAACCACTAGTGTACCTACTTGAGCTATCACACTCACATCCTAGTTTAGTTAGGTCAAGTCAATCCAAGATTCAATAACTAAACCCTTGGTCAGAGTTTTTTGGGATGGGTGGAATGTTTGTGTAATTGTCTTTAATTTCCTTTGGATGCTTATTTGGTTTGAATTAAAGTGATTAAATCTCTGCAATGGGTATACATTCTACTTTGTGTATTTTATAAATATATTTATATATACATGTATATATATACACATGTTTATATACACATGTATATATATACATGTATATATACACATGTATATATATATATTAGTTGATACATATATACATTAAATGTATATATGTATATATGCAATAACTCATGTATATGAGCATATACATGTGTGCACATTCTTAGGTAGAAATATTTATGTAAACTCATATGCGGATACATCATATACATGGGAAATGGGAAATCTATTAGATATATATACACTTTGCATATATACATATCGATGAATATATATGTGTTTATTATATGATGTTAAAATAATGATATACATATACATGCATATATATATATATATATATATATATTAGTTGATATGTATATACATTAAATGTATATATGCATATATGCGATAACTCATGTATATGAGCATATACATGTGTGCACATTCTTAGGTAGAAATACTTACATAAACTCATACACAGATACATCATATACATGGGAAATGGGAAATCTATTGGATATATACACTTTGTATATATACATATCGATGAATATATATGTGTTTATTATATGATGTTAAAATAATGATATATGTGTGTGTAAATATGTTTGTATTTGATAATGTATACATACATACATATATATTAATATACGTATATATATTTGTAAATATATACGTTTATGATTAGCAATTGAATATTTTACTATATATATATGTTATATATAATGAAAGATATGAAAAGATATCATCGCATATGTAATGCGAGTTAAGTTAACAATGCAACACTTATATAAAGCAAGCAAGGTAAACATAGTATAAACTAAATACTATGCATATATTTACATATGTGATAGAATAATCATAGTTGCATTATAGCGCTTGGTATAAAGCGCATAGGTTAAAATGTAAACAACATTTATTAAAGTTTAAACTATATGAGAATAAAAATGAATTTATATGTTAAAGTTTTCTGAATATGTGAAAGCCATGCACAACAGAGATAAAAGGCATTGGACTTGGTCAAAGTCACAAGTTGGCAGAGACCAAAGAGATTTTGTTTTGTATCAGATTGACAACCACCATTATAGGTGCCATAAGTAGAAACTTGGCATGAAGAGAGCCACACTGAGTAGTAGAAATCTCTAAGGAAACCATAGCAAATGTTTTAACTTGGTAAATTCACCACAAGCTAGCTGAAAAGAGGTGACTCAACCATGAATTAGAAGTTGATTTTTCTTGGACTGTATATGAGTTAGAATTTTGATTCTCTTAGCTACCATGTTTCACCCAATTTTGCTTAGTCAGGTTGTTTAGAGATGGAGTTAGTTTAGAATTTTTTATTTTAGTTTTAAAGGTGGCAATAGGATGGAAAAGGTGGCAATTGGAGGAGCTAAACTGTAACATTAAGTTTCTCAATATTTCTTATAAATAGAGGGAAATCTCTTAGTCTTTGGCATTCATTTTGGAATTCATTTGTTTTCATTTTTTTGTAGTTTTTCTTTGTGCAAAGTAGTGTTGAGTGCAAGTAGTCAAAAGTGAGAGATTTATTTGAGTGTTAGTGAGCTATTTGCTTGTGAGTTTTTGAGTGTTGGATGGAGGTTAGAATTAAGGACAAGCTGAAAGTGGAAGGAGTAACAAGCAAATTATTTGGGATTAAGCTTTGAGGACAATTTTTCCATTGGAAGCTAAATTTCTAGGCATGCTAGTCTTTCTTATTTGTTATTTGCTTCTTTTGATTGTCATGTGTTTGCAAGTGTTTGAGGAATTGATGATTGTATTTTATATAGAGATTGCTTGTAAATTGATTGGTGAAATATATTAGTTTAAATATGCATATATCTATTATGTTAAGAAGCATGTGATTGTATTTGTTAAATGGAGATAACTAGAATGTATCATTATTATATCTAGGATTTCGTAAGTCAAATGTATGTTTGCATGAATTGTAATGTTGGGAAATGATATAACATAGAAGTGTTATGTTGAGATTGTCAGTTTGTGATGTTATGTAAACTTGTGTATATAATGAGGTTTGTTCCTAGGATTAGGATAAACCAACGTTGGGAATAACCTAGTTGGTCAGTTAGATCACTTGAAAGTATATTACCTTTTGGGATGGGATCATGTTATGTTGTATGTGGAATAATCTCGTCAAGAGTTATAATGGTCATGTTATTTTTCCAAATCGAGCAAGGGGGATTATCACTTCTTAGAAAGTGAGACTCCATTTCTTAGGAAGTGAATTTGATATATTATCATTTAAATCTTTGGCCAAAGTAAGTGTAAGTTGCCATTGCTTACACTTGTCGGTTCACTATGAGCCAACATTGCATAACTAGGCTACGAAAGTCATGCATGTAGGTGAGTATCCACTATATGGAAGCACTAATTATGTAGGACACAAAACGATGCTCAAGTAGGCTATTATTATGAGGGTTACTAAACCAATATCTTCATTGAAGGGAGGGCCATCTTACTAGTTAGGTAGATGTATGGGGACCGCAGCAAGCCAATGGTTGGAGGAAAAACACTTCGGTGATACTCTCCCTCATGTAGTCAGCAACTGAGATTTGAGGATGTATGCACCAAAAATGGGAACATTTGGACCATTTGTACTTTGTTTCACTAAGCTCTTGAAAGCTATGTATGTAATTATGATCTTGTAACTTTATGGAAAATTTATTTGGAAAATAAAATCACTATTTGGAATTATGTAATGTTACTTTATTTATGAAATCAAATTTGAAATGGTTTTATTTTGAATATGCATCTTTTTTATTAAATTGGAATTTTTTTTATTACTGTGTTGGTAAACTTAAACTTTTCACATACGGGTCAAAAATTAGATGAAAACAATAGGTAGAACATTGGGCTTGTTACAACTAGGACTATAATTAAAATCATAATTAGGGTTAAGGTTAGAATTAGGATTAGATTTAGGGTGAGGGTTAGGGTTAGAACTAACGTTGGAGTCAGGGTCAGGGTAAGGGTTAGGCATAAGATTATGGTTAGAATTAAATTTATAGTTAGGCTTAGAATTAGGGATAAAATAAAGGTTAGGTTTGGGTTGCAATTAGGGTAAAAATTAAGGTAAATTTTAGGGTTAGAATTAAGGTAACATTTACGGTTAGAATAGAATTAAGGTTAGAAACAAGGTTACAATTATAATTAGGATTAGGATTACAATTAGGGTAGAATTAGGGATATGATTATGGGGCTATAATTAGGATTATATTTAGGTATAGGGTTATATTTATGATTACTTTTAGAATTAGGTTTAGATTTAGGATTACAATTATGATTGGGGTTAGAGTCAGAATCAAGGTTATGAAGATGGTTAGGATTAGGGTTATAATTAGGATTATGGTTAGCACGAAGGGCCAAATTAAGGTTATAATAGAGGTTAGGGTTAATAGTAGGGTAAGAATAATTATTATAATTAGGGATAGGGTCAGAGCCAGGGTTACACAAGGTTAGAATAAAGGTTAGGGTTTGGGAAAGAATTACAATTTAGGTTAGAGTTAGCAATATGGTTAGAATTATAGTTACTTTGGGTTAGGGTGAGGGTTACATTTAGGGTTAGAGTTACAATTATCATTGGTGTTAGAATTAGGGTTATAGTTAGGGTTTGCATTAGGATTCCACATGATTTTATTTGATTTTATAAATTTACATAGAAAATCAATATTAGTAAACATGGATTGCTTACAAATTTCTCGCTATCTGATTTAAAATAAAATTCATTTTGTAAGCCTAGTTTCTCCTTGTAGTACAACATAACTCTTGGCTTTTCTATACTATCCAAAAGGTCTTGAGTAATACCCCTCAAAGAATCACATTTATTCTATTAAAAACTAAATAAATGTGATGTTACACCTCTTTGTGCAGATTTAAATACATTTACGAAGCAAGCTCAAATAATTTTACACCTAAACTCATGTACTAATACTACTACTTTAAGCAAATTTTGGTAGATTTACAAAGCAATTCCAAATGCTAACCAATCTGTTGATATTGGATAACAATATTACACACTACCACAATTGTAGACTATGATTTATTTTCTAATTGAAATTTGTAGCAATATATATATAAAAATTTACAACATAGTTACAGACTACTACTTTGTTTAGCTTCTATTGAAAAATAAAATATGTTACATACACAATCTTCAAGTGAACCCAAGGTGACCCAATGGAGGACCTTAGCCAAACCTTGTAATGCAATATGCATAAAAAATTCACTCTAAAACCATTAGCCCTAAAGAATTAAATAAATTCTAGAACATATTTCACTTGGTGGAAAAATCCCAAGATATTGACATCCTCCACATAAAAATGTGAGTTTAGGAACCTACTCATCAACATTATGAATTATTGAAAAGTTCAAGATAGTTTTTGTAACTTTGAGTGTTGATTTATATTTTTCTTGAATATTTAATCAAAATGATGTTTGGGTCTACCTTGGGAATTTTTTTTTTATCATAGTACATGACTGTTCTTTGCCTAAGTACCTTCCTAAAATTAGCAAAATAAGACACCAACACCTAATTCACGTTGTCAAAGCTATTTCCTCCATTGCTCTTCAAAAGGATCTGGGCTGTTCAGAATCCTCTGCATTGGCCTAAACAAAGACATGCATGATTACATTAAGAGTCTATATCTAGGGGTGATCCGACAATAGTCGTTTACACTTTTTCGCCAAACAAGACAATGAACTTAATTTTTTTAACTAAATCTTCACTCTTGGGCACCTATAGTTGCTAAACCATGAGGAATTTGAAGATGATGCAAACTAGTGATTTGTGATATTTTGTCTGTAGATTCTAAATATATATATTTTTAAAAAATTGGAATCAAATTTCATTTATTTTTCCATTTCCTTCGAAAACTATTTTTAATAGTAAACTCCATTTTTAAAGAGTGACGTGTACTTGCTAACACATATTTTTTTCTATGAAGGATGAAATTCTATTTTTTTTCAAATTTAGATTCGTAACTACAATATCTAGTTCATGCAATTGGTTTCATAGTGTTTTATTGAATATTTTTTCTTAATTAAGTTTTGAAGTCAAACCAGTTACAATTTAGACATAGGTTTACTTGCTAATGCAACTTTTTTTGTATGTATCGAAATTCAATTTTTTTTGTTGGATCGAGGACATCAATATCTAATGCATAGATTATTTTTTTATTTTTTTTGATAATTTGCTATTTTTCCACATTTGCAGAACAAAGAGCTTGATTTTTGGTGAAAAACCTATGTTTAATAAAACAAAAAAAATTACAGAATAAAACCAAAATATATTAAAATTATATTTGATGGATAGCTCATTCTGAGGACTACCATCATCCAATTGGATATGTGAACTTGCCTCCATTTTCATCCTTAACCAAAGCCCGGAAGCACAAAATTTTGTGGTAAAATGAGAAAGGAGGGGGAGAAGGGAAAAAAAGGGGGGTTTGAGCAAACTCCCTGGACCCCTTTGAACGAAGGGGGTTCGCTTGAACCCCCCTTTTATTGCAATTTTCCTTTGTTTTAATAAAAAATGTGCCAAGAAGGGGATGACATCACAAAGGGGTTTGCCCGAAGAAGGGGGTTCGAGCGAACCCCTTTTTGGGTTCACATGAACCCCCCTTCGAGCGAACCCCTAAAAACCTAAAACAAAATTCTTCAGAGTGTTTTGGCAATTTTTCTTCTTGAAGGGAATTGTAAACCAATATTATGGGATCACCCCTAGATTATGAAGCATATTATCTATGTCTTCCTAATTTTTTAAGCTCTATAAGTATGGTAATGAAATTCACAACCTCTAAGAAAAATAAAACCTATCATGATCATTTTGAGCTACAAATGTTGGTATGAAATCTTTTTATTTTGGTAGTGGAACTTCCTTGAACTAGTGCTTCCTTTGTTGTTATTTGTTGCAGCTTGCATTGGATTATTAGTTAGCTTCATAAACATAATATCTACTTCGATTTATCATTAGAATCCGCAAAAAAAACTACAAAAAATAATAACTATAAAATAAATAGAGAAAAAAAATGTAACCTTGTTGAGATCATATACATAAGAAATGGAATCAAAAGATCAAACCCACTTTTTGATAGAGTTGGCCTACCAAAAAATGATGTCAGTGGAAATTTATCCAAAATTTTATTATACCTATGTTAGACTTATAGAATTGCACATAGTTTACAAGGAAAACATAACCAAGACAACAAAGTAGAATCATGGTTATGGTAGAAAATTACTTGTAAAATAAAACAAAAAATCACTCAATTGAAAAATAGTGCAAGTGTGAGACAATTAGTTGTAGATCCAACATGAGCCATCCCATGCGCCATCAAAATTATGGGGTAGAGTAAGTCATCTTAAATATGGCTTGAACCATAAATAAATACTCACTCTAGCAATTTGAAACACCATATAATGAAGAAACATGGTCCAGTTGGAAGGAATCAAAGGACTTGTAATAAAGACTATATATAGGCTAGAAAAGTCTCATAGCTCTCAAGGATATAGCACAATTATTTAAGTGATGGCATAGCTCAATGCTAGTGTGACCATGGCTATAGAATAATATAGATAATTTTAGCCATTAGATTAGATTCTCCATCTAGTGGTTTTCGCTCCATATGGGAGTAGTTAGATATGGCAAGGTGAAATGATGCGTAATTGGTGTCTCTCTAGCTCAACTCTTCCCTCATGTAGTGGTGTGTCTTTTAAACAATATAAGAGGTCACTCTTTCTAGGTATTGTATCATTGGCTAATGATAGTAAAGTTGGCACATAGGTCCCAACTAAAAATTATTTAGCTTTAACAAGTTCTCTCTATTTCTCACGTGCAAATTTGAGTTTATGAATGTCTTTTGATTGTTTTAATTGAAATTTTAAAAGGTAAAGCATGTTACCATGAAGTATATAAAAATATATTTATATAATATATAATATAATATCACATACAATATTATACATATAATCATTGTCTTATTATAAATAAATATATCATATACAAATGAAATATATAATATAATATAGTATAAAAGAAATATAAATATATATACAATATAACAATATAATATAAATATAAAAAATAATATAATATATAATATTATCATTGTCTTGTTATATATAAATGAAATATATAATATTATATATATATATATATATACAATATATATATATATAATAACACACACATATATATAATATTATATATTTCATTTATATATAACAAGACAAATGATAATACTATATATTATATATTTTTATATTTATATTATATTGAAATATATATATATATATAATAACATATATATATATATATAATATTATATATTTCATTTATATATAACAAGACAATGATAATATTATATATTATATTATTTTATATTTATATTATATTGTTATATTGTATATATATTTATATTTTATACCATATTATATTATATATTTATATCCTTATATATATTTATATATATATATATATATATAGATCAATTATGTATCTATAATAACATGGTGGAATATTTACTTCCAATCTCATCACACATATCAATGTCAATTTCTTATAAAGCTAATCTTCTTCCTCTATATCATATTTAGTCTCACTCTTCTACATTCTATAAACTAATTATCTTCCTCTACATCATCTTTACTCTTCATTCTTTTATATTTTATCTTATACAAAATGAATTCTAAACAAGGTTAATTCAAAATCACTTTACCTAAAAATAATCCACTTCTATTGTGGAATAATTAATATTTATGTTTATTTAATTTAGTTAGGTTAGAGGGCTCTAAACCTTCTCACTTATTTACCTCACACATCCTTCTTAGTATGGATCACACAGTACAAATCTTTTCGACACGTAATGAAAAAGGTATTCAATGGTACACACATTGATTTCTTCATAATGTTATGCACGTTTTTCTTGACTCCCAATGACATCCATTGTGTGAATGAAAAGAGATGGCTATTTCTAAAAGTAGGAGAATGGTAAAAATTGGTTAAAATAGGGAGCGTGACAAAAGAAGAGATTTTCTATTTGTTTATGATGAAACGTATCATCTATCTTGTTAGCCTATCACACGATTATCATTACTAATCTCATTTTCATACCAAAAATATTTGTATTCTTCAAATAAATAATATTTATGCTTATTTAATTTATATTTATGTTTATTAATAAATAATTAATCTCACAAGGTTAATTCAAAATCACTTTACCTAAACATAATCCACAATTAATATTTATGTTTATTTAATTTAGTTAAGTTAGAGGGCTCTAAACCTTCTCACTTATTTACCTCACACAACCTTCTCAGTATAGATCACATAGTACAAATATTTTCAACACAAATCACAGTGTTTCGACACGTAATGAAAAGGGTATTCAATGGTATAGTACACACATCAATTTCTTTAGAATGTTATGCACATTTTTCTTGACTCCCAACGACATCCATTACGTGAATGAAAAGAGATGGTTATTTCTAAAAGCAGGAGAATGGTAAAAAGTGGCTAAAATAGGGAGCGTCGCAAAAGAAGAGATTTTCTATTTGTTTATGATGAAACGTATCATCTGTCTTGTTAGCCTGTCACGCGATTGTCATTACTAATCTCATTTTCATTCCAAAAATATTTCTCACATGCAAATTTGAGTTTATTAATGTCTTTTGATTATTTTAATTGAAATTTTAAAAGATAAAGCATGTTACCATGAAGTATATAAAAATATATTTCTATAATATATAATATAATATCACATACAATATTATACATATAATCATTGTCTTATTATAAATAAATATATCATATACAGATGAAATATATAATATAATATAGTATAAAAGAAATATAAATATATATACAATATAAAAATATAATATAAATAAAACACACCAAAAAATGGCAGAGGAAAGGAGCGAAGCGAAGCGCGAAGACCCTACAGGCACGAAGAGAGCAGGCAGGGAAAGCTGGGCGGACGAAGTAATTAGAGAAAAACCTGAGAAAGCAAATTCACGGGTTGTAAACCACATTCCACAATGGGTGTTCGTCAACGGTGAATGGATCGACCAATGTCACCCAGCTCACCACAGAAAGTTAAGCGAAGAGTAGGAGGTTATTGGCCCAGCTCGCAGGAGGCACGACACCCCTTCTGTCGGCGCAAGAGAGGAGAGGTGAGGCGAAATAGGAAACAAGGTTAAGTAGCCAGGGGTTCGCAATCATAAATATCGCAATAAAAATGCGTGGCAGAAAAAAGAGCGAATCCGCAACGAAATCAGAGTCTCAGATGTTAAGAACCATGTTCCCCAGACGGAACAAAACCCTATCTCTTCTGAAGAACAAGAAATTTCGACGATTGATATCTCTCAAGAGGTAAAGGATGATGTGGAAATTCTAAATGGTTTCGCAATTATTTGTCGATTCATTGGAGACTGCCCCAGTAGGGCAGAAATCAAAGCATGGGCTAAGAAGGAATGGAGGACAAAAGTCTTACTAAGGTTTTTGCCTAAAAACTTCTTTGTGGTAGTTTTTGCAAATGAAGAATCAATGAAAAAAGTTACTGACGCGGGGATTTGGCGCCTGGGCAATCTTTCGCTTTACATGCAACCCTGGGAGAAAATTTTTGATCCTGCTCGGTACAAGCCCTATGATCACCCGGTTTGGATTCGCCTTTACAATCTCCCATTCGAATATTGGAATGGGGGATGCCTGGAGAAAATTGGAAGATCGTTGGGAACCCTAGTGGACATCGACATGGAAATTATAGACAGTGATCTTTATAAATACGCAAGGTTGCAAATCGCAGCGATAAAAACCATTCCTCGGTCTCTAAAGCTTCAGGTGGACGGGGAAACATGGTCCCAGGCTGTAGAAATAGAAGAGGATAGAAGTTTCTGCCTAAATTGCAGATCAAGAAGGCACAAAGAGGAGTCTTGCAATAGCGGGCAGGACGACATAATCCCTAGGCGAGCGGAAAGTGTGAACAATTGCCGACAACTTATCCCTTATGAGTCAAGGGAGCCGAAACCACAACCTATGGTCTCCAGGGACAAGAAAAATGATGGGTTTGGCCTGGATCAAGTTGTTTCATCTGGTGTCATTCCTCATCAGCCATCAGCGGAAATGTCAAAGATGGCCAAACCAAAAAATGATCGGATGGAAATTTACAACTCTCCCTCAGGATCTGAAGTTGACTCTGGTCGTGAAGATGAGTTAGATATAATTGATGAAAGGTGCATTTCTCAATCTGCAATTTCGCACCTGGGTATGGGTAAGCTCAGCAAACAAAGAAAAACCCGTGGCAGAAAATCTTTCAAACAGCTAAGGGAGGAAGAGGCTTCAGCCAAAAACTATCCCAGCATCAAAGTATTTCTGAGTACCAAGGGAGGATCGACCTCCCTTGGGAATCAATGAAGCTCTCTACCTGGAATGTCAGGGGCCTAATGGCCCCTGACAAAAGACGCCTGATTAGGTGTCAACTACAGACTAGTGCAAGAGATATTATTCTCCTCCAAGAAACAAAATTGTCTCATCCAGAAGCTGCTTCATTTTCAAAATACATCAGACCATGGAATGGCGTCTTCCACGAATCGTCTGGTGCCTTAGGTGGAATGGGGATACTCTGGAAAGAGTCTGAGGCCTCGGTAAGAATATTAAGCTCACAAAAAAACTGGTTAGCTGCGGATGTTTTTAGCCTGAATCTTAACACTTGTTTCCTCGTCATCAACATCTACGGTCCTACTGGAACGAAGGAAAAAGCCCGAGTTTGGTTGGAGGTTTTGGGCTTCATCAAGGACCACTCATTCGCCAATATGATTGTGGGTGGCGACTTCAATGCGGTTCTTGAATTATCAGAAAAAAGCGGCAGGCTGAGGTTTGAAACTCAAGTAATGGTTGATTTCAGGAATTTTGTTGCTAGCTCAAATCTGGAAGACTATCAAACATCGAACAGAGTCTTCACCTAGACCAACAGGAGGAAGGACTTTACGGCCATATTGGAGTGTTTGGACAGGTTCTTGTTATCAGTTGGTTGGCACAATCTTTGCTCCACCATTGAGGCCCGCATTTTGCCAATCTCCATTTCAGACCATTTTTCGGTCGAACTTAATCTCCTCACCAGCTCAGATCGTCCAAGGTCTTCTTTCAGATTCATGAACATGTGGTGGCGGGACGACCAACTTTTGAAATTGCTGGAATCATGGTGGAAGGAGCCTCACGTGGGAGGTTCGGCCAGTTTTAAAATTGCCAAAAAACTGCAGCACTTGAAATCCAAACTCAAGACCTGGAACAAGGTAAATTTTTTGAATATTTTCGCAGAAAAGGCAAGAGTTGAGTTAGAACTTCAAGCCCTAAATGAAAAAGTTATCAGAGATGGTATGAGTAATGTGGAATTCTTCAAAGAGAAGGATCTAAAGAATGAATTGTCTGAATTACTAAAAAGAGAAGAAGTTTTTTGGCGAGACAAATCAAGAGAAGTCTGGCTCACTGACAGTGATTCTAATTCAAAAATTTTCCATGCTTCAGTGTTGGCGAGATGTGCGGCAAACAAAATCGAGTCGGTTTATTCAAGTGATGGCTCCTTGAAGAGCGGCACTCAGGTTGTGGGTTTGGAGGCCGTGTCTTTCTTTAAAAATTTATTAGGGGATGATCCTGGCCCAAACAGGGAGAGGGATATCTTGGCTACAATCGATAAAAGGGTGGATGATGCTGATAATTATATGCTAACTGAGCCAATATCATTGGAGGAAGTAAAAGCGGCCCTATTCCAACTTCACCCTGACAAGGCGCCTGGTCCGGATGGCTTCCCTGCTAGTTTCTTCTAGAAGTGCTGGGACTTCTTAGGGATAGACCTGTGGAGAATGATTGAAGATTTCAGGAATTCAGGGAGATTTGTTAAAGACATCAATAACTCTGTCATCACCCTCATTCCCAAGAAATCTGAATGCAGGACCTTTGGCGACTACAGGCCAATCTCTCTTTGTAACACCACCTACAAGCTATTAGCAAAAGTTTTAGAAAACATGCTCAAAAAGATCTTAGGCAAGATCATCGCCCCAGAGCAAACCGATTTTGTTCCTGGGAGGGAGATAACAGACAACATTCTCCTAATCAGTGAAGTCGTGCACTCACTAAAAGTGGCAAAAACACCGGGTATGGTTGTAAAGCTCGATGTCTGCAAAGTGTATGACAAAGTCTCTTGGGAATTTCTGTTAAAGATTATGCATTAGATAGGTTTTAATAGTCACTGGTGTTCACTCATTAGACATTGCATCTCATCGGTGAGATTTTATATTCTGGTTAACGGATCAATGCATGGTTTCTTTGGGGCTACTAATGGTCTGCAGCAAGGGGACCCTATTTCCCTGTCCTTATTCGTTATTATGGCTGAGGCTCTGAGTTGCGCTATCAAAAAGCGACGGCTTCTCCAGGTCTGGAAGGGGATCGCTGTCGCTCCAAATGTCAAGCACATCACCCACACCCAATTCGCTAATGACACAACTTTGTTCGGCGAGGCCAATGTATGAGAGGCAAGTTGTATCAAAGAAACCCTGGAGGATTACGAAATCCAATCGGGGAAAAAAATGAATAAAGATAAGTCAAGAGTCTACTTCTTCAACACAAAGGCGCAATTACAGAAGGATATCGCAGGAATGTTGGGATTTAGTATTAACAAACTTCCGGCTAGGTTCCTTGGCGTACAGATTTTTGAAGGGGCTTGTAAATCAAAACATTGGAACGAAGTCTTGAACAAATGCAAAACAAAGGCGTTATCATGGAAGAGAAAATGGCTCTCCCTGGCTGGCAGATTGACCATGATCAAATTTGTGCTCTTAGCAATCCCAATTTTCACCCTTGCCTATTACGAAGCCCCAAAGAAAATCGAAGCTGGCATAGAGAAGGCTCTAAAAAGGTTTCTTTGGGAAGGATCAAATGAAGAAAAGCGGATCACTCTCATAGGTTGGGACATCGCTTGCAAGCCGAAAATCGAAGGGGGTGCGGGTCTAAGATGCATAGAAAGACAAAATCTCGCTTTGGGTGCAAAACTAGTTTGGAAAATGTACAGACAACTGGAGAAACTATGGTGCCGCATATTGCAAAATAAATATCTAGATGAAAGCTCTCCTTCAAGGATCCTAATAGCTGCCACAACAAGGGGAGGCTCTACAATCTGGAAGTTCATTAAGAAAATCCACTCATTAATCACAAGCCACATAACCTGGCGAGTTGGAAACAACAAACGCGCTAGGTTCTGGACCGACTCTTGGAACGGCTATAGGTGCTTGGCTGATCAATTCGATTTAGAAAAGGAAGTGGAACTTCTGGAAAGCTTGGGTGGAGTTGAATTAGCTAGGTACCTTTCTCCTTCTACATCTTTTGGAGGTGGAAAAGCGAATTGGATCAATCTGCAACATCTTCACCTCGGCCATTCAAAACATAAGGCAATCACAGAAGAACTAAACAATCGGGTAGTCTTGATTTCCAAAGAAGAGGATTCCATTATGTGGTGTGGGGCGAAATCAAGAGAATACTCAGCCAAGTTGGGATATCATATTCAAGTGGAAATTGGTGCAAGGAAAGATTGGTTGGCGCGGTTATGCTGGGATCAAGTAGTGCTTCCCAAAGCCGGGGCATTCCTGTGGATTGCATTTCACAAGCGGTGCTTAACAATGGATCATTTAAAAAGAATGGGAATCGTCAGGCCATCTCGCTGCATGATGTGCAAACATAATGAAGAGGATACAGACCATTTATTCCTCACATGTCCGTTTGCGGCGTCCTGTTGGGATTGGCTCCAAAGTTCTTTTTCTATACCAGGCCCGAGACAGAAGTCATTGAGCGAATTCCTTAATTCATGGAAGATGGGCAATAGTAACGGTCACTGGCATAGCCTGTGGATTTTGGCTCCTTCATTGGTTGTATGGCACATTTGGAAAGAGCGTAACAGGAGAATTTTCAGAGGGGAAGTGCTCCAAAACTCTAGGCTAATTGAAAAATTGAAGGCTGCAATCATCAAAGTAGCAAATAATAGGACAAGAGTTAAATCCAGTTCAAAATTCACAAAATGGGACGAAGAAATCCATAAAATGTGGGATAGCTTAAAAAGGCCAAAGGCTCAGACGCCCTCAACAGAAAAGGTTGATAGGAAAGCTGTTCGGTGGCAAAGGCCTGCGGATCTCCCTTGGAGATTGAATTTTGATGGGGCTGCAAAAGGGAATCCCGGGGCTGCAGGGGCAAGGTGTATCATCAATAACCACACGGGTGAGTGTGTCTGGGCCGCCTCCAAGAACTTGGGAGTAAGAACCAATAACATTGCTGAATTCGAAGCACTTTTGTTGGGAATACATCTTTGCATCAGCAAAGGAATAAAGTCAATCAAAATCGAGGGGGATTCAATGATTTGCATTCAAGCCATCATGAATGGACGCTCGCCTAGTTGATACCTTGATGCATGGGTTGGACAAATTAAGGAACTTTTAGGAAAATTGGAAAATTACAAAATCGGGCATGCCTATAGGGAGGCAAATAAAGCCGCTGATTATCTGGCCAATGCTAGGGTAGGTCAAATGGACGAAGTAATTGTCGACTCCAAAGTGGATCGTTGGATTGGTCTTCTGGAGTTGGTGGCAAGTGACCAGGAGTGGAACCAAAGGTCACCTGTTTAAGGTTTTGGGTCCCAAAATGCTACTCTAGACTGGCGGAAGCCAGAGGATGGGATCCTTGGCTCGTGGGCAGTCTCACTCATATCTTTCGGTAGTCTCCAATCTTGATCCCCCGTACAGGTCAGTGTGGCATGGCGGCCCTATGTCTATTTTCTGTCCCAGGTTGTACTGTAATGAAGTTTCGGGTCGTGTGTTATCTGATCTTGGCTACATTGTCCATCAAACAACTACATTTCCTGTGGGGTACTTGTTTTTCGCTTGGCTATATGTGTCTCATGGCTCAAGGTTCTTGAAGTCAAAGTGAAATCTGAAATCATGGTTTTCCAATTCGGTGTGGCCTGTGTGTGCGCGAAAGAGACTTTGGCATGTCAATATTCCCATCTTTTCATCCGTCAGAACAGAGCTGCTTTGGGCGCGTATGTCGCTCTAGCAACTATGGTGCTCGGGGCAAGCCAACACTGGTGCGACGAAAGAATCTACAAAACTATTTGCGGCGCTCTGGTGGATGTTCACGAATCAAAGGAGTGGGTGGTGGTAAGGTTGAACAGGCTCGTAGCGGGCATCAACGTTACTGCCATAGCAAACACAACAATGGAGTTGTCTACTAGTGGGTGGGTGAGCTTCCTGAAAGTGTATTTTGACCCTGATCTGGTCCTGGATGAGGAAATGGATGTAGACGCGACCGAGGCTTCCAAATGTTTCATGTCAGATGCCTGGGAAGTTTTTCGTGCCGGTGTCAAAAACAACGACATGAGTGCATTTATCCGTTTCATGCATTCGGATTGTGTTTGGATCGGCCCTGATAGCCTTAGGCGTTTGTCTGGTCTGGGTGGTCATCTGGTAATCCTAAACCAGTGTTTGGGGGGCTAGAGGGTGGAATGGAGAAGCTGTTCTTCCTGAGTTTTCATCATCTTGTCTGGTACCTCTTTGTTGTTAGGGTTGTGTGTGGCATCTCGGGAGTATATCTCATTAAAGGTAGTTAAGTTGTTGTTCAGTGTCTTCTTGGATGGCCTGTGGGCTGTAAGCCATTTTGCTCAAAATGTAATAGGGAGTTACCCCCATCATTTTGGTAACACTTATCTATAAAAATATATATATATAATATAAATATAAAAATAATATAATACATAATATTATCATTGTCTTGTTATATATAAATGAAATATATAATATTAATATAAAGAATATATATATATATTAAATATTA
>VDFB02105771.1:55709-75877 GCA_007258455.2 Sequoia sempervirens | reverse complement strand
TTTAATATTTAATATTAAATATATTGATATTTAATATTAAATATAGTAGTATTTATGTTTATTTCATTTAGTTAAGTTAGAGGGCTCTAAACCTTCTCACTTATTTACCTCGCACATCCTTCTCAGTACAAATCACACAGTACAAATATTTTTGGCACAAATCACAGTGTTTCGACACATAACGAAAAAGGTATTTAATGGTACACACATCGATTTCTTAAAAATGTTATGCACTTTTTTCTTGACTCCCAAGGACATCCATTGCATGAATGAAAAGAGATGGCTATTTCTAAAAGTAGGAGAATGGTAAAAAGTGGCTAAAATAGGGAGTGTGACAAAAGAAGAGATTTTCTATTTGTTTATGATGAAAAATATCATCTATCTAGCTAGCCTGTCACGCGATTATCATTACTAATCTCATTTTCATTCCAAAAATATTTGTATTCTTCAAATAATTAATATTTATGTTTATTTAATTTATTAATAAATAATTAATATTTATGTTTATTTAATTTAGTTAAGTTAGAGGGCTCTAAACCTTCTCACTTATTTACCTCGCACATCCTTCTCAGTACAGATCACACAGTACAAATCTTTTCGGCACAGATCACAGTGTTTCAACACATAATGAAAAAGGTATTCAATGGTACACACATTGATTTCTTCATAATGTTATTTACATTTTTCTTGACTCCCAATGACATCCATTGTGTGAATGAAAAGAGATGGCTATTTCTAAAAGCAGGAGAATGGTAAAAAGTGGCTAAAATTGGGAGCATGACAAAAGAAGAGATTTTCTATTTGTTTATGAGAAACGTATCATCTATCCTTTTAGTCTATCACTCGATTATCATTACTAATCTCATTTTCATTCCAAAAATATTTGTATTCTTCAAATAATTTATATTTATATTTATGTTTATTAATAAATAATTAATCTCACAAGGTTAATTCAAAATCACTTTACCTAAACATAATCCACAATTAATATTTAATATTAATATTTATGTTTATTTAATTTAGTTAAGTTAGAGGGCTCTAAACCTTCTCACTTATTTACCTCGCACATCCTTCTCAATACAAATCACATAGTACAAATATTTTCAGCACATAATGAAAAAGGTATTCAATGGTACAATACACACATCGATTTCTTCAGAATGTTATGCACGTTTTTCTTGACTCCCAATGACATCCATTGTATGAATGAAAAGAGATGGCTATTTCTAAAAGCAGGAGAATGGTAAAAAGTGGCTAAAATAGGGAACATGACAGAAGAAGAGATTTTCTATTCAAATGTTTATGATGAAACGTATCATCTGTCTTGTTAGCCTATCACGCGATTATCATTACTAATCTCATTTTCATTCCAAAAATATATCTCACGTGCAAATTTGAGTTTATGAATGTCTTTTGATTGTTTTAATTGAAATTTTAAAAGGTAAATCATGTTACCATGAAGTATATAAAAATATATCATATATAATATAATATAGTATAAGAGAAATATAAATATATATACAATATAACAATATAATATAAATATAAAAGTAATATAATATATGATATTATCATTGTCTTGTTATATATAAATGAAATATATAATATTGATATAAAGGATATATATATATATACATATTACATATATATATATATACATCTTTAACTCTGCTCATGCCTGCTCTCCCACTCCTCCTGCTTATATCCCTCCTTCTTCTCTTTCTTTCTCTTTCCTCCCTCCATATATATATACATATTACATATATATATATATACATCTTACATATATATATAATTAATCTATATCAATGTCAATTATGTATCTATATTAACATGGTGGAATATTTACTTCCAATCTCATCACACATATCAATGTCAATTTCTTATATTTAATATTTAATATTAAATATTAATATAATATTAAATATTAATATTTATGTTTATTTAATTTAGTTAAGTTAGAGGGCTCTAAACCTTCTCACTTATTTACCTTGCACATCCTTCTCAGTATAGATAATACTGTACAAATCTTTTCGGCACAAATCACAATGTTTTGACACGTAATGAAAAATGTATTCAATGGTACACACATCGATTTCTTCATAATGTTATGCACATTTTTCTTGACTCCCAACGACATCCATTGCATGAATGAAAAGAGATGGCTATTTCTAAAAGTAGGAAAATGGTAAAAAGTGGCTAAAATAGGCAGCGCGACAGAAGAAGATATTTTCTATTTGTTTATGATGAAACGTACATCATCTGTCTTGTTAGCCTGTCATACGATTATCATTACTAATCTCATTTTCATTCCAAAACTATTTGTATTCTTCAAATAATTAATATTTATGTTTATTTAATTTATATTTATGTTTATTAATAAATAATTAATCTCACAAGGTTAATTCAAAATCACTCCAAACATAATCCACTTCTATTGTGGAGTAATTAATATTTATGTTTATTTAATTTAGTTAAGTTAGAGGGCTTTAAACCTTCTCACTTATTTACCTCACACATCCTTCTCAGTACAAATCTTTTCGGCACATATCACAGTGTTTCGACGCGTAATGAAAAAGGTATTCAATGGTACACACATCGATTTCTTCAGAATGTTATGCACGTTTTTCTTGGCTCCCAACCGCATTGATTACGTGAATGAAAAGAGATGGCTATTTCTAAAAGTAGGAAAATGGTAAAAAGTGGCTAAAATAGGGAGCATGGCAAAATAAGAGATTTTCTATTTGTTTATGATGAAACATATCATTTGTCTTGTTAGCCTGTCACATGATTATCATCACTAATCTCATTTTCATTCCAGAAATATTTGTATTCTTCAAATAATTAATATTTATGTTTATTTAATTTATTAATAAATAATAAATATTTATGTTTATTTAATTTAGTTAAGTTAGAGGATTCTAAACCTTCTCAATTATTTACCTTGCACATCCTTCTTAGTACAGATCACACAGTACAAATCTTTTCGGCACAAATCACAGTGTTTTGGCACGTAATGAAAAAGTTATTCAATGATACACATCCTATTGTGGAATAATTAATAATTAATATTAATGTTTATGTTTATAAATATTAATAAATTCCATTCATATAAGGCACACCTTTAAACCTTATCACTTATTTATATTATTAATATTAAATATTAATTATTCCACAATAGAAGGTTTAATATTAATATTTATGTTTATTTAATTTAGTTAAGTTAGAGGGCTCTAAACCTTCTATTGTGGAATAATTAATAATTAATATTTAATATTAATATTTATAGATTATAATAAATTCCAATCGATTTAAAGGGACACCTCAAACTAGAAATCAAAACATACTAAATATTAATGTTTATGTTTAAATATTAATATAAACATAAATATTAATATTTAAACATAAATATTAATATTTAAACATAAATATTAATATTTAAACATAAATATTAATATTTAAACATAAATATTAATTAAATAAATAAGTGAGAAGGTTTAGTATGTTTTAATTTTCATATCTAGTGCATCCAATCGGTTTCATAGTGTTTTATTGAATTTTTTTCTTAATTAAGTTTTGAAGTCAGACAAGTTACAATTTAGACACAAGTTTACTTACTAACACAACTTTTTTTGTATGTATCAAAATTCAATTTTTTTTTGTTGGATAAAAGACATCAATATCAAGTGCATAGATATTTTTTAGATTTTTTTTTTATAATCTGCTATTTTTCCACATGTGCAGAACAAAGAGCTTGATTTTAAGTGAAAAACCTATGTTTAATAAAACTAAAAAAAATAATAAAACCAAAATATATTAAAATTATATTTGATGGATAGCTCGTTCCGAGGACTACCATCATCCAGTTGGGTATGTGAAGTTGCCTCCATTTCATCCTCAACCTGAGCCTGGAAACACAAAATTTGGCAGTAAAAGAAGAAAGGAGGAGGAGAAGGGAAAAAAAGGGTGGTTCGAGCAAACCCCCCTTTGAGTGAACCCCCTAGACCCCTTCGAGTGAAGGGGGGCTCTCTCGAACCCCCCCTTTTTTTGTAGTTTTCCTTTGTTTTCATAAAAAAGCATGCCAAAAAGGGGATGACATCACAAATGGGTTTGCTTTAAGGGGGGTTCGAGAGAACCCCTTTTTGGGTTCACACAAACCCACCCTTTGAGCAAAACCCTTTTTGGGTTCACACGAACCCGCCCTTCGAATGAACCCCTAAAAACCCAAAAAAAATTCTTCATAATGTTTTTCAATTTTTCTTCATGAAGGGAATTGTAAACCAGTATTGTGGGATCACCCCTAGATTATGAAGTATATTATCTATGTCTTACTAATTTTTTAAGCTCTATAAGTATGGTAATGAAATTCACAACCTATAAGAAAAATCACACCTATCACAATCATTTTGAGCTGGAAATGTTGGCATGAAATCTTTTTATTTTGGTAGTGGAACTTCCCTAAACCATTGCTTCCTCTATTGTTATTTGTTGCAACTTGCATTAGATTATTAGTCAACTTCATAAACAAGATTTCTACTTCAATTATCATCAGCATCCGCAAAAAAAACTACAAAAAATAATAATTAAAAAATAAATAGAAAAAAACATGTAACCTTGTACATAAGAAGTGGAATCAAAAGATCAAACCCACTTTTTGATAGAGTTGGCCTACCAAAAAATGATGTTAGCCAGAAAATTTATCCAAAATTTTATTATACCTATGTTAGAATTATAGAATTGTACATAGTTTACAAGGAAAACATAACCAAGACAACAAAGTAGAATCATGCTTATGGTAGAAAATTACTTGTAAAATAAAACCAAAAATCACTTAATTGAAAAATAGTGCAAGTGTGAGACAATTAGTTGCAGATCCAACATGAGCCATCCCATGCGTCATCAAAATTATGGGGCAGACTAGGTCATCTTAAATATGACTTGAACCATAAATAAATACTCACTCCAACAATTTGAAACACCATATAATGAAGAAACATGGTCCAGTTGCAAGGAATCAAAGGACTTGTAATAAAGACTATATAGAGGCTAGAAAAGTCTCATAACTCACAAGGATATAACATAATTATTTAAGTGATGTCATAGGTCAATGCTAGTGTGACCATGGTTATAGAATAATATAAATCATTTTAGTCATTAGATTAGATTCTCCATCTAATGGTTTTCACTCCATATGGGAGTAGTTAGAAATGACAAAGTGAAATGATGCATAATTGGTGTCTCTCTAGCTCAACTCTTCCCTCATGTAGTGGTGTGTCTTTTAAACAATATAAGAGGTCATTCTTTCTAGGTATCGTATCATTGGCTAATGATAGTAAAGTTGGCACATGGGTCCCAACTACAAATTATTTATCTTTAAAAAGTTATCTCTATTTCTCACGTGCAAATTTGAGTTTATGAATATCTTTTGATTGTTTTAATTGAAATTTTAAAAGGTAAAGCATGTTACCATGAAGTATATAAAAATATATTTATATAATATATAATATAATATCGCATACAATGTTATATATATATAATCATTATCTTAATATAAATAAATATATCATATACAGATGAAATATATAATATAATATAGTATAAAAGAAATATAAATATATATACAATATAACAATATAATATAAATATAAAAATAATATAATATATAATATTATCATTTTCTTTTTATATATTGACGAGGGTGCAACCCAAGACATAGAAAATTAACACACCAAACAGAGAATGATATTTTATTATTCTGAAAATAATCTTCTTACATGTAGAGGATATGATATCCTCAAGTTCTAGAAATATGCAAACTACAGAATTATAGAAAAACCCCTTTTCCCAGTATGCAAACTTGTCCCCAAAAAACTACACCAAAAATTAGAAATTTGCCCATAAATAGAGCTCCCTTTTTAGTTTGGAGCCAAAACAACATTCAAATTTGAGTTTTTGGCGGTCTGGCACCGAAAATTACAACTTGAAATTCAAATTTCAAAAGTACATTCGAAAATTAGTATCTTCTAGAAAGTGTGCCAACTTCCGGGAGCCATAACTTTTGATCTGGGACTCCATTTTTTCAAACCATTGGAAAGGTCTTAGAGTCAAGAACGTGCTCGAAATTAGCTACACCGATTCTGACAAGTTTCAGGGTCATTTTGGGACCGTTTAGTGCCTCAAATCTGACCTGGAAGGTTTTCAGGTGCAATTCTGAGAGACTAAAACTACAATATCTTTCAACCCAAGAATAGAAAAGCAAAACCGTAAATTGAGAATTAAATTATGACGAAAAGGGTATCCATAAATGCAAAAACATCTAAGAAACTACCAACATGAAATGAAACTCTTTTTTTTGGGTGTAGGATTGCCCTTACACCACTGGATGCTCCTGCATCAGACACCTAAGGTAGCTTGAGAAGTGACCCCGTCATGTCTCAGATGGTTGAGGAAAACCCAAACAGTCAACCTCTACCTTAGATAGCCAGGATGAATCTTCCATAGGCCTTCCTCTCCATTTCACCAGATATTCTTCATACTGCCTGTTTCTGGTACTCCTTCCCACACGATTATCCAAGATTGCTTCAATCTCCTCCTTCTTTGAAGTAGGTGCTGGAATATCATACTGCCCTATTACTGGTGCTTCCTCTACACCACCTTCATGATACTCTTTCAAATCTAAAATGTTGAACACAGGGGAAATGTTGACTCCATTTGGCAACTCTACTTCATATGCATTCCCTGAATCATGCTTCTCCAAAATCTTGCAGGGACCAAATTTCTTCATCTTCAATTTGTTATAGGTTCCCACTGGAAACCTTTATTTTCTCAAGTGGACCATTACTTCATCACCAATCTAAAACTCCTTATTCCTCATTTTTTGATTTGCCTTGGCCTTATACTGCATATTCATCTTGTTAATATGTTCTCTTACCTTCTCATGTATATCCTTGATGTACTTTACAAAATCTTCAATTTTAGCACTTATCTTCTTTTCTTGGTCCATCTTCCTCAATTCTGGAGTTGTTTTGGGGCTGCCTCCATACACAATCTGGAATGGTGATCTACCAATGCTTCTATTGATAGAATTGTTGTAAGAAAATTCAGCCTGTGGTAAGATCAAGTCCCATCCCTTGGGTTTATCTCCTACCAAGCATCTCAGTAGGTTACCTAGACTCTTGTTCACAACCTCTGTCTGCTCATCTGTTTGTGGATGGTGTGCAGAACTAAACTTCAACTCCGTTCTGAACTTCTTCCGCAAGGTCCTCCAAAAGTATCCCACAAATTTGGTGTCACAATATGAGACAATACTCTTTGGCAGACCATGTAGCCTTACCACCTCTTTGAAGAACAAGTCAACAATGTGGACTGTATCATGGGTTTTCTGACACAAAATGAAATGTACCATTTTTGAAAACCTGTCAACCACCACAAATACTGAATCATTCCCTCTCTGTGTCCTTGGCAAACCAAGAACAAAATCCATACTTATATCCTCCCACGACCTCTCTGGTACAGGTAAGGGCTGATATAACCCTGTATTTTGGCTCACTCCTTTAGCCATCTGACATACCCTGCAACTCTGTACATACTTCTTTACATCCTATGACAACTGAGACTAATAATAATGCTCACTGATAATGGCAATGGTCTTATCTTGATGAAAATGTCATGCCATTCCCCATTATGCTTCTCCTTAATCAAGTTCTCCCTCATGGAACTCCTCGAAATACACAATTGGCTTCCCTTAAACAACATGCCATCCTGAATTATGAAATCCATCCACCTTGTCCCGTCCACTGTAACAGGCTCCTTGCAAGCTTTCCAAGCCTCTGCAAAATCAAGATCTTCTGGATATAATGTTTTGAGTTCATTGAACCTAACCACTTCAATTTGCATCTCTGTCATCAATTTTTGCCTCCTACTTAAGGCATGCACGCAGCCCTATTAGATATCCCACTCATACTTTACATAACAAGGTATAGCTCTGCCAAAATTCTACCATTTCATATGCCTTTGATTTAATTTTTCACGACTATTCAAATCTTGTAATGCTGACTGATGGGTATACAAAAATTCCTTGACAGCGGATAATGCCTCCATTTCTTTAGTGCTTGAACTATTGCATAAAATTCCTAATCATATACATAATACTTTCTCTTGGCATCATTTAACTTTTCACTGAAATAGGCAATGGGCTTACCTTCTTGGCTCAACACTGCTCCAACGGCACAACCACTGGCATCACAATGCACCTGAAACACCTTATTGAAATCTGGGAGGGCTAGAACAAGCTACTCTATCACCTTCTATTTCAACAGTTCAAAAATTTTCGCTGCTCCAGTGCTCCACTTGAACTCTTTTCTATCCACTCATTGTTTCAGTTAGGGGTGCACAAATACTATTGAAGTTTCTAATGAACTTTTTGGAAAAACTAGCCAAACCATGGAAAGATCTCACCTCAATAACAGTTCTTGGGGTAGGCCATTCCAGAATAGCCTTCACCTTCTCTAGGTGCATCTTGAGACCTTCTGTCGAGACAACAAACCTCGAGTACACTAGCTCCTTCTTCACAAAACTACACTTCTTCAGATTAATCAATAATTTCTCCTCTTAACTTCTCAAAGGCTCTCCGAATATGCATCAAATGCTCATCTAAAGTCCTATTGAAAATCAAAATATCATGTAAAAACACAATAACAAAACTTTCCAGAAACTCTTTCAGTACCTCATTCATGAGCCACATGAATGTGCTCGTGCATTGGTTAGCCCAAAAGGCCTGACTAACCACTCGTATAGGCCCTCTTTGGTCTTGAAGGCAATCTTCCATTCATCTCCCTCTCAAATCCAAATCTGGTGATAACCACTCTTCAAATCAATCTTTGTGAAGTATTGAGCTTCACTCAAACAGTCCATCAAGTCATCCATCTTTGGTAGGGGAAATTTGTACTTGATTGTTATCTTGTTTATGGCCCAGGATCTGTACACATCCTCCACTCCCCATCCTTCTTTGGTGCTAGTACTACAGGTACTACACACAGGCTCAAGCTCTCTCGAATCAAACCCTTTCTCAACAACTCTTGAACTTGTCTGTTTAACTCCTCATTTTTTGCCAGAGTCATTCTATGAGCTGACTTATTTGGCAAACTAGCTCCAAGGATCAAGTCAATATGATGACTAATCTTCCTCACTAGTGGTAAACCCTCAGGTATGTTATCAAAAACAATATCCTGAAACTCATCCAACAACCCAAAAACTTCTACTGGCACCTTCTCATATCCTCCTTACCCACTCTAGGAATTAATGCATAGCACACACGCTCATGCTTCATACCTTCTAAAAAATTTCTTCCATCAGCATAACAGATTCTAGCACTACTGCATCCCTTTTCTTCGGCCTCCTTCAGGAGTTTCAACTTATGACGAACCCCATCCTTCATCAGGGAATAAGTGTTTGCATGGCCATCATGTATAGCTCGCCTGTCGAACTGCCACGGCCTCCCCAACAACATGTGGCATGCATCCATTGGGATGACATCACAAAGTATCTCATATTGGTAGCTCCTGATCTTGAACTTCACCAAGCAATGCTCATTGACCAAAACTTTGTGGTTCTTCTGCAACCAGGCAATCCGATATAGATGTGGATGCCTTTCCCTCTTTAGCTTCCACTTTGCAACCATCTCCTCTGACACCAAATTATTAGTGCTCCCACTATCAATAATGACATCACAACATTTGCCTTCACATTTGCACCTTGTGCGGAACAACTTCTTCCTTTGTTCGGGTTCCTTCTCTTCAGTCACCAGTGCTCTTCTAATCACTAGGGCTTCTCCCCTTTCAACATCATCTGAATGTTCAGATTGAGCCTCTTCATCTGCATGTGCAACCCTTCCACGACCTTCCGGCCTTTTGTCTGCCCTTCCTTGATGTTGCAGACATTCATAGGCTCGATGTCCTTCTTCACCACACTGGAAACACGTTCCTCTGAAACCACCTCTTCTGGATCCTTTTCCAGATCTCCCTCATCCTCTACCTCTTTGATCACCACTGTTTTGATCACAAGGGCGGTAGAAGTTATCATTTTTCTGGTTTTGACTAGTACCCACATCTTCATTTTTCTTCTCATCATCATTTCGGCTTCCAGAAGATCTTCCACTGCCCTTTCCACTTTAACCTCCTCGTCCTTTTTGCTCACTGTCAAATCTTTTGTTTAGCTTCTCTTCAACTTTCAGAGCAAACTAGTACGCATTCTCAATGGTGGTCATTTTGACCAGGCTTAGCTCCTCTTGAATGCTCGGTCATAACCCATTAAGATAACAAGCTACCTTCTCCTTGCTGGCCTCTGTATGACCCATTCTGCTGATCATCTTGTGAAAATATTTAGTGTATTCTTTCACATATTTTCTTCCTTGCTTCAACCTTTGTAATTTCTTCAACAGATCTAGTTCGCAGTCCACTAGTATGAACTGCTTTTTCAGTTTCTCCACCATGCGATCCCATCTAGTGATCTTGCCTTTTCCTCTTTAGTTTCTCTCCAACTGGGCCTCTTTCCACCAAATACTGGTATGGCCCTTTAGCTTCATTTTTGCAAACTTGACCCAATCTAGGTCCTCTATCTCCTCATACTCAAAATATTCTTCCAACTCATTGATCCAGTCGATCAACTCTTTCAGGTTCAAACTTCTGGAATAACTGGGGACTTTTGCTCTCGGTCTTTTCCCAATCTTCAAAATGGCCCTTATCAACTGCATTTGGTCTTGATGAATTGCTTCTTCTTCCTCTTCTACATTTGAATCTTCCTCCTCTTCTTCCTCCTCACTTTCTTCTCTCCTCGGGTTTAACCCTCTTCTCATCTGCTCCTACAATGCATCAATCTGTCTCTGGAGGGCTCTGAAACCCTCAGCCACCAGTGGATCTCTTCCACCAGTATTTCTATTGCCTTGATCACCTTTGGCACCACCACGCCTACCAGGCATCACTCTTGGAGGCATCTTTCTTGACCTCGACCCACAACCACGGTCCTGGTGCGAACTGCCTCACAATCGGTGATCTGTCCACACACTCAAAAAAACCTCGCTTTGATACTACCTGATGAGGGTGCAACCCGAGACACAAAAAATTAACACACCAAACAGAGAATGTTATTTTATTATTCTGAAAATGATCTTCTTACATATAGAGGATCTGATATCCTCAAGTTCTAGAAATATGCAAACTATAGAATTACAGAAAAATCCCTTTTCACAGTATGCGAACTTGTCCACAAAAAGCTACACTAAAAATCAAAAACCCGCCCATAAATAGAGCTCCCTTTTTAGTTTGGAGCCAAAACAACATTCAAATTTGAGTTTTTTGGCATTCTAGCACCGAAAATTACAATTTGAAATTCAAATTTCAAAAGTACATTCGAAAATTAGTATCTTCTAGAAGTCGCCAACTTTTGAGCCATAGCTTTGATCACGGGACTCTTTTTTTTCAAACCGTTTGAACCATTAGAAAAGTCTCAAAGTCAAACGTGCTCAAAATTAGCTACCTTGGAAGTATTGGCAAGTTTGAGAGTCATTTGGGACCGTTTAGTGCCTCAAATTGGCACGAAGGTTCGAGGAATGCAATTTTGGGGAGACTAAAATTACAATATCTTTCAACTTAAGAATAGAAAAAATAAAGAAAGTAAGTTGGGAGTTACATTATGATGAAAATGGTATCCAAAATGCAAAAACATCAGAAACTACCAGCATGAAATGAAACTCTTTTTTTTTTGGGTGATCACCGGGATTGCCCTTACACTCTTTTGGATGCCCACATCATATATAAATAAAATATATAATATAATATAAAAAGGATATATATATATATATACAATATAAATGTAAAAGATGCGTCAACCTTACTTACTAAACATGGAAATCTCAAAGAATATTCACATTTCCAATTAAGGATATTGACACAAAATTCATTTCCACCTAAGAATAATGAAACAATATATATATATATATATATATATTAATAAGATATCTCCAAGGAAATTACAATGTTGAAGGTAACAATTTACATCAAGTAGTGTCACAACATCTATTTCAATGTTACATGTGTAAGTACAACTCAATGATTACATCAAGTTCAGAAATTAAGTTACAATTGACTATGCAAGCCATACAAGTAATACAAGAAATGTATATAAATATCCATATGATGAGAAAACCTCGGTGCTCGACTGCCATGACACTGCTTTATCTTTCACAAAGTTAAGACCAAGAGTGGGTCTAGGCGCCTTTTCCGCCCAATTACGAAATATAAATACTTTCCCGGATTTCTTCCTAGCTTGAAGAAAACTCCAACCCTACGTGAGGAGCCTAGCAACTTGGAACAGAGAAGCAGGAGGGAATTCTCGATGCAAGCCTGATGCTTATATGCAATCTTAATGTAGAATGACATATTTCTTGCATGCAGGATGTGGCAAAGACTAAATCAATAATTTCTAGGCTATTAAAATTCCATCTATTTCAATGGTGCATATGCTTGGCCAAGCAACAAAATAACAAAATTTGATAGTTTCGAAAAGGGAAACTATCATCTCTGTAAATCCACACTTGGCATCGTGTCTCGGAAGTGGTTTCATAAAATACATGCAGTATGAATTGTTTCATGCTTACAATATTTCAAGTGTTTTCTTTCATTCAACTTTTTCAAGTATAGTTTCATCAAGTTTCTAAATGTTATACAATTTGATATCATTAACTATGAAATATCAAATAAATAATAGTCCAAAGCAAATGACTATTTATCTATTTAAACTCTTATGTTTCACATAATAAGTTAGTGTTTCAATGGTTTTACTATTGTCTGATTGAATTTCAATAAAAACTCATAATTCACCATGCATGTCAAATATATTCATAAAAGATTTGAATTACTCTTCAGAATTCTAAATATATATATACATATATAAATGTATATATAAATATATATTCACATATATATATAAACACTTACATATGTTCAAGAAAGTATATATATGACAAGAATGAAACTCAGAATTTACACTTATCATCTAAAAAATAGATTTTTACATCAAGACATAATTATAAATTAGAATGTGTGTGTGTGTGTGTGTGTGTGTGTGTGTATGTATGTGTATATATATTTTACATATGAGAAAAATATAGAATTCTGAGAAACCATAATCTTGCTGAAAGATGCATATATTTATATAACATATAAAATTAAAGAACAGTGTACAAATTTTTTAGAAAACATGCTATATATATATATATATCACTGTCAAATTGTTGTGATTATTTCATAGCCCATAATTGGTTGTGAAATTACAATTTGAAAAATTGACAGAATCAAAGTTTGCATTCAACAGAGGAGAAATTCGATCTGTTTGCAAAGCTAAGTATTTATACTAGAAACTAAGTTTTAGCATTGAATAAAAACTCAAGGCTAAATATAATAAAACATATCTAAGTTTATTTTTGCAACAGTATGAATTAAGGGAGATGAGGTAAGAATCTAAAATATAGGTTCAAGTTTTTAAACATTGAAAAGAATTCAATGGTAAAAGGCCAACGAATAGGTAGAATATGTAACAACCAATTTGTGTGCAGCTACGCACTGTAATTCAACATTTTTTATATGCATTTTTTTATTTTTTAATAAAAATAACAATCTATTCCATTTCTTTTATCTCAAAATCTCTAGTTTTCAAATATATAAAACAAAGTTTCTCCATTATTTGCTTGTAATCAGCAATACAAAACAGCTAAAATATTGGCTATAGCAAATAGTGGTTTATATATATACATATATATGATTATATTTTTTTCTATATATTTGTATATATATATTTGCTTAGAAATATGTGGTGTATATGTTTTCTACAAAGAATACATAATCTCATTGGGGATTTTCTATAGAAAAATAAATTCTAATTGAGATTTCTATAGAAAATACAATATACAATTTCAAAGCAATATTCTTCTTAAAGTAAATTAAATCCAACAAAATGATTCATTCATACGCACATCTGGAATAGAGTTTTCATGAAAATAAATAATTAAAAACTTGGAGTCCAACACTAATTTGATAAATTTGCTCTGATTCAGTTGTCCTTATTCTATTCTTCTTTTCCCGATTTCACCCAAATCAACCGTTCTTGCTTGCTTCAAATTTTGTTTTCAGAAAGATAAATGATAAAAGATGAAAGAAAATAATAATTTAGAATGCATGCTTTTGTTGAGAATTAAAGAGTTTTATAAACTTTTATTTAATTTTTTATAATAATTCAGAATGCATGCTCTTGTTGAGAATTAAAGAGTTTTATAAACTTTTATTTACTTTTTTTTCACCTTTATTTTGCTTTGTTTTATGTTTTGTTTCAAAAATCTTCCTATATTTTAGTTTATTCTAAGTTTTCTAATAAATCTGATTTTAAAATAAAGCAAGATTTGTTTTCTATGCACACATTATCCACAATTTAACAAAATAAATAACATCTTAATCTTCAAATAAAATATTAACTAAAAATATACTAAACTAATTATTTTATTTATATGCATTTTAAATTACCACTAATTAATTTAAATAACATTGCAAAGTAAAACAATATAAACAATTAATTAAATAACCTCTTAAATGCAATTTTAATATGATTACTAAGTGGTGTGTGCGTGCGAGAGGATCTATTCCAACTTAACCTTGTCAGGTGGCTAATCTCCTCTACCTTAACCACACTCTTGGTCTTCGACAAACCTGCATCTCATATAACTCAGACACCCATTAATAGATTAGTATCCAAAAATATAATCAAAGAAATACATATCATTCTCTAAGTTACATCATAATAATCATCACATCTCATTTTTATTGAAATAAAATATCATCCATTGCATTTCATCTTTCAAATAAAATAAACATTCACCTTATTCCTTATTCAAACTTCACAACAATTATTCTACCACACACATTTATTCATGTTCCAATTCCACATAAAGTAAAAAGCAACCTCATCCAAGTCTGAGATGTGACAATAAATCTATAAATATATAAATAATATAGTATATTATAAAATATAATATATAAATAACTTAGGTTTGCAATCAATAGTTTATTGCATTCAAATAGAGTTTTCCATGATCTAAAGTTTTCTTCCAACATTAGTTTTGCATTTTTCAACATAAAGAAATTCCTAGCTAGATCTTTTACTTCTTGGCAACACTAAAAAATATCCCCAACGATTTTTGGGTTTGAACGTTTCCTATTTCGACTAGTGTTTACATAGTTGACGAGCATTTTTTTAACCTAATGATGACTTTCCAAACTTTGGCAGGTGCTTCAAATTTATTTGTGGAATTTTCTCACCCTACTTCCTATAGATAAGGTGGACTTTGGCTCTTGATTTTACCAGAGGCACATTGTTTAAGTAACTAGGAGGCTAATAAATGATAAGGGACACAATTGTGTCATTAGTCTATTTGGGCAACTAAACAACTATGCTAACTAATAGCACACCATTAAAGTGTTATGAGATGTATTCACTTGAAATTTTTTTGTAATTGGTCCTTATAATAAAAATATAATACATTATAGATTATAAATATAATAAATATTATATTATATCAGATTATATTATAGTATTTATTAAAGGCTCATCCAAGGATTTGTACTTAAAATAGGAGCTGTCAGAAATGGTAAGGTCAAAGAAGTGTGTCATTAATCCTTTTGTCCAACTCAGCTTTTCCTTGAACCAGTGGTGTACCTTATAAATAATGTCAAAATTACTTGATGGTGTGTGTTGCACTATTGGTGGGTGTGTTGTGAAAAGAGAGCATGCTTGAATAATAAGCCAACAACTATAAAGGTATAATTAAGTCATGGGATAGGCCCCACAGTTATTATTCAAACATACAAATACCATGTCAACATACTTAGGGTCAATGAAATCCATGTATCAACATAACGCAATAACACATCTTAAAGAAAGCTTATTTAAAGAAATTATGTTGTAAATATATATCACATTGCTATGAGAGGTTAAAAATTTTCATACACCCATTTGGTTTAATTTTTTGACTTTATGGTTAATGAGGAACAAAAGAGATACTCGAGCATAGTCTATTAGACACTTGTGACGATAGTGCAATAGTATGAGTGTTCAGTTTGAGTGGATACGAGAAATTATGTTGGGAGAGGATATTATCTTGGCATAGAAAATGTATTTCAACTCAAAGAATGAAATAAACTAGCAATTGCACCTTAGTGTGCAATGGGTTCGCCGAAGAAGTGTGGAAAGCAATACCAACAAGGAAAATTTTGGAGGAGTGATGGGGAAAGCAGCGAAAATTGGCAGCAAACAGCCGAAAAAATGGCATTGGAGAAAGTAAAACAAATTAAATGCCATTAAACACCAGTCGTCTGCAAAAAGATTTTCCATGGAGACCACTCCAAATATCTATCATTATATCTACGTAGGAGTAGGAAGACCAGGCTGTAAGCACATTGTGTCATGCCACAAAATTTAATTTTTTTCTTGGTAGAAGAAAGAGTTATTGTTGGGTCACCGTTTGAGCATGTCACTTTGCACGACAGACTTAATGAGAGTAAGTGCCCTAAATGTTTGCTTGGCTCCATCTTACCCTTTGTTGTTTTCAATCAATGGCTGAAAAACTTTAAATGGTCGACAGATGATAACAACCCTTAGATTGTACTTTTTAGCTTTGTCTTGTTGAAATAGGAAATGCCTTCGGCATAAATAATGTTGGAAAAAGTGTTCAGGATATATTGGAGGTTTCACAACCAAGCAAGAAACTATAATAAATTCATAACTTCATATCCAACAATGAATTTTCAAAGGTATTTTGTTAACAATATGGGAGTTATTTTGTATGATTAAATTAAATTTTCTTAGACTCTTTTAAGTGGTTTCAAAATTCATGTTAGTAGTTGATGATGTTCTCAAAACCATTCAAAGTTTCGACAAGCAAATTTAAAAACTTTGTATTTCAAATAAAACCAAATATTAATAATAACATAGGATCTCATATGTGCTAGCATTAGAGATATAATTAATGTGTATTCCAAGCTTGAGGACATTAAATGCTAACCTATAAAGATGAAGTAAATTACCAAAATGAGCATTTTAATAAGCAATTGTGGGAGAATTGGTGGGAGTAAGAAGACGAGTTTGAAAGAGATCATTCAAAGAGGATTACAAAGGAAATCCTAACAACCAAAGTCTTCAAAATTGAAAATCCCTTTTTGTAATAATAGATTTTTCATTATCAAACTTCACAAATTAAGACTTTGTCATTCCCTTTTTAATGACAATCATACCAATAATTGGATAAGTTGTTTCTTTAGGTCATAATAACTTTCCTTTGAAATTTAGAGGTATAAATCCCTTATGATTTAATTTTAATTATGGGTTTAATTTTAACTGTATAACAGAAAAGCAAAAGAACTAAAGAAATAGAAAAATATACACAAAAACCAAATTTATCATTGATTTATACGAGCAACAACTCAAAGGTTATTAGTTATAGAATATGAACATGTATATGTAATACATCATAAATTTTAGTTTGAAAATAAACGAAACAACTCAAGAACTGAAAAAAAAAAAGAAGTAAGAAAAGTGTTCAAAAAATATTGTAGGTTTTGAAACCTATGTGAACCTATACCTAGGTATTCTGATAAAGGGAAAAATAAATCCTCACTCACAAACCCTAAAAAATATACATGCAACTCATAAAATGCTTTAAAAGACATAAAAATTGCAAGAAGTGTCTTAGTTTCTCATTCAACTCTCCAGAAATTACATAATAACAAAGCAAGGAACAATATTATCTCTAGAAAAACTTCAGCTCTTGCTCTGTAACTTTCTCACTCTGGCTGTTTTTTTGAATTTTTGTCCCCGCTTTGATTTGACTGCCTCATGGACTAGTTGGGAGGGGGGCCAAGAAGGCTCCCCATTCCAAGGTTGTTGTCTCTTTGTCTAGTGATGTGCTTGTTGTGGCAATGACTAGTTTTGTTGTTTCCCATGTGAATTCTCCTTCTCGTACCTCCATCCTTCCCCTAGGGGGAAGGATTGGAGATATTTCTGGCAAGTTCCCTTTGTCCCCTTCTCTTGGGTTAGATTCTTTCTTTTTTGAAGAAGAATCGACATCTTATGTGGAAAAACTGGTGGGTACTAGCTTGCCAGCTTCGGGTAAAAGGTTTCCAAAGTCTTCCTCTTGTTCTGTGACTGGTTCAGAAGTCAATGTCCCTAAAGCTTTGATGTTGAAGGCTATGGATAGCCTTAAATTGACGTTGGTTGGAAAATTTTTGGCCTATCGTCTCAATATTGAACAGGTTCGTCACTGGGCTACCTTGACTTGGAATCTTAAAGGCAGTGTCTCCATTAATGCTATGCCAAGAGGTATCTTCCTTTTCTCTTTTGTGGTTTATGAAGATATGTTGAAAGTGTTAACGGGCAACCCCTAGGATTTTGATGTTGCCTATAAGAATTTTCTTTCCCTTTGCAAGTGGAAACTGAGGTTTGATCCTACTATTGACTTGGGGGCTACGACTCCAACTTGTGTTTTCCTCCCTAGGTTACCCCTTGAATTCTAGATGGGTATCCTGAAAGAAATTGCAAATTCTTTTGGCAACCTTTTGGCTATAGACAAGATCACGCAAGAAAAGTCTAGACTTGTTTATGCTCATATTTGTGTAAATGTGGCTATTAATATAATTCTGCCAACTTCTATTCTCCTTAAGTATAAATTTAGAAATTAGACACAACCCCTTGAATATGAAAATGCCTGTCATTTCTACTAGCTTTGTAAGAAATTTTGTCACCTCATGGATTCGTGTGAGAAAAGGCCTATTGATGGAACCTTTGAAATCGAGCATTCTCTTTTTGAGCAGGTTCCTAAGCCCCTCGCTGCTATCCCTGTTGCTTGCCCCCTGATATCTCTTATGTCGTTGTGGATGTTGTCCTCCCTACAAAGGATGTCTCTACTTGTGGCTTGGTTGTTGCACCTGCAGAGCCTCTTGTTGTTTCTAGTGACTTGGCTAGTTTGAACCTCTTGAATGTTGTCCCTGTCGATAGTTTCCCAACCCCAGTCTTTTGGAAAGATGGGAATTCTACTATTGGGGTGGATAAGAATATTGAAAAAATGGATGAAGTTAAGGGGGCCCCTCAGATGGCAGCCAAGTTGTAGTCCAACGAGGGTGTGGTTCTTTTTTTGAAAGGTGGAGCTGAATTGGAGGAAGGTGAATTAGTGTATTCATACCCCCAATCTGTCCTTGGAGGAAATGCCATTTTTGTTTTAGAAGGAGGTAGGAAAATTGAGTGACTCCCTAGCCTTGTTGGGGTTTCCTCCTCACCCCAATGACAAAGAAGATGAGGATGACTGGTTACAAGCACCTAATAAGTCAAAAAAGAAAAAGAAATCAGATGTAGGAGGGGGAAATAAGGTAGGAAGACCATCCCAAAAGGATTCCAAGAACAAGGATACAGTGAGGGATGTGGTTGTAGGAAAACAAAGAACCTTGGATTCGATCACAAGATCGAAGTCCAAAAAGAAGTAGCCCTGGCTACTCCTTTCTGGGCCTATGGTGTTGTTGTTCCTGGTTTGTTTCTCTATGAAGTTTCTCTCTTGGAATATCAAGGGCATAAATAACCCTTATAAATAATTTTTGGTTAGAACCTGTTTCCTAGACAATAAAGTGGATGTTTTACTCCTTCAAGAAACCAAAATGAAGAAGGATACCTTTGATAAGTTGATTTTGAGTATTTGACATGGAGCGAATTATTTTGTCAGTGAGGCTGAAGGAGCCTTGGGGGGAATTGTTACTCTTTGGAATCCCTCAAAATTAAAAGGAACTTTGAGCTCTGCTAGTAGGAATAGTCTGATGGTTTCTCTAGAAGATTTGGCTTCTCAGGGGAAATGAAATTTAATTAATATATATGCTCTTAATTTCAGTAGGGACGGGTTGTAGCTTTGGGAGGATTTGAATGATGCTATAAAAAATAGAAAGGATGACCATTGGATGTTGGGAGGGGATTTCAATTCTCCCCTCCTTCCTTCAGAAAAGTCTAGGGGGCTAGATGATTATATTGATAGTATGATAGAACTGGCTAATTTCCTAAATTCTATTATGCTTATTGATATTCCTCTTCAT
>VDFB02105771.1:0-43589 GCA_007258455.2 Sequoia sempervirens | reverse complement strand
CATGCATGACACTCTACTACATCTTCTTTCTTTCCTGCATTCAAAATATCATTAGAAAGATATTTACAATTACCTACAACTCTCCTCTCTTCATGTTTTATCCTTTTGATACTTTTTCTTTTTAATCTTCTCTTTGTTGTCCTATTTTATGAGAGCGTTCCTCCCGTATCTCTCATCCCAAAATTTCACATCCTCCTTAACCATTTTTTCCAATACATCTACTTCATCTAGGAGATTTTTAAATTCTTCATGGTACTCCCTATTTTCCACTTCTTCCCATTATTGTTACCAAAATAAAATTCTTATGGGCCTCCTCAAGACCCATCCCATCCTCTAAACTGCTACAATTTCCTCATTTCTCACATCACAAAACTCCAATCCTCAATACTCTTTGGTTCGATTGCAAATTGCCTCACATTTGAAAATATGTTTACACACTCAATAACCTCTACTCCATAAATATTTTGTGTGGTTGCTCTTGCAAGTTGCACATACGCATGCAAAAAAAATCACACACACTCCACCCTAGGTTCTGGTGTAAGCCACTTCCAATCGACACTTTTTCCTCCACACTTAGGAACACTAGCTTTGATACCACTGATGAATGGAAAAATAAATCCTCACTCATAAACCCTCAAAAACATACATGCAACACATAAAATGCTTGAAAAGACACAAAAATCTATGAGAAGTGTCTTAGTTTCTCATTCTAACTCTCCAAAAATTACATAATAACAAAAAAATATGAAATTACAATTTTTAGCAGCCACGTGGATTGGTGAAATCCATTTCAAAACTGATATTAAACTGAATTATAATAGAAAAAAATAATTACAAAAATTATCTCCTTAAATCAATCTTCTTTTACAAGATTCTAGCTTTGCAACCTACAACCTTTAGAGGAAAACTCTACTGCCATAAACCTTTGATTCACAAATCAATTTGATACTACACATACATCTTCAAACCTACAAAATCATGGTTTTTTATGTCTTCTCCTCCAAGAACTATGTCCAAAACCTCTCCTCCAAATTCTAGAAAATGACAATTTTAAAATTGTCAAATCTCAACCTTCAACACAGCAACAACCACCTCCATTTGCTGTAACTCCCATATTCCACATCCAACCTGGGAAGAATGCATTGAAACTACATTCCAAATATTAAATTCTCAACCAAAAATAAAAAATCAAAACCACTCCCAAGAAAAGACAACAAATTCGATTCCACTACTAGAAAATAGGCCCAATTTTGGAAAAGTTGTAGTCAACACAACATGGGCAACTAGATTTTTCCATGCTACAATTCAGGAGCTTTAATGAGTTGCCTCAACTTGTAAATTCTCAAATACCCACGCCTAGATTTCCTTTTTTGCCTTTTTGAATTCAACAAATCAAGATTTACCTCCTAAACTATCTCTCACATCAATATTTTGCAATAATTTAATAAGGCCAATTATTTAATATATTATTTAGGCATGATATTGCAATTTATTTATCCTACAACATAAAATACCAAACCTTAGGAAATTAAAGTAAAATACTCTCTTTTTGGTTGATGCAAGATTGTTAATCAACCTTGGATGCTCCTACATCATATTCACAACCTGTGATTTACAATGTTTTTTCAAAGATGTTTCAACAACAGTTTATGGATTGTTTTGTAAGAATAAATTTAATATTTTTGGCTTCATCAATTGGTTTCAAAAATATTGTTGGGATATGATGAGGTTATGAAAGTCATTTAATTTTTTAACAGACAAATATTAAGTTCATATTTTAAAAAGGCCACGTGTTAACAAAAGGAAAAAACACAAACACGTCATTATAAATGACACCATCAATGCACACAAGGATCGAGGACATTAAATACCAACCTATAAATTAAATCATCAAAAGAGGCACTTTAACAAGAAATCACCAAAGAATCTATGAGAGAAAGGATATGAATTTTGTAAGGAAAGCTAGATGCGGAAACAACTCTCCTAACATCAAAACCTCAGGGAAGAAAGCAGAGACACTTTTAAATTTTACAATTATAGTCGAATTAAGATGCACTTGAAAGAAATAACAGAAACAGAGTATTTGACAAACACATATGAACACCAGATATACGTGGGAAAACCCTTACGGGAGAAAAACCCACCACACCAAGAGAAATCACTTTGTATTACAGTAATGGAGATTACATACAAATATCAGACTTATCTTTCTGATGTCATATTTCACTAGCATTCACCATGAACAACCTTATTACAGAACATTCATGTTATAGTCTTCACATAATAGAATTCATCCACTAATCATACAATCACACAACAATCCGTCGATCCTTCCAACCCATCACAATCTGCGATCACAAAGTATAACCATTTCGCCCCTGTCTGTCGAGCTTCCTCTCAAAACTGCCACAACAAACTATCTTCCAACGGTTCCCATTAGGCTTCTCTGATTGGTCCACGAGGCTCCATATAGGATGGTCAAACGGTCAAAAGGAAATCAAGCTGTGTTGGCATATTGGCGAGACACTGACCGTGTCTCCCCGATGCCAACACAGTTAGCATTTGATATCACCAAGAGTCCTTACAATTGACAAGAGGTTATATTGAGTTCACTTGTTGCATCGACTTCAATTTTTCCTTTCAGAAAGACTATCGCTCTTTGGTGAGACCGCATATCGATATCCTAAGTCACACCAAAGAGTCATTCTGTTGACAAGACATACCACTCTCGCCAGGACTTCATATCGAGGTCCTAAGTCATACCGAAACATTAGCATTTCCATCGGTACCCATCTATCACTAAGACATTCAAATGTCACCAAAAGGTTTCACCGAGATCTCTTATGTTACTCCAAAGCCATCAACAATCGGCAAGACTATTGTCCTTCGCTGAGAGTTTACTCCGAGATCTTTATGTTATAACGAGCACCGAACGGTCGGCAAGACTTACCACTCTCACTGAGAGTTCTTACCGTAATCTCCAAGTTACCTCGAGACCACCATTTGCCAAGAGTTATACTGAAGACCCCTCATCATCGGCGAGACTCTCCATCGGTCGTTGAGACTTCATACTGAAGTCATTGTGTCACCGCGAAGACTCCAAGATTTTCCCCATTAGTGAGACCTTTCTTCATTGCTGAGACTTCTTCCCGAACTAAGCCTTTCGGCCAAGGGTCTCCCTGATAAACGATATGTATGGTCTGTCGGCCAAAGATCTCCACGTGGTAAGAGGTCACACCGAAGACATCAATGTGTAACCGTTCGACAAGACATCTGCAAGGTCACAGCGACCTGTACAAAACATAAGACTACAAATTTGCTCGTCGGCTAGACATAGAATATGTCACACCAACTTGGCTCCAATAGAGGTTTTAGCCTGTGGGATTGAGACATATTTTTCCAACAAATTTGTAGAGTGCTTTTGAATGACATTGCAAATGAAATTTCATATCCTATTCACAGTAGAACAATTCGACCGAAGAAAAGGTACTTAATTTTATTTCTCTCTTGTGAATTATGGGAAAGGTTTTCTTGGGTAATTTTGTTTCATGAATAATTTCCTAGTACCAAATTGCTCAATGGATAGTAAGGTTCTCCTTGATTTTTTTGACTGTGTTCTAAAAGAATTATTTCAACTTTTGTGCAAATTGATTATGGTTAAAATGAAGTATAAATACCTTGGGTATGAATATCTATTTGGTCTAGAGAGCACATTGCTAAAAGTTGGCGACACTAAACTAAGGCATGTCATCCTAGATGACTTTTGATAGAGGATGGGAAATGAAAATAGGTCACCAATTACATAGAAATTGGTTGACAATGGGTTTTTGTAGGTAGATAGTTTTATTATAGCTATGCAATGGATAGATTCATATTTATATTATATTATAAATTATATTTTACATTATATAATATAAATAATATAATATATTATATATAAATATATTATATAATATATAATATGAATATATTATTTATAATTTAATATCATATAATATATAATAATATATAATATAATATATTATTATAGGGTAAACACAAGAAGTTGGGTCCTCAAAATGTTCAAAAAGTGGAAGTGTTTTTCCTGATTTGTAAAATTTGTCATAGTTGGACTAAAAATTTGAAGCACTTACATATAGTATCTTTAAAATGTCAAGTAATATGTAATTTAGTATTTTCAGTTTAGTTTGTAAATATGTAATTTATTCTAATACCTAGATGATACAAAATAATTTTTAATAGGCATGTATAAAAACCTCTTTTTAAAAGTCACTTTTTTAGGACCATACCATGCACGTATACGAACACCATAATTTGACCTAAATAAAACTATTTTTCTAATTCCTTCTAATAAAAGATGTGTATTATACTGAATTTTTTTTATAGTTAAATAGTTTTTGATGGGGCCCTGAAACCAAATACAACTAGTTTTGAAGGGCTTTTGTAACCCTATCCAAGGAAAACAAGCTATAGAAAAGATAAATCACATACAGTCAACAGCAAAACAACAACATTTAACAAGAAGGCATGACTACACAAGCTACAACATAAAACAATTAGAGGGACTAGATCCCTAAACAACTAGACTTTAACAAGAACCTAGAAACCTTAAGTGAACATAGAACCCTCCTGCATCAGCCAGGCATCAACAAACAACAAATTGTTTGCTCAAGAGAAACATCACTGAGCCAAGAGAAAAAGGCAACTTAATGGTTGAGAGCACCATCAACCCCAAACCCATAATCAAAAACACTAGCAACTCCATGAACCCCACCTCAATAGGGGAGTTGGAGAGCACACCAAAACACTGAAGCACATCCATCTTCATGTAGCAGCACCCCACCAGAGTGAATCCCACCTCCACCTCAACAGGAGGGAGCTCCCCTCTATAGGAGAAGAAGATATGAGAGCCCCAACCTCCAAAGCCTTCACACACCTACCCAACCAAGCTCCACCTCAATAGGAACATGTTGACCAGAAACTCCATCCAATCTACAACAACCATCTCCACCTCAATAGAAGAGGGCTTCACCTCAATGGGAGCAGTTTCCACCTCCATAGAAGACCCCACTTGTAGATCTAGAGAGAATGCAAAGACTTTGGAAGGCTAGACCAACATATCCTCTTTTGGCATAACATAGTGTAGATAGAGGACAAAAGAAAACACTTCATCTAACCAGACAAAACCCAAAGAAATCTGAGCCTTTAGAATAAAACCATGAGGCTGCTCAGCCCAAGAAAGAACCTCAAGCCCCTACATCAATAATGACTTCGAAACCCAACTGGGGTACATAAAAAACCAAACCAAGACAAGGCCCAAATCCCATAACAAAGAGACTAGAAGGCTTCAACAAGCAGAAGTAAAACTTCAAAACAAAGGATCTGAACCCCACCAGAAGAGAGAACAACACATGCCACCTGAGGGATAAGAGGAGCAGTAGCGACCTCAACAAAGAGGATCCAAAGACACTCATCCAGAGAGAACAACGTTGCAAAACACATTCAACCAGTGAGACCAAGGCCACAAAAAACACAACAACATGAAGAAACATAGGCCAAAAAACCACCAAAGGCAGAGTCCCTAACTTAGAGTGAACAGGAACAACCAAATCCCAAGAGGAACAGGGGACCCCAAATAGGACAAGAATAAGGAGAAGGCCCAGCAAAAAAGAACACCAAGCTACCCCAACACGTTGGTCAAATCCAGAGATGGGACAAAAATCCACACAACCAACCAGAGGGAGACACCACCATTCCATAGAGAAGGAACAAGAAGAACCCAACACACTCTGAAAACAAAAACCCCCAAAAGAGAGCCACCAAACAAACAACAAGTAGGAACTAAGGACACCCAAGAGGAAGCAAGAAACATAATAGGCCAACACGAGGAGCCCCCAATCCTTCCTAATACACCAAATAGGAACATAAGTAAGCCCATTCAACAAACAAAATTCCTCAAAGTACCCAACACACTCCCACACCCATTGCAAGGAGAGCGACCAGGGAAAAACCAGGAAGGGAAACCACAACCAAACCAAGAGAGGAAGAAAGCCCCTTCCAGTCATTCCAGGAACAATAGCAATAGCTCCAAGCCAACCAAAGACACCTAAGGTGATCATTGTAGGATCTAGACTAGATTGCAGTTTAAATGCTTAACTTTTACAATGCTTTACAATGTTTATTTCAAGTTAATTAAAATGAAATTAACTTAAAGAAATAACATAAAGAATGTAATCAAGGCGATTATAACAGAATGAAAAGAAATGAGAGACAGAAAGAGAGAAAGAGAGAAGTGCAAACAGTGTTTGATTTCGGAGTTCGTCACAAATGTGACTACATCTCCGGGTCCACTCCAATAGGGTGTGACCGATCCGATTAATCTCCAAATCAATTACAAAAGCACCTCCATCATTCTCCAAGCACTTCGGCAGCGTAACGACGCTCTGATATGCGAGAATGATCTGAAAGAAACTCCACAAGATCTCTCCTTTGACGTCTCAGCATTAGGACTTCATCACCTGAAAAAAAAACTTCCTTCAACACTCACCTCAAGCCCCCTTTTTATACAAAGAATTTGCTCAATTTGGCCTTTAACCAATTGATTTGCAAAATATTCTCCTTATCTCTCCAAATACATAAAAATCTTCAACAATCCCCCATTTTTACATAATAATCCCTATTAAATCCCTTATAAACAACCTAATCTCCCATATAATCTTAAATAATATTTTAGCCCTTGTCAGGCTTTACAAATTTGAGAAGGTTGTTATTTGGGTTAATCCTTAAAAAGGATTCTTTGTTTGTTTTGGCTTTATTAAGCCATTTGTTGAAGGCTCGGCTAACAATTATACAACAAAGCAAAACTACGCCACTATAAACTTAGAAATGTTTCGTGGCGCAGTGGTAGAGATTTCTTTTGTTACCCGGCCGGTGCGGGGTTCAAATCCCACCGGCCGGACATTTTTTCAACGAATTCAACTGACTATTATAACAAAATAAACCGCCCATCATAGACTATTAAGCGCGAACGCTGTGGTGTAACGGTCCGCCGGTGATTTCGGGTATGGGTGATCGGTGGTTCAAATCCACCCAACAATATTTTGTTAAAACAAACTGAAACTCGTAGACTGTCAAAGCCGACGGAGGAAAGAGTGGACACCCGACGCACCGGTTAACAGCCACGGGGCAACACCTCACTGGCTGACTATGACACGTCACTGCAACCCATTAGATGACTCAGATGCCACGTGTCAGGAGGTAATTCACGAACCCGTCCACGTCACTTGCTGACTAAATTTGTCTTGTTGACTTCGAATCATTTGGATTACGTGTCAGCGAACCGATGGCCGACATGGAGGCTTGACGTCGCAGTATTTGGGCCGGCAAATCTTCTTGGCGATGTCACCGGACCGACCGCGTGTCGCTTGACAGGTTAGTCGATACAATCGCGACAAGGGAAACCGTGTCGAGTCTGGATTCCGGCCACTTCATCGTCGTCACGATGCGAATCTTTGGCCGTCGGCGATAAATTACGGTCCACTTAAAAAAGTCAACTACAAACTTTGACCGCTGATAAGTTGAGCCTCCGATGTCAGATTTCGATGAAACGAACATTTCCGGAATCGTCTCGACGAGCTCTTTGACTTGACGCTGCTTTCATTGATTTCTGAAACAATCATTTTTCGCTCTGGATGCTTACGATCCCGGTTTGTAGAAGGTTTGGTAGCCATAACTTCATCTTGAGCGGACTCCTTTTGCTCCGTTCGAGTTCGTTGGAACGAGGGGCGAGATCTTTACGATGGTGCAGATTTTGGAGAAAGCAGAGACACTTCAATTTTCAACTGAAAAAGTAATCAGGATCATAAGAGGAAAAATATGGGCAGCCTGTGAGCTCCAAAGACACAAACCAAAGTAGCAACAACACATAGGAACAATGAGAACGGATGCAAAGAGGGAAGTACACAACCAATAACAACCCAAGCCATCGAGCCACCTCCTGCCACCACCATCGCCATCATCATCTAAGTCAGAGTCTTCATCTCCAGCCAAATCAAAAGATTTCAAAACCCTCGCTCCATTGCTCCTCCTGCCCACATGCTCCATGTGGTTTCCCCTTTATAGTTAAATAGTTGCTAAGGGGCAACACCCATTATATTGATCATCAAAAATATTACAATGAGAGTTTAATTCAGAGTCCCCAACCATTACTAGCCTATTCAACCCACCACCAATACTGCATAACATTGAAACAAACATTAGCTCGATTGCAAACTGAACCTACTAACTTTCTATTGCCTAAAGGCACCCACAACCACAAAATTGGGGCCAAACATCCAACTACTAAGACTGCTACTACATAGATATGGTGACATAATATCTACTATAGAAAAAAATACATAGATAAACACCACCTACCCAAAGTTAGTCATCACCTTCCTCCCTCATTTTTCTTGTTGCAAGCGCACTGGCCACCATTGGATAGTCGATGCCACATGCATGATGGGCCCAGTTGGTTGCAACCTCCTTGATGTCCCTAAAGTCATTCACAATCCATTCTTCACCTTGACCTAGACCCTAGTCCTCACCATCCTCAACTTCAACTTGCCCTTCCAACCCTTTGATAGCCATAAAATCCATCACCCATCTTGTCATTGGCACTGGGTTAATTCCAACCACATGCACCAAGAATGTTATGATCCACTCTATCACCTCCCAACACCTCTCCAACACTTCCAGCTTCAAAGTGTAGAAAATGGGGAATTTATTCACTTCCAACCCCCAACCCAATGCCATATAGTAATTATGCAATTGAGGGATGAGAAGATTGTTGTCCACATTGTCCAAGGCCGTGTCAATTTCACCAAGAAATGTGTGTCTAAAATATTTTGGCATAATAATTTTCCCTTGGCCTTGGACACGCCCATGTAAAGAAGCATTGCAAGAAACATTACCATGACATATGTGTTTACCCTATAGTGGTGATGGGCAATCAAGAACTCTACCCCCAATACTTTTTTAGTTTCCTATAGTACTAGAGGATGGTCCAAAGCAAGTATGGCCTTTAGCCTTTTATCTATAACCTCCCCATGAAATGACATTTTCCTTTTGGCAGACTCCAAGAAAATTGGCGTATCCATTGCTCCCCAAATGTCTAAACTTCCAAAGCTAGAAAGAAGAATGATTCATTGGCTATCGCCTAAGCCTATTTCAAGAAACCTACCTTGTGTAGTCATGATGAATGATTGAGTCACACATCAATGGTTGTATCGTCTGGCTTATCACTTCAAATCTACAACATACCATATAAGATTTTTTCCACATATAACAACTCATTTCGTATTTAGCCACGTTGAATTAATCAATGAATGCAGAGCCCCGTCTTTTCACCCTCCACAACCGTGCCAGTAAGATAACTTCCATATTCAATATGTAATTCCTCATTAGACTAGGTTTTCAAGGCACACTTTCCAATTTATAAGTGCCCTTGTCACATCCAATCCACTCATCATTTCCCTACGTGTCATCCACCTCAGTTTTGTGCCCTCTCTGCCACCGCCTTTTCCAACCCATTGACCATTTCATTACCTTCCCTATATACGTGGCTAATTTTGTATTCCTTGAACCTCTCAAGCATTTCTTTGATGACCCAAAGCTAGTGGCAAAGCTTCCAATTTAGAGTGTTGTTGAGATGAATGGAATTTATAGTTATAAGGGAGTCCCCCTTGAGGTGGATATGCTTAGCACCAATCTCCCACCCCATATGCAAAGCAATCAGAGTCACTCTAAACTCCACGATATTATTGGTGTTATTTCCAAGATAGATTGACCTTTCTATTTGGTGTGGAGCCTGACTAGTCTCCAAGTGGAAGATTCTTGATACGTGGTGACTGATCATGCAAATACTATACACTCATAATGTATCCTTAAGCGAAATAAATGAATTTGTAAAACCCTAATTCTAGAAGCTTCCAAAAAGCTTGTTATAAGCGGCTGGGATGTATGTTGTAGGATGGCATTTCGTGAGATTGTTATTTGCTTTGCACTAGATAATAAAATCATTGGGTGGATGAGATTTTGTGGATGTAGCCCATATTAGGTGAACCATGTTAAATTTTTGTGTTGATCTCTTTTGTGTTATTCTTCATTGTTATTTTTGGGTTATTTAATTTGCATATAATTGTTAATGTTTATTGCTCCAATCTACCTGAACCCTAACAACTGGTATCAAAGTTGTGTGTATTTTGATTGATTGGTAGGAAACCTCTAGATTTGAGTGGGAGCAATAGAAGAAGGAAAATTCAAGGTTGAGAAGTTCAACGACCGAAATTATCAATTATGGAAGATGCAGATGGAAGATTATTTGCATCAAAAGGATCAATGGAGGCCATTGCAAGGAAAAACAAAGAAAGAGGCTACTATGTATGTTGAAGAATGGGATATTCTAGATAGAAAGGCACTGGGAATTGTCCAGTTGTTCCTCACACCATCAGTGGCATTCAATATAGCATAAGCAAAGACAATAGTGGATTTGGTGGAACATTTGGCTAAATTATATGAAAAACCCTCAACCTCAAATAAGGTATTTCTCATGAAGCGTTTGTTTAATCTAAAAATGATTGAAGGTGGATATGTGATAGAGCATTTCAATGAGTTTAATATGATTACCAGATAGTTAGCTTCTGTAAAAGTGAATTTTGATGAAGAGGTGAGGGCTCTCTTGGTTTTATGTTCTTTTCTAGAAAGCTGAAATAGCTTGGTAATGGTTGTAAGTAACTACGTCTCTGGTTCAAATGCATTGAAATTTGATGATGTTGTTGGTGTTATCCTTAGTGAGGAAATGTGACAAAAAAGCATACGTGAGACTTCAACATTAGGTAATGCTTTGATTTTAGAGAATAGGGGGAGAACAAAGGAGAGAGGAAAAAGCCCAACAAATCATGGGAAATCACAAGGGAATTCGAAGAAAGGAATATCTAAATTCAGAGGAAAAATGGATTGATGGCACTATGGAAAGCTAGGACACTTGAAGAAGGATTGTTGGTCTCAAAAAGGCAAACAAGGAGATGGAAAACATGATGATAGTAAGGAAGCTAATGTTTCAAGTAATAAATTGCGAGATGCTTTAATTCTATGTTTAGATAATGTTAATGATTCCTGGGTAATAGATTCAGGGGCTTCATTTCATGCCACACCCCATATGAAATATTTTGTAGATTATGTCTGAGGTGATTTTGGATAGGTATATTTGGGTGATGATGAACCCTGCCAAATTGTTGGAAAAGGAAAAATAAAAATTAAGTTGCAGAATGGAAATGAATAGTTGCTACAGGAGGTAAGACATGTTCCAAATTTGAGAAGAAATTTAATCTTTGTGGGACAACTGGGTAGTGAAGACTACATAGTTACCTTTACAGATAAAGTTTGGAAGGTCACTAAAGGTGCATTACTAGTAGCTAAAGGTGAAAAGGTAGGCACATTATATTTGTGTACTGATAATAATTTTTCTACCTTAGCTACTACAAAAATGGTTGCCACTGAGACAGTTAGAGCACTTGTTGCAGGGATAGAAACAAAATTTTGGCACCATAGACTTGGGAACATGAGTGAGAAAGGGATGAAGATCCTTCACTCTAGAAATTTTCTACCAAGTCTAAAGCAGATTGACTTGGAGTTATGTGAAAATTGTGTTTATGGAAAACAGAAAAGAGTATGATTTCTCAAAGTTGGGAAAGAGAAGAAGACTGAGAAATTAGAGCTTTTGCATTCAAATGTATGGGGACCAGCTCAGGTATCTTCTCTTGGTGTCTCTTGCTATTATGTTACTTTCATTGATGATTCAACTAGGAAAACATGGGTGTATTTCCTAAAACAAAAATCAGAAGTGTTTGAAACTTTTAATAAGTGGGAACCTTTGATTGAGAATGAGATAGGAAAAAAGTTGAAGTGTCTTAGATCTGATAATGGAGGCATGTATTGCAGTAGAGAATTTGAAAATTATTGTTCATACAATGGAATCCATAGGCAGAAAATGATTCTTGGAACCACATAAGAAAATGGTGTGTCTGAGAGGATGAATAGGACCATTATGGAGCATGCAAGGAGCATGAGATTGCATGTTGGAATACCCTTACAGTTTTGGGTAGATGTTGTACATACCACTATTTATTTAATAAAAAAAGGACCTTCAAATCCTTTGGATGGTGGCATTCCAGAGGAGGCATGGATGGGTAAAAAGGTAAACTATTCATTTCTAAAAGCCTTTGGTTGTGAAGCTTTTTTCTTGTTGACATTGAAAATAGAACCAAGCTTGAGGATAAGTCTAAAAAATGTACCTTAATTGGATACGGAGTAGATGAATTTGGTTATTAGTTATGGGATTATGAAAATCATAAAATCATTAGGAGCAGAGATGTTATATTCAATGGGAAGGTCATGTATAAGGATGAGTTATAGGAAAAGAAGTATGAACAGGCCAAAAAGGAATATGTGTTGTTGGATCAGATTCCAGAAAATAAAATGCCAGTGGTACCTGATGCTTAGGAACAAGTTATCCCACAAAATCCTGCAAGTGTTAGACGTTCTACAAGGATAACTAGACCTCCAAAAAGATTTTATCCATTGTTATATTTTATATTATTAACTGATCCTGGTGAACTTGAAGGTTATGAAGAAGCAAGGTAGGTAGATACCAAAAATCAGTGGGAGCATTTGAAATTTGATAGTTTTATGGTTGAACAAGGTTACAAAAGATGTTATTTTTATTATTGTGTTTATTTTAAGGAATTGGGTAATGATAGCTATATTATCTTGTTGCTTTATGTTGACGACATGCTTATTGTCGGGTCTAACATGCAGCATATTAATGAACTTAAGGAGAAATTAGCAAATTTATTTGCTATGAAGGATTTTGACGCAACAAAAAAATCCTTGGTATGAGGATCACATGGGATAGGACAAACATAAAATTATTTTTGTCTCAAAGTGAGTATGTAGAGAAGGTGTTGAAAAGGTTTAACATGCATAATGCAAAAGTAGTTAGTACACCTTTGCCTAGTCACTTTAAGCTGACTAAGGAGATGTGTCCAAAGACACAAGAGGAGGAAGGAAAAATGTCTAAAATACCATTTACATCAGTAGTTGGTAGCTTGATGTATGCAATGGTATGCACAAGGCTAGATATTGCACATGTAGTCGGAGTTATGAGCAGGTATATGAGCAATCCGGGAATGAAACATAGGAATGCAATAAAATGGATTCTCCAATATTTGAGAGGTACTACTTCAAAGAAACTATGTTTCAGAGGAACAAATGTTGCTCTAAAAGGATATGTTGACTCTGATATGGCGGGTGATATTTATAGCAAGAGTACTACAGGGTATGTTTTTACTATAGGAGGTACCGCAGTTAGTTGCATTTCAAGGCTGCAAAAGGTTGTTGCACTTTCAACCACTGAAGTTGAGTATGTTGCTGCTACGGAAGCTAGCAAGGAGATGATTTAGTTACAATGTTTTCTAGAGGAATTGGGACAACAACAAGAAGATAACACTTTGTACACTGATAGCCAGAGTGCCATTCATCTTGCTAGGAATTCAACTTTGCATTAAAAAACTAAGCACATACAACTTAGATATGACTTCATCTGATCAGTTTTGGAGGATGGATAGTTGAAGCTGGAGAAAATTCACACCAGTGAGAATCCTACAAATATGTTCACAAAGGTAGTTACAGGGGAGAAATTGATTTCCTCATCAATTTCCATTGGCCTTCACAACTAATAATGGTGGATATAAGAAACCAACTAGACATGTAATCCAGTGGGAGCTGCAAGTGCAGCAGTGTCATCCAGGATCAGTCTCCAAGTGGGAGATTGTTTGGTGTGGATCCTGATAAGTCTCCAAGTGGGAGATTGTTGATATGTGGCGATTGATCATGCAAAAACTGTACACTCATAACGCATCCTCAAGTGAAAAAAATGACTTTGTAAAACCCTTGTTCTAGAAGCTTCCAAAAAGCTTGTTATAAGCGGTTGGGATGTATGTTGCAGGATGACATTTCGTGAGATTATAATATGCTTTACACTGGATAATAAAATCATTGGGTGGTTGAGTTTCTATGGATGTAGCCTATATTGGGTGAACCATGTTAAATTTTTGTGTTGATCTCTTTTTGTGTTATTCTTCATTGTTATTTCTGGGTTATTTAATTTGCATATATTTGTTAACGTTTATTCCTCCAATTTTCCTGAACCCTAACACTTTCTTCAAGTGTCTTTCCTTGTGCATCTCTCACAATACAACAAGCCCCACTCGGCCCTAGGTTTCCCTTTGAGGCACCATCAAAATTGATCTTGATCCACCCAACCTTTGGGGCCTCCCATCTCACATCCTTTTTATTGAGGGCTGGTCATCTGCACCAATCCCACAGATGTGGAGGTTTTTAGTCCTATGAATAATTTTAGTATCTTATCATCCTAGTTCAAAAATATTATTTTGTTAATCGACTTATTTTAGGCCACTTTGTTAACTAATTTTGTTGCATGTCCCTCAATTTTGCTATAGATTCTCTCACTTTCCATCTCCTTATCTTTGAACATCCTCCTATTTTTCTCCTTCCAATTTTCCCAAATAATAGTCAAGGGGATGACGACCCAAAGGATATCAAAGATTGATTTCCGAAAACTCTGCAGCCACATGTTGAACCAAGCTTCAATGTCGAGTGGGACTAGGCATTGAAAGTCCAACTTGCTCATGAAATATTTCCAACAAGCATCTGCATGTGGGCATGTGAAGAGGATAGGGTTGGCAGTTTTATTGCTATTCTTGCATAATGCACATCTCCTCAACCCTTGACAACAAATGTTGCCAACTGATCTTTGGTAAGAATCCTTTTCTATATCGCTAACCAGGAAAAAACCCCATCCTTTAGGAGACAATTTTTATTCTAGATAAGTTTGCTCAACCAATTCTATTTGGAAATTGTTGCTTCCTTAACTTTATATCCAAATTTGACATTATAGGTTCTAGTATTAGATCCACACCATCTAAGAAGGTCCTCTTGATTAGAGGGGACAAAGGTTATATTTCTTAGAATTGTAGCAAGCACCTCCTTTTGATCCTAAGGGGCATCAACATCCTGCAAGGAGCGCCATTCCCAAAAGGCCAGCCCATTTTGTTTAATTACAGTTCCATAGTTGTTGATCTTTGTACCCCACTCTTGGATGGTCTCATTTTTTATATCCTCTAGGTTGGGATGATTAGTAATGGGCTCCATACCTCCCCATGAGTCATTCCAAAATGAGTCACTTTTCCCATTCCTAACTTACCAAGTATCATGTTTTGTGACAATGTCCCTGCACTCGAATATGTAATTTCAGATTTTAGAACCCCTAGGAGGATCCACAGTAGTTAGAATTCATGTGGCCTCATCTGAGTCAAGGTATTTCCTCTTGAGAATCCTGACCTAATTTTGATCACCCTTCACATAGATTCCAAACTATTTTGGCTCCCATAGCCAAATTCATTGTTGCCAGTTGCCTGATACCCACACCTCCAACCTCCTTTAGTGAGAAAATCTTGTCCCACATAACCAAAGCGAATTTTGTTGCTCCCCCATTCCACTCCAAAAGAACTTCCTGAGGATATGATTAAGATCCTCCTCCACTGCCTTAGGTATTTGTAGGCACACCATAGAGTATATTGGGATAGCTAAGAGGACTACCTTTATCATCAAAAGTCTTCCAGCAGATGACAACCATTTACGTTTCCATGTTTCCATTTTAATTTTGTAGTTGTTGATTAGATTTTACCAATAGCTTTTCTTGTTAATACCTATGAACAAGGGCATCCCCAGAAGTGCCCTGGAAAGTTTACCACCTTCAAACTCATAATTCTTTCCAGGTCTTTTTGAAGGTTAGGTTACATGTTTAGGAAAAAGACCTCTGATTTCCTCCAATTAATGCTCAGCCAAGACTCCAAACAATAGTCATCTAGGAATTTCTTAATAATCTTGGCTCTCTTCTACACACAACCTTAAGCAGGATGGTGTCATCCACAAATTGTTGATGGGTGATTGGATCTAGACCGTTAGCCACATACACACCTTGCCATTTTCCCTCTTGCTTTAGTGAGATAATGCTTTTTTTGAGTGCTTCCACCATGATGATGAATAGGAATGGAGAAAGTGGATCTCCCTGCCTTAGACCTCTTGTGGAAGAAAAGAATCCATGTACAACTCCATTCACCAAGATCAAGAATTTTGGGGTAGATATGCAGCTCCTGATCCAGTTGATCCACCTCTCACTGAACTCAAACTTTTCCAGCATTGTCACCAAAATCTGTCTATCCACCAAGTCATAGGCCTTGAGGATATCAAATTTAAGGATCATACAAGCATCCCATGCTTTCCTTGTTGAATGTATGGTTTTGTGTGCTATTATGATACCTTCCACTATTGACCTCCCAGGTGCAAAGCCACTTTGCTCTTCTAAAATAATTGACTTTAGGGCTTTCTTGAGTCTGTTCGCGATGACTTTAGTAACAATCTTGTACACCGTGTTGCACAGAGCAATCATCCTGAAATCACACATTGCTTGAGGATTATTTTTCTTTGGGATTAAGGCCAAGAAGGTGTGGTTGAGGGTCCCAAGCATAGTCATCTTCCTCCTTGATTCTTCTACTGCCAATGATAGATCATCCCCTAAAATCTCCAAAAACTTCTAGAAGAAACTGACCAGGAATCCATCAAGTTCTGAAGCCTTGTTAGGATTTAATTGAAAGGTGGTGACCTTAACTTCTTCCTTCCCAATGTGCTAGTATAAATCATCATTCTTCTCTATGTTGATAATAGTAGGGATGGATTTGTGTATCTTTTCCCTCACTTCTCTATGCTCGGGTGCTTCCCTATTCAGAATTGACTCAAAGAATCTCAATACTTCAGCATTGACCTCCTCCATGGATCGAGTCATCACAATGTCCTCTCTCTTGATATATGTGATTCTATTCTTGCCTTGGTTGGCCACAATTGTTTTGTGAAAAAACTTTGTGTTCTTGTCCTCTTCCTTTAGCTAGGTGTCTCTAGATTTTTGCCTCCAAAAGAACTCTCCCCTTTTCAATATCTCAGCTAGTTCTTCCCTTAGGGATTTTTCTGTTTCAAATTCCTCTCCCCCCATCCCATTCTTAATGATGTATTCATTTAAAGTTGCTAGATCTTGTTCTACTCTTTTATTTTCTTGGAAGATATTCATAAAGCATGTCTTGTTCCAATCTTTCAATTTTCCTTAACATAACTCAAATTCTTGTTAATCTTGAACATATTGGATTGGTTTCCTACCCTGACTTCATTCCATTAGCTTTCCATCAGGTCCACATGTTCTTTTATTTGAAAGGGTTTCATTTTGGGGGTTCTACAAGCATGATTTTTAGTTGCACCAGGAAATAATTTGATCCTGTGAGTGCTAATACTGAAGTTTCATGCAAGTTTGCTTGTCCTACCCAATCTTTGAAAAGCAGAAATATTTCCAACCATTTAGCTATGTTTGTGAAGTTATTTCACCTATTTGACCATGTGTATACACCATTCTTATCTTGCACATCCTTTAACCGATTGCTATCTATAAAGTCTTGGAAGTTTTGTTGCACATTTGTGATCCTTGCTAAACCACCTCTTTTTTCTTCATTTTTTAAAGTTGCATTAAAGTCCCCTACATTGATTAATTTTTCACCCTTGTAGTTTGCAATTCTATTGGTAATTTGATGCTATGGTTCACTTTTACCTATCGTGGAAATTGGCCCACAGACATTAATGAGAAAGAAGTGCTCATTTCTCTACAACATTCTGCACCTTATCATGATCCAATTCTTGTTATCTTCCACAACTTCTCCTTCAACTTCTAATGGATTCCAAATAAGGCCTACACCCCCTGAGGCACCTTTGGACCCAACAAAGTGGCCCTTCCACTACCTCCAATAACTTAATCTTTTGTCACTTTCCTCCTTACTCAGTTTTGTTTCTTGTAATAAGAAAATATCAACCATGGTTTGATCTATTTGGCATTTGATCAAACACCATTTGTTAGGGGAAAAAATGCCTCTAACTTTCCATATTATGGCCCTCATTGCCCCTGGGGAAGGATTACATCCTTCCCTAATCTCAGTTTCATTTGTCTAGTTGCATTAGTAGCAATTTCCAATTGTTCTTTGTTTGATTTTGGCCCACTTTCCTTTTTTCTTTATGTTTGGTTTCTTCAGCTTTGAATGGGTTTTTTCTAACATTCTCTCCTCCAATAGCTCCCCTTCTTCTTCTTCACCCGTATCTTCTTCTTTGGATTATTCCTTTGCTTCACTCTCTAGTTCTCCAGTTTGAGGAGCACCATGATCTGTGTTGATTGGGTTATCCATTTCCTCTTTCAAGCACAATTCCCTTTCTACTTTCAATCTAGTTGCTTCTTCCACACAAACTCTCCTTAAAATGCCTTTCATCCATAGACTTTTGCGGGCTGCCAAGGGTCATATCCTCTTATGTGTTGTTAGAATTTTGTTCCACATAATCACTAGCCATCTTCATACCACATAATTCTGATACTTTGGGGTTGGTAACTAGATCCCCCAATTCACCGGTGCAGAGCCCCAACCCCCTAGTTCAACCTTCTAACCCCTTTAAGTCTATTATTGGGTTCACTCCCTCCTGATCTCTAGAGGCCAAGGGAATCTCCTTCATATAAGTTACATTCACATCACCAACTAGGATTGGACACCACTCATACCCATTCACTCTATTGACCTTCACCATAATTCTACATTCCAGTTGTCCATGATCCTTGGATTTGCAATTAGGGCACAACCTCGACTAATCTTCCCTTTCCACTTTTTGTAGCCAAGATCCCCCATTTGTGCGGATCTCAATTTCCTATGGTAGGATTTGGTTCGGATTCAACATCAAGTAGATTCTAGCATATGTCCCCAAGCATCTATCTTCTACCTTTTCATCCAACGAAATGAACGAGACTAAGCTTTTCCCAATTTCCATAAGTATAACTTTTTCCCAATATTCAATAGGAAGATTGTAAAGTCGGAACCAAACTAAGCCTTTCATAATTCTATGTTTCCAGGGATCGTTTGGATACCAATCAATTTGATGCACCCCAGTGTTGTCCAAATAATGCGGGCCACTGCTTAATGCTTCCCATTTTTTTTATTTAGAGGGGAATTCTACCAAATAGTATGCATTTGACAATGCCCTACCTTGAATATGATTTCCCCATCTTTCACAATACCAATTTATTATGGTCTCTAGATCCCACTATGCACCCCCCACTTAATAAAAATACCAATCTCCTTTAATCTTTCTATTGAATTTCTAACTTGATTTTTATCCACATTACCAAAATGCTTTATCAAACTAGGGTTAGTTGACTTATCTATCAGATCCACATAGCTATGTGATGATCCATCATCATTTACCACCTTCTCCTTCCCTTTCCATGGCCTTCTTGTGTGTCCCACTTCCCTGGTCCTATGCTAGAGTCCTTGCTTCGCCAGTTGTCAAAAGTGTTCGTCGTTGGTATCTTTTTTTCGTCGATCCACCCATGTTGTCCTTTTGTGTAGCCATTCCTAGTCACTAGGCTTATAGACCAATTATTGCTTCTCTGATTTTAGTGCTCCCACCTATGATCCAAAAATGGCATATGCCTTTGGGGATACAATCTATGTACATGTATCCATGGAAAACCATTTTTCCTACCCTTCTAATTTGATTATGGCATAGCCACAGTCCTTGAAATCCTGCACTTCATCATTCATCGAACTGATGCGTTGGATGGAATTTGTCCACCCATTACCCACCTTCATAGACCCATTGCAAAATGTGGCTTTTCTCCTCTGATCTCCTTTCTACATTAAGCACCTCTCGCGAACGCTTATCTTCTTCGACATCTCCCCAGGCTTTCCCTCCCAAATTTCGTACTCTTTTTTAGTCTTCTTCATTCATTTTTGCAGTGTATCAAACTCAATAGTGATGAGGATATTTTTATAACTTTTTCTAAATATTTGTTTTTTATTAATTTTTTATTGGCCCTATTTTTTTTTTTTTTGAAAATCCTCATGTATAGACACCGTAATTTGAACTAAACTAGTCATTTTTTGAGTTTTTCATTGTGCAAATAATTGTTTGTAGATTGATGCTATATAGAAATTTTACAAGAAAATTAACAAATTAAAAGTTATTAAAAATACAAAAACCTAACATTTCAAGTTTATGGACCAGGTTGTCAAAAATAATTAAAAATTAGAAAAAAAAATATAATCATAAAACAAATTACATATTTTAAAATTAGAAATCAACATCTATAATGGGTTTTAATTTCACATAACAATTTTGAAAAAAACCTATCAGCCATATTGCTAAAGTCAGTTTTTTCTCTTGACATTGTCATGACCTTGTACTTGCAGGTCCAAGGCAAAGGGTTGGGTTACCATGCCTTTTTTAAGCATAAATCCAAATGAAAGACATGGATTATGGGTACCTATTCTAAAAAATGAATGGGTACCTTTAAAGCTGAAAAATGACACTTCCCCTCAAACTGACCCAACTTCTACACCTACCCTTCTTACACCTACCCTATATATTATATTATTATATATTTATATAGTACATAATTCAATATATAATATAAATATAAATATAATAAATAATATAATATTATATATGCAATATAATAGAAATAAGTGAATTGTTTGAGACAAAATAAATAAATTAGTGATTGGTTACGAGGAAAGGTTCTATAATATTAACTAGTCTATGTTAAGTTATGAAAAACGACGAGTAACAACCTTTTTGGACCCCAAAAAAGTTGTCACAAACCATTCAAAACCAGTCATACTATTCACAACCCATTAGTATTATAAAAAAGAGGGAAAGGTGAAGTTTTAAGAAGTCAATGACTTTTCTAATGGTTTGAAAACCTAGTTTTGGTCCTTGAAGTAGGTTTCAAAACCCCCCCTTTTCATTGATAGCCAACAAAGGTAAAACCAAATGTAATTTTAATGGAAATTTGAACAATGTGTGGTAATCCATGGAAGCATAATAAAAATAAGAAGCAAAAGCACAACCTCACATGCCTGAAATCCTAACACTATCATCTCCTCCAAAACACCCTTTTCCTATTACTAAATATTCACTAGGAACTAAATGTAGAAATGAAGGGATGTTGCTAGCTACACAAGTGAGGTTGGTTGTGGAATATAAAGCAAAGGAATGCAAGATAAGGGCACGTACTTCACCCTCTCTTGTTTCATCCAAAACATATTTACCTCATGTCCCTTTCAAATCTTTAGTAGACCACTAAGGAATTGATCATTGATATGATCTTGTGGTTTTGATCCTTCATCTCATCTACCCAAAAACAATACAACATCTAAAAAATGTAAGAAGGAATTCACTGATAAGGGAAAATCTTTTGAATAATCACATGTAGGCCAAATTTTGTCTAATCAATCTTACCCACTTACCAACAAATATTTAAAAATAAATATTATTGATGAAATAAAGTTTGCATGTAGCAATATCCAACATATTCGATATTCACATAGTTTAAACACAAGCCTTCAAAATAAAATAGTAGTTTCTTTAAAGAAAGTAAACAAAAGCTTACTTAGAGAAATATAAACTAACAAAGTTTTAAATAGAACTAGTCTTACTCATTTCCTTACTAGAGTAATAGTCTTTATGAAATACTTTTGAGGATGGAAAAAGTATACTTACACTATTGGTTTTGTAAGTTTGTAATTGAGTCAAGCAAATTTCCTGTGCTCATGTTGTCAAGACACTTCATAATATTGTTCAAACTATATGTAATATTGACACAATATTGCTGTGTTGTAGAACCTTTCAATAGTATATTTGGGGAAACTGAAGACAATAGAGGATGCCATGATGAAGACACTAAGGTATAATTTGGAAAATTTGGTGATGAGTAGATTATCTTTTATATAATATTTGTTTACAAATTTCATCTCCCTTGACTTTCTTTTCCTATCTTCCTTTCCTATTATCTTGTCACTTTTCATGCACCACTCATACAATATAAGTACATTGAAAAATTTGTGACTTCACTCGTCATTGATGCAAGTAGAATAAAGGTTTACTGAAAGCATTAAATTTTATAGTCTTAATTGAATTGTGAAAACTTTGCCTTCAATGTGAATGCTTAATCAACCACTGAATCAACGTAGCATCCTCCACTATTTATTGTTTGTTAAAAAAAAATTATAGCTATTTTGTAAAGAATACAATACTTATCCTTAAAAAAAAATCCTTCTCCTAGACGTAGTTGCATGAGCCTATGATGACAACTTTTTTGTCTCTTGTTAAATTCAAATAAATAATCTCTTTTTTTGGGGGTTGCACATTGGTTTTATTTGCAAGTTTTTAACACTTGTAAATTTATATGGTTTTATTTGCATGTTTTATTTACACATTGTTGGGTTTATTAGAGAAAATATATTTAGTTTTTCTTCCATCGTTAAATATTGCATCTAGTATTTTCTCTTAGGTTTGATATATTATTTATTTGAAGGTCTTTTTTATTTATTTAAAACCCTGTCATATTAAAATCATCACATGAAGGAGAGTAGTTTTAGTTTATGTATAAACTCAACTATAGCTATTAGGGATTCTCAAGTTCAAATATTTTGAACCAATATTTTTTATGGAAGAAGTTCATAACTTTGACCATTTTCTATAACTTTTTATCAAAAAATATAGTTTACTACTGCAACATTTTATATATGTTTTTACATAACCTTGTCATAAGTTGAAAGGGTTGTGACAACCTCTTCAGAGCCCACCAAGGGTTTCAAAACCTTGGATATTCACTGACAATACAACATTTAGACCATTATAAAGAAAGAGGAGGATGCAAAGAGTTAACAAAAGGGAAAAAAATGGGGTGAAAAATACCAAGGCTATAAACCTTATCTTTATAGTCGTAGTTTTTGAAATCACCTCAACAACTCAATTACATCCCATAATTATTTTTTGGATGGACAAGAATAATGAATTGAAAGAAATTAAAATGAAATCCTTAAAGGCTGGTTAGGAATCTATTGCTTCTCGTAGTAATGGTTGATACAAGCAAAACGTGGAGTATCCTACTAGTGGTTATTAGGTTTGAATATGGATTGTCGATTATTGTGGTAGCACATCGATCAACGACTAATGCATGTGGAATCCTCCAATATAAAAAGTGTTGAATTTTCATTAGAGAAGTTACATTGTAGAGAAAAGGTGGGAGTATTGTCTATGTAGCCAGCATAATGCACATTTGATCGTAATTATTAATTAATTGAAAATAAAAAATGTGCCTAGTGGCCATAGTATAAAGGTTAGCTAACTTCACCTCCTAATTGTGAACCCGATAATGAGTGTGGGGCTGCCCCCATGACTTATAATCACCTTTGAAAATGATAAAATTTTACTATAGTGTCGACACTCTTCACAATGCAATTTCAAATGTGCTCGCCTTTTCAATTTGTGGTTTTATGCTCTTGTGCCATTTGTCTTCGACCGTGTCTAAGAAAGATAAATGCTTCACCTTTGTGTTATGCTCACCCATTCAAAGATCAATTTCCTATTGTAACACACCTTTTGCAACATCTACCCAGCCAAAAAAATACATGTTTGACTATATTTATTAATTAATTGAAAATAAAAAATGTGTTCATTTTTTATTTTCAATTAATAAATAAATATAATCAAACGTGTATTTTTCTAGCTGGGTAGATGTTGCAAAAGGTGTGTTACAATAGGAAATTGATCTTTGAATGGGTGAGCATAACACAAAGGTGAAGCATTTATCTTTCTTAGACACGGTGGAAGACAAATGGCACAAGAGCGTAAAACCACAAATTTGAAAAGGCGAGCACATTTGAAATTGCATTGTGAAGAGCATCGACACTATAATAAAATTTTATCATTTGCAAAGGTGATTATAAGTCATGGGGGCAGCCCCACACTCATTATCGGGTTCACAATTAGGAGGTGAAGTTAGCTAACCTTTATACTATGGCCACTAGGTGGCAATAGAGTGCATTAGCATAGTTTTAGATGGATCAACTTTAGAGAAACCATGATGTAGATATACATTGCATTATAATGAGTTGAAAACACTTGGTGCTTAGTCATTTTTATTAGTACTAACAAAGATCAAAGTGTTCATACAAGCCCAATCAAAACAGATGCCACAAGTCAACATAACATAGTAGCTCATGTTCAATTTGATTGCTTATCAAGAAATTGTGCTACAAAGGATGAGTGTGCTTCAAATAAGGTAACACCACTTTCACATATGGTAGCCCCATGTCTACATTGTAAGAACAACTCACCAAAGGGGAAACATTGTAGTATAGCATGTTAACACAAATTCAATAATAATATATTTATATAAATGTTATGTAATATAATATATAATAATATATTTTTAATTTTATCATATATTTATATTTATATTGTATAAAATAATATTATTTATTTTATTTATAGTTTAATATATATTATATTTATATAATAAATTATATATTAAATACAATTCAATTGCTCATTAGCTCAATTCTGTCACATAATTCTCTTTTATATGGACAAGAATAATGAATTGAAAGAAATTAAAATATAATTTTTAAAGGTTAGGTAGGAATTTGTTACTTCTAGTAATGCTTGATACGAGTGAAACATGGTGTCTCCCACTAGCCGTTCTTAGGTTTGAAGATGGACCATCAATTATGGTGGCAACACATCGATGAATGCTTAGTGCATGCACAATACTCTAGTGCAAAAAGTGTTTGAATTTTTATTGAATTTTCACTATAGAAAGGTGTGCTACAATAGGAAAGTGCCATTTAAATAAGAGAACACATCACAAAGGTGAAGTCACTAGCTTTCCCAGACATTGTGGAAGACACATGGTGCAAGAGTGCATGAGCACAACTTTGAAAAGGTGGGCACACTTGAAATTGTGTTGTGAAGAACACCCACACTTCAATAACATCCCACCACCTATAAAGGTGATTCTAAGTCATGGGGATGGTCCCACACTCATTATTGGGTTCACAACCCGGAGGTGAAGTCATCTAACCTTTATACCATGGCCACCAAGTGTTAGTAGAGCACATTAGAATAATTTTATTTGGCTCAATTTTAAAGAATTAGTGATGCAAAGATATATCACACTATAATGAGTTGTAGACACCTAGCACTTACTCATCTTTATCATTACTAACAGAAAAGAGAGAAGAGGGAGAAACAAAGATAGAGATGAGAGATAAAGAGGTAGACAAAGAGATATAGAGAGATAGAAAGAGAGATATAGATACAAAGATAGAGATAGTAGATAGAGAGGAAAAGAGAAGAGGAAAGATATAAATTCATATAGAGAGAGAAAGATAGAGAGCTAGACAAATGAAGAGAAATAGGAGGCAAAGATATATATATCTCCATCCCCACTCTATCTTCGTCTCCATCTCCATCTCTATCTTCCTCTCTATCTCTCTCCCCTATCTCTATCTCCTTACCTCTCCTTGCATCTCTCTCTCTCTATCTATCTATCTTTCCCACTACATCTTTACATCTCTCCCTCTTTCTATCCCTATCTCTCTCTCTCTCTCTCTTATTCTCACCCTATTGCTCCCTCTTTATATATATCTCTAATAATCCTCTATCCTCTCTCTGTTTCCTCTTCCCTATCATCTGTTTATATATATATATATATGTATGTCTCATATATATATATGTCTGCTCATGCTCACTCTGCTCCTCATTTCGCTCCTCTGTCTGTCCTGTCTCTGTGTTGCCTGTTTCTCCTCCTATCCTCTTCTGTCATCTATATGTCTCTCTCTCTCCTCTCTCTTCACTCCTATTTTCTCCTCCATTATCTCTATCTCTGTCTCTGTCTCTCTCTCTCTCTATCTCTTCCCTCTCTGGTACTTGTCTCCTTCCTTTGTCTATCCTTTCTTTTCCTCTGTCTGTCTTCATCTCTCCTCTCCCTCTCCTATCTATATCTCCTTGTCTCCATCTATCTCTTGTTCATCTCTCCTCACATGTCTCCTACTCCTCTCTATCTATCCTCTCTCGTCCTCTCTTCTCAGCTTCACATATCTTTGTCTTTCCTATCTCTCCATGTCCTCTCCTTTCCTGTATCTGGCTTCCTCTCCCCTCTTCTCTATATATACCATACCACTCCTCTCTTTCCTACCATCTCACCACCCATCTCTCCTCTCTCTATTTCTCTCCTTCCTCTCTATCTATTTGTATATTTCTCTCTCTCTCTCTCTCTCATATATACACACACTCCATATATCTCCCTCCCTATCTCAATCTCTATCTCTATATCTCTTTATCTTTCACCTATCTATTTCTCTCTCTCTCTCTCTATACCTCACTCCTATTACTTGTCTCTATCACCTTATTTCTCTCCCACTCTTTATTTCTATTCACCTAGATGAACTTGATATGCTTGGTCGATGTGACATTGACCTGAACCATGATTAGGGAGATCCCCACTTTAATCCCCCTCTCCTACTCTATATCTCTATCTCTCTAATTCTATCTCTATCTATCTCCCTCTCACTTCTATTGTTATCTCTTTCTATCCATATCTCTCTACCTCTATCTCCCCATTTTCTCTATCTCTCCCACTATCCCTCTATATCTCTCTATATCTCCCTCTATCTACATCACTCCCTCTTTCCCTCTATATCTATTGAGCTATCTCTCTCTCATTCACTCCATCTCTCCTACTTTATATTTTTATCTCTATTTCTCTCTCCCTCAATGTCTCCCTCTCACTCCTCTCTATCTCTTTATATCCATTATTTTCTCTACTTCTATCTCCTTATCTCTCCATTTCTCTCCCTATCTATCTATCTCTTTCCCTATCCCTCTTTATTTATCTATATTTCCATCTATATATATTATCTCTTCCTCTCCATCTCCCTCTCTATATATTGAGCTATCTCTCCCTCACTCCCCCTTCTTCTCTCTCTCTCTCTCCCTCTCTCCCCCTCTTTTCTCTCTCCCTCTATCCCCCTCTTCTCCCCCTCCTCTACCACCTATCTCACTCCCTCTCTCACCACCTCTTCTCCCTCTCTCCCTCCCTCGCCTGCCTCTCTCCCTCTCTCCTCATTATCTCTCTATTCATCCTCCTGTCTCTGTCTCTCCTGTCTCCTCTCTCTCTCTCTCTCTCTCTCTCTCTCTCTCTCTCTCTCTCTCTCTCTCTCTCTCTCTCTCTCTCCCTCTCCCCATCTCTATTTTTAAATCTCTAAATTTATCTATCTATCTATCTATCTATTTGTCTCTCTCTCCCTCTCCCTCTCCCCCTCTATCTATATCGCCTTATATCTCTATTTCTCTATCACTCTATCTCACCATCTATGTCTCTCTATCTCTCCTTCTTTATCTCCCTATCTCTATATTTATCTATCCTTCTACCTCTCTCTATCTATTTGTCTCCCTCTTCTTCTTTTGATCTATCTTCATCTCTACCTCTATATTTTTCTCTCTCTCAATGTCTTCCCCCCCCTCTCTCTCTCCCTCTCTCTCTCCCTCTCTCTCTCCCTCTTCCTACACCTATATATCTATATCTCTTTTCCTCTCTATCTCTATTTCTCCATATTTATTCTTTCATCTCTCCCTCTATCTCTATCTCATTATCTCTCCATCTCTCTCTACCTCTATATATTACTTCCTATCTTTATATTTATCTTTCTATATTTCCTCTCATTCTCTCCCACTCTCTCCCACTATATATATTTATCCCTTCCATCTATATCTATCACTCTCTCATATATCTCTTTATCCCTTCCTCTCCTTATCTCCATACTCTTCTTCTTCTCCATCTCTATATCTATCTTCCTCTCTATATCTATCTCCTTAACCCTCTCTCTCCCTCTCTCCTTATTGCAAACATAACATGAACATGTTGGTAATAGACCCTAATTATCTTCCTCGTACAAAGGTTTTGTTTCAATTATGTTTGAATCCCTATTAATTTGAAGTTATCACTTCTCTGTTGGGACATTTTTTGCACAAACAACATCATTTGCTAAATGGTCTACCAATTGACCCCATGTACTACATAAATTAATGCACAAAATAGACCAAAATTTCCCTTGATTGACCTTCCACACCTCTTCAACATACCCATTGCACACCAAAGTGCAATTACTACTATTATATTGGATTGCAGACACACAAGTTGATAGGATTTTTTAGTAGAATTTCTCTTCTTCAAAGCAAATGTGATGTTATCTTGTGTTATGATTTATAAATATATTCAATTTTTTTAATGATTGTATTGAACTCTTCATGGTAATGGTTAGATCAACTCATTAGCTCCGTGGGATGTAGAATTGGATAATATTGTGCAAAATCTAATATTTTTATTTGAAGTGATGAAATCAATCTAGCTCTGAGAAGTGATTGAATGGGTTAGTCATCAATATTAGAATGAGACCTTGAAAAATTTACCAACCAACAAAAAATGAGCAATAGTAAAGACATGGGTTATTGAGGATGGATATAAGATAACATGAGTTATTAAGAAAAAATAAATAAATTGGATCACTAGAAAAGCACAATACATGATGTTGATCCTTCAAGTCACTTTAGCTTTATGTAATCTTTTGAGCATGTGTGGAAGAATTTGGAAGGACTACAAAAATGCATATGGGACAAGTCTTGGATACACAAAGGTTGGGTTAACTTGAATTTTTTTTATAAAAGGAGATGTTGACTTCTTACAATATCATACCTAATTGGGTTATGTAGTTGTAAATGATAGTATTTTGTTAAGTGTCTTTAGAGGATAGTGAGGATGGTGTGTTGGTATTATTGGGGATATTGTAAGTTCTATTGTCTTTGTTGTGTGAGTTGAAGGAAAGGGGGAGAGGAATTATTGTTAAAATGGGGGAAACTGAGAAGGAGTTAGTCTAGTTTAGTTGGTGCTTGAGCTAGGTTGTGAACAAGTATGAGGAACTCCAATAGAGATAAGTGCTTGCATTAGATTATCTAGAGTAGAAAAATTTCAATGTTTTCATTAGGAAACAAGACTAATTTCTTGTTCTTTATTCTCAACAAGGTTCTTGTAAGTTTCTCCTAGGTGGTTTTTCAGTGTTCTCTTAGCCATAATCATGACCTTTGGTGTTATTTTATGTTTTCCTATTGGTGCAACTCGTGTTTTGGAATAGAAATAATGATAATTGATTTATAATGTTACAATATTCTTTTGTGGTCACACAATTTTGGAAGAATATGGTGGTATATGTAGTATGATATTTGTAGCTTCTTCTTAGTACCTCCAACAGGTATCAAAGTGTTGCATTAGGATCCTTGAAAATAATAGCACCAACCAATGTGGTATCCGCATTGTGCCTTATCTAGGTCAAGTCTTATGCATGGACAACTTTGCATTCAACTGCCCAACATAGATGCAATTTCTATGATTCCAATTCAGAAGCATGACTAGTGACTCTTGTGGTTTCCCTATAGGAGTGTCATTATATCCTCAGCGCTATTTAAGGAACAACAAAAACGGTTGGTTTTTTACTTTTGGTGGTGGTCGAAGTGGTTTTGAGTCGCAATTTCTTGTCCATCCCAAAGATAAGCAATTAAAACAACCCGCAAGAAGTTGCATGATGTTGAGATGGTTGGGCTTAAACAATACACGCTAAGTGTAACAACCCTGTTATTATACTAAAAAGTAATTACCAATGTTTTACACAAGTGAATAATTCATGATGCCATCATATAGCAATAAAAAAAAATATTCTATTTCAAAAACTAAATGCACATCTGAAATAGAATATATACCAAACTTCCGTTTGCATTATAATTGATAATTACAATCTTTCCAATACATTTCAAATCTCAAGATAGCATTTCTTACATTACAACTTCCATAGAAATTGAATAAGATAGCATGCATATCTTCACAAGCTTCATAAGCACTAGTAACAAATGGTCCAAGAAATCCCTTGCAAATCTCAGATGCCAACTGATGAGGAGAAGCATCACTCAAGTGTTTTTCTGCCAACCACAGACTCAAATGTCTTCCCTTGCACATCTACCACATATGCCAAGATGGCCCTACCCTTCGACGAAGAGATTGGTTTGTAAAACCCCATAACAACTAGCCTTATTAAGCTTAGTGTTGTTCCCTACAATCCTGAACCTAATCACGTTGTAGCTACACCTACAAGTATGAAAATCCCGAACTAGAATGTCTTTACTGGACATAGTGAATCTTGACACTATCTTAGCTCAATTTGGTTAATGATCTTTCATGTACTATGCATAGGAAATTCCCTTCTTAAGGTAATCTTTAACCTCAAGAGCAACCTATTTCTTTTACCATATACTACTCATAGACAATTCCCTTCTTAAGGTAATCTTTAACCCCAGGAACAACCTAAGTTTATAACATTCCTAAAAAGTAAATGTAACACATAAGCTAATTTCATTATAGAACAATCTAGTTCTAAGGTATCCTTTGAACTCTCTATAGTTTGACATACACAATAACTTGATTTGAATAACAACAAAATCTACACTAGCTTCGTCTTTCCCTAGTATATAAAACTAAGAATATAATCACTCCTTATTATGGAGTATGTACAAACACTCAAAAAAGTACATAAGAAGTAAAATATAATAGACTCTTTCAAAACATGAGCTTTCCTAAACTAGCAAATAAATGCTCTTTCCACACAAAACATCAACAACTTTCAATCATTTCAAAAACATATAAAATGTAAGAGGGAAAAATAACATGCCTATTAAACGCTAACCCCATATGGAATAAACTGACTTCCAAGCTCAATTCACTCCAAGACACCTCAATAATTCTCCCAATTCACACAAAAATTCTCACAATAGCTCACTAAACTCTCCTTTCAAATAACTCTTAGCTCACACAAGAATATCTCAGACTAAAAACAACATAATTCAATTGAATAATGCGTCCCAAAATGAAGTGATCTACACCTCTATTTATACAAAATTATGAGACTTATTTTCCTATACTCAAGCTAAGTTTATTGAGACTTCTCAACTGCAAGGTTTGACTCAACAATTTACCCAATTGGTGGTAGCATTCTAAAACAATACTAATTAGAATAAAATAAAAAATCAACTGAAACAGAGACAACAAGAGTTCATCTCCATAATGCAAGGTAAAAGAAAAATAAGTTGACTCCAAATATGCCAGCAAAAACATGACTTTTTCTACCTTTCTACTTGATCTACCATCGCTAAAGAATACTTAGTAATTTTAGACTTCGATTCATAATATAGATTCATATTTTGACGCCACCTATCTCTTTCCATCATGCATTTTGGTGTTGTTTTTATTTAGACTAAGTCAATGACTAAATTCCATTCAAATATTTAACTGATTCTTCAAACATAATGTGTTGCATTAGCAGGTTGGTCAACTCATATTTAATGACCATAGCATTGCATAACCGTGCTTTTTTTGCTATACCTTATCCTCACTCTATGTGCTATCAACGTATTACTTCCATTATTTTTAAAAGCTTCGTGAGGTGTTATTTTTCCTATGTGCTTCCCTTGGTGGCTTAGCCCATCCTTATGAAGCATGGTTTAAGTCTACTAAATCATGCGTTTTCATCTTACTCATTCACCAAGTGTTGGCTTATAAACTCATACTTGTGTTTAATACTTGCTATATGCTATTTTATATGGTAAATGGCTTTAAAAATCTTACGTAATATATATGCATATGAATGCTTTATCATATATAAATTTCTTTTAACATATGAATGGCTCTGCAACTGGCGAGCGGGAAAAGGAGCGGGGCTTCAAATTTGAATTCTTCTGTCGTTGAAGATGGGGGAGACTCTAAGTCTGACGATGACGATGCGGCTTATCCTGTCCTCGTGCAAACTTCTCTGGCCTGTGCAGTGTCTGGCATCCCCTCTCTCTTGTTTGGGACACTTTGTATTTCCTTTCTAGGCCTTTGTTTCCGACTGGTGGTGTCCACTGAGGGCATGGGTCTTTTCTTTGTGGGCTTGGACTATTCTTCGGGCGTCCTTAGTTCTGCGGACTTGCCCTCTTTCATGGGTTGGCCTTTGGGTGGGTATGCGGATCCCTTGGGCTCTCTTCTCGTGGCCCCTGTCGTTGTTGGGTAGGTTATTTTTGCTAGGAAGGATGTCACTGCTGCAGTTCTTCCTGTTGGTTTGTTGGCTCTAGCCTTTTGTTCACTTGTTATTGCTTTATGCTGGCATTTGGAGGTGCCTCTCAGGGTTCATCCCTTGTGGGGGTGCATGGTGGTGTTTTTGGGTACGGTGACTGGGGTGAAAGTTTTGCTCCCTTCCCCACACCCTTTGTTGTTTGTTGCTTGGTCTTTGAGATGGTGGCTTTGTCATCGTCTGGACTCAACTCTTGCTTGGGCTTCCCTTGGTGGTTTTGTTTGGAATCTTCTACATGTTTTTGCACATAATGGTGGCAGGCGCTCTCTGTGTTGGGGTCTTGAGGTGCTATGGAAGGTGGTGTTGGGAGTCCCTATTCTTGTAGGGCTCTCTGATGGTCTGTTTCTACCTATGTGGGATCTTGTTGGATGCTATAAGGGGGATATCCCTGGGCCATTTTTCAGATATGATGTGGGATGGCTATTGGTTTTCCTTGGACGGACTCCCTTGTGGCTTCCCGAGGGTCTGTGGTCAGTTGGGATTCTCCCGGTTCGTGGGTTGCCCCTTGTGGTGGGTGAAGCGGTTGCAGAGAATGGAGTTGTTCTGCGGTGGTTGTTGTTGGGTTTGACGAAGTGTGGTATGTTTGCTTTTCCTATGGGTGTGGTGGCTTCCTTCCTTTTTCTACAGCTGAGTCCTATCGAGGTGGATTCATCTTCTCTTGAGGTGAAGTTGGGGGCTGTGGTTTTGGTTGGAAGCATCCTTTCCTGGTTTTCTCTACTGTCATCCCTTTTGAGGTGGGATCTACTCCTATGGAGGTGGAGTATTGGGCTGTTGGAGATATATAGGTCTGGTGGGAAAATTTTACATACTATCCTCTCCATTAGACGGGAGCTCTCTCCTTTAGAGGCAGAGTTTGAGTCGGCATCCTCGTTCGGCTAGTGTGTGATGTTGGGCTCCAAGTTGTTGTTCCCGTGCTGCAGCAAACCTGGCGGTGTCTTTGCTGCAAGTTGTGATATTTACCCCTTTGTGGGTGAGAATATGTTTGGGCTTGGTTTGGGTTTGTTAAATGGAGGGTCTACTGCATGTCTGTTGTTGCAGATGGTCTGTGGTTTTTTGAGTGGAAGATCTATTCCTACCCTGCTTCTTCAGGGCACTGGTTCGTGGTGTTTGGTTGCTACTGGAGATTTTGTTGGCCTCTGGGTCATCTTTGTTGAATGGAAGATTTGTTGTAGGTCTACTACTACAAATGGTCTATGGCCTTCAGAGTGGAAGGTTTGTTTTTATCCTGCGATTGTAGGGTGTTGGTCTAATGTGTTTAGTTGCTCCTGGTTTCATGCCAGGTCAATGGTGTTGGTTTTTTGTGTTTGATGGCTCCTAGTTTCTTTCCAGGAATGTGTTGTAAGCCATTTTTGGCTTGGCTTGCTCTGGGTCATTGGCCTTTACTGTGGTTCTACTATTAATGGCCCGTAGGGCCTTGTTCAGCGGGGTCTACACCCCTGTTGTTTTGCGGTGTTTATTTGTTGTTGATGGATCGTAGGGCCTTGTTCTAAGGGTCTACACCCTTGTTTTATTGCTCTTTTTGCGTTCTAGTTGTTGGCCCACTGGGCTTTGTTCTACAGGGATGACACCCTCATTTGCTGCTTTTAATTTCAAAAACATATATAATATAACTTTTAAGTTTTATATATATATACTCCTAAATATATTTCATTTGAAATTTGCATATAACATCTATCACATATTCTATATATATATATATATATATTCATATTCATTTATTTTAGTCATCATTTATCAATCACATGAATATACATATAACACATATATATATATAGTATTATATAGTATTATATATATATATATATATATAAGTATTATATATATAAATAAGAACTTACTTTCTACAACAAGACATAACCACATACTTCAAGACAAAACAATCAAAGATTAAAATCACAACCATTCATATATATATATATAAAAGTAATTATATATATAGATAGATATATATAAGTAATTATAGATACATGTAAATATATGTATACTATTATATAAGTATATTCATTTACTCGAATGTAGTAATATACTTATGCATTATGTATATTTTAATATACATATACCATTACTTTAATATCCAAACTCAAACACATATACATGTACTTACCCATATATAAGTTCACAAGCATAAACCCTACTTTATCAAAAGAACGTTTCAATACCAAAACCCTAATCGATAAAATTATCACAAGGAGATCATAGCTATCACCCTATCAAACCAAGGATGACTACCTAGTTATTCCAAATAAGTCAAGACTTTGACCAAAGGCACTTACCCAATTCCCAACCTACTGACTTGACTTAACCAACTAAAAGTGAGTGTGTGTAAGCTCAATTAGGTATTGTTGACGCCAAAACTTGACTAGGTAATAGAGTCTTATGGGAAACTCAGTTTAAGGGGGACCTTTTGCGTTAAACTGAGTAACCTCCAGATTTTTAGAGAAGTTGACTTCTTCTATAATGGGGTTTGGAAAGGGAAAAAAAAGCAGATATAATAAAGTAAAGTTTAACCTAAGGCGATGCACCAAGATTTAATGATGGGCACGATAAATCATAGATTTACGGTCCTGAATGGTGTTGTGTTCTAAAACATCAGAGACTTAAGATTATAGCATAGATAATTCATTTATTGACATAAAATAACGTTGCATACATTCTCACTACCAAGAAGAGTCATTAGACATGATCTAGGTAAGCAAACTTGCATCCAACATATATAGAAATTCTCAAATGAAGTGTCAAGACAATATAAAACATAGTTCACAGTTTGATCAAATAGCATAGAAAATAGAAGGCCGAACAATTGGCACAGTCTGAGAGTTTTGCAATTAAAATAAAACAGTAATAAAGGCCTGGCGTCTTTTTACTAAAACCAACATGTTTTTCCAAGTTTCAGACTCTTTTCTATTCATAGAGAAAAGTATATATAGCATCAAAACCTCCCATCGCCTCAGAGAGTAGTCACAGAAAAAGATCTGCAATCCCCTGCAATGATGCCATAAAAGAATATTCCTCAAAGCCGTTACAAAATAGATAATCAGGAACCAAGCATCTGGTCATTCCAGGCTCAGGTACATCTTCTACAATGATGGCGGTGGTCCTAGCTAGGCCCAATCAGACAAGTGTCATTCCTTGCTGCAAATGATTATGACAAGCAACAACCAATAGCATTATTTGGTTCATCTGGTTCATCGCCCGCATAACATATCCGCTGCTTAGGCATGTGGCAGCCTTTCGCTGTCTACATGAACCTTTCTCCCATCGCTGCAGAGGATTTGCGAAAATGCAACACATGTCGAATGGACTGAGTACCTTATCACAACGAAGGGAACGTTTATTAGCTGGGTGCAAAAGACACGTGGCAGCATTTCGCTGCTCACGGTTGCGATTCCATCTCTGTGTTGAAGGATTTGTGAACATTCGACATGTAGCAAGTGCATACGGGAGTCAGCAATCGCGGGGCCCGCCATCACTTTTTTAGGAACGAGGGCTTCATGGCAGCATTTCGCAGCCCGATGAGGCGTCAAGGAAACAAGAAACAAAAGCATCTCGTAGCCGCGACACGTGGAGGCACAACAGAGTTTTCCGGGATCCGAAGGGAATGCTGATACTCGAAGTTGCAAAGAGTAGACGCGTGCAGCGAAAGATCAAAGCCTTGATAAAAGGAAGAGCATACTTGGCGATGCATAGGCCAGCGCATAGAAAAATAAACCCGAAGAGAGCTGGTTAAAAATTTATTAACAACTTTTGGCGACTATCAGGGGTGTTTCGACTAAGGAACGAAGAACCCAAAATTTCTCTGGTTCTGTAGACCAAAGCCTTATCCATTGGGATAATGGAGTCAAAAATTGGAAAGAGTTTCCTGCAAAGGCGACCATTCATCCTCGAACGGCTTCACTATGTTGCACAAGTTCTCTTGTGCTCCACTTAGATCAATAGTTTCTTTGTGAGGCAGCATATTGGGTAAATTGACCCCTGCTTGTATAGGAAATAGTAGCTGAAAGAGCAAATGAATGACTCCCTCAATGTCAGTTGCCATGGGAGGATGGCTGAACTCCTTGAAAGCCTTAGGGTCGTTTTCCTTCTCTTCTATAATTTTTGCAATTTGTGCAATCGTGGCAATAGAGTCATTCTCGAGGAACAGGGACGACAGTCCCATCTTGCCTAACTCGGAGAAACTTCCCCGTATGTTATCTAGTGTCTTACTTAGAATAGACACGGCTGCCTTAGTGCGCTTGAAGGCAAAGTGACAATAGATGAATTTGTTTGTCGTTTGAGTAGCAGCATCCCAATCCTAAATACCCGCACCAACCAGACTCTCATCAGAGACCGAGTATAGCTTGGTGAGCAGATCTTTTACCTCAGAAATCCTCTCTAAGATGAATCGTGGGAACTACTCAATCGTATCATGGGCCTCCTGGCTGAGCCTTGATGCCTTGGCGATGAATAGGAGGGTAGGCTGCAATGTTAGACAAAAGGTTTTAATTTTTTCCCAGTGAGAAATGTATATTTGCCTAACTAGTGGGATGATATCAGGTTGTGTAGAGGGAGGCAGAAGAGAAGCTTTAAGCGAAGTAATCTCTGCATCTTTTGAAATAATGGCCTTAGTCAATTCTGCCTTTTTCTTTTTCTCAGACGCCAGCTGCTCTGCAGAGCTGCTTATTTCTTTATTCCAATTCTTCTCGGCTCGGGAGTGATTTGCTAAGTGCTCTTCTAGAGAAGTCTTTGTCTCTTAGAACTTTTCCTCTATTTGAGCCTTTAGGCCTTTAAATTCGGCCTCTTTCTCTTGTATTCTTTGCTCATATTGAGCCTATTGGCATTTCAGCTCTTCATTTTTATTGTTGTAGATTTTGCTCCGCCTCCTGGTTCTTGCTTTGTAGCTCTTTTATTATGTCAGGGTCGGCAATTTGAGTCTTCACAATTTCGCCTTGAATTTTGTTCCTCTCATCCTCTATTGCCAGGGCCCTTTTAGTCATGCGAGCAATATCTGCCTCTAAGGATTTTTCTTTCCTCTCCAAAAAACTAACCCTTTCCTTAGCTGCTTTGAGCTGCTCATCCTTCTTTAGCTGGTGACCAGTTTTAAGGAAGTTGGAAATGACTACCTATTGCATTTCCTCCATGATTTCAACTTTATCTTGCAGTCAGGCTACCTTCATGTCAAGTCCTACCGCATATATCTCATAGTCTTATGCTTGCATTTCTCCCTGAGACTTGCTTACCGTTGGGTACATGGTTGTGAACTTCAATTCTTGTCGGGCCTCATCGTAAAGAGCCTGTACTCTTGTTTCAGCAAAAACACTGTCATCCTTTGCCTTGTGTTTTCTCATTCTATTCACGCGTGCCTCATTTCCGCAATCTATCTGTGCTATGAATTTGGTTGGTGATGAAACTAGTCCACCTATGAAAGGAGCACCATAAGGCAGGGCATAGTGATAGGTAATCTTCATAGGCGCGGACATTTGTTTCTTTTGGAGAGTGACAATTTGTGGAGAGAAATGGGGCATGTTCTATAGTTTGGTTTGAGAACCAATAGTAGGGCTAGTCATTTGAAATGATTAAACTGGGGAATCAGCCGTTAGGATCATTGGTTGAGACCGTGGAGGAGTTGTCAATAGGGTGTCAACCTATTGCGATGAAAGAGGATCTGTAATAATAGTGGAAATAAGAGGAGCATTCACAAGGGGAAAGCCTTCCGAAAGCGAGGCGAGGAAAGTCTAAGTGGTAGTGGCAGGCGTAAGTATACGCGAAGGAGTAATTATGAGAGGGGTGGTTTGCGAAAACTGGGCGAAGCCTACTGAATATGTCAGATTAAAAATAGAAGGTAGAGGGCTAGTACCTATGGTAGGGATCGCCAGTGAGGCAGGCGCAGATACTAAGGAATGAGATGCAAAAGAAGGAGCAAATTGTACCTATTGACTGGTTGTTGGTGGCTCCAGAATCATCAGCGACTCTTCCTAAGCCTCAGGTTCCTGGCTAGGAGCGAGTACTCTTCCTCTGGCGGGTTCTTGCGAACCCTCTCCGATAATACTCTCTGTGCACTGTCGTTTCGCATATGGGGTCTCTCGGGCTTTAGCAGTCATCTCTGTTTGCTGCAGTGATATCTTGACTGGTTTAGCAGCTCAAGTGAGTGTATGCGACCCTCTTGATATATTAAAGTGCACGTTCATGGCCACATAGCCAGGCTATTCGGGGACTTTCTCCTTTTGCGCAGAGGAAGCTGACGTCACCGCTTCTTCTTCCTGCTCCTAAGACTCTTCCTCTAGATCCTCGCTCCTATTAATGTTAGAGCTTGGGCTAGGATGGTCTTCCCTCCATCACCTTTCAAATTCTTGGTCATTATTCAGTTTGTTGTAAGGAGCATCCAACTGTGCTATTTCCTGGCGATACTTCCAAAAAGCCACTATTTTTTCCTCACTTCATTTCTCATCTTTCTTTAATCTGTTGTACATGTCACGCTCAATGGAGAAATTATCTTAGGCCACCACCATAGCAAATTAGAACTTGTGCTATGGACCTCTAGTGTTTTACATAGGGATACACACCAATTCAAAAAAATTATCATCTTTGTCTATCTGCGGGTTACGCCGCTCCTCCTAGTATGGTCGGGAAACATGGGTAACCCTCATATGTGGCTTCGACAAGTCATCGAAAAGGGTTGTATTCCCACTTATTATCTACCAGTACCAACCCTAGATAGGCCAGCTTGTCCTCTAACAACTGGTTCGATTGTTTCTTTATCAAAGTCACTGACTTAAAATTCTTCAAACAAGAGAAGAATCCCTTCTTCTTGACCTTTTCGCTGCTACAGAAAGTAAAATCAATGATACATACCTGTCAAAAAATTTCCAGCGCGAACACACTATCTGTGACATAGGCTGGGAGTAGGAAAGGTTTGCCAGTAAAGCCCCACATCCAGAGGATCATAAAATCCTTGCCTAAGAACCAGTCACAAGTCGGGGTGAAACTCTGCATAAATCTGGTTTGCTCCTTATTGAGCCAGATTATATCACCTTTTCCGATCAAATCATGCAAGATCAGAGCTATAAAATAGTCCAAAAATGCATAATAGTCATATGATGCGGAAAGAAAAGGTGTCCACTTGGACACTGGCTTCCTTTTATATTGCTCATAAAAAATTGATAGTGGAAAATATCGGGCAAATAAATCTGGGTTCTAATGCAGAAATATGTGGACCAGGAAAGAAAGAAACCTAAATTTTTTCTCCGCCTGGTAATTCTCAATTTGTCGTATCATTTTTTCTACCATAAACTCAACAAAATCATACCAAAAGAGTTCATGTTGCTTGCGGAATTGAAATGTCAGTTTGAGTTGAAAGGTCTCTATCTTCTTATCAGAGTCTCGGCCGCACACAAAGGCTAGCATGGACATGGCATCCTGGAGATCGTCGCGAAACGCACCGCGTGACAACGAAATACTTGGCACTTTAGCAGCTAGGATGTCTTTCTTACTAGTCTCCTCCAACAAGAACTCTAAACTCTTTCTCATCTTCTTCCATATTTTCTCTCCTTTGCTCAAGCGAAAGGGCTCGATATTCTCTTTTCTCTTAGTTGGGTCGAGGATGCATAACATGTGCCAGATGGCTTGTGGAGTGATGTGCACCCTTAAGCTGCGGCCTTCAATATAGTGGGTATCAAGATTATAACACTGAATAGCAGCATCAACTACCTCTGGGCAATAGTGCACTAGTGAGACCATGTATTGAGGGAGACCACTATACCAAACTCTTTGTGCCATAGATTGGTCTGCCTTTGCTTATGATAACCTTGCACAGGCTACCTCTTTGAGGGAATTAGGGTTTTTCACGAGCTTTGGGTCGTAGATATTATCCCATTTTTCTTCAACCCTTTTCTAGTTTCTGCAATTCTTGGGCCTATTCAGTTGTTCTGTCTAGGCCCTCTTTGGCCTACTAGGTATACCAGGCGTAGCGTACGCCACATCCTCATAGACATATACCTCCTCAGAAGAACGTATAGTTGTAAACAACTCTTGGATAATTTCTTCTTGCATTGACTGAGATGAAGTTTCTGACATCTTTCTTTCTTTGAAGATTTCTACAAGTTCTTAGTTTTGCAATTGTTCTCGGTTCTGGATACACAGGAAAAGAACAACTCTACACTTTTCTCTTTTGTGTTTGTGAAAATACTTTTGGAAGTATAAGCCTCTTCATGCAATATTTAGCAATTTTTCCTCAAGGTGGTAGGCTAAAGCATTCCTTTTGTATTTAATTCGACATGTACTGTTAATTTTGCAATTCATGCAAAATGAACTATTTGCCATTTTGAGGCAATCGGAGTTCATCATTGTGTTTGGCAATTGTGTGATACGTTGTGATCCCTTTGGCACTTGAACTGGCAATTTGATTGCTAACCCTATGTTAGTATGCTCTGGCAATTAATATCCCAGCCGGAATGATTACGCCAAGCAAACGATCACAACTTGAAAAGATATGAATATCTCCTTGGGCTCTGGGACATGCTTGAGAGATGACAGAATAGTCTACGGCCATACGTCTCACTGCCAATGAGCGCCACCTTTTTAAAGCTAATTAATTAGCTCCTATTAATCTAGCACGCATTGAGCCGTACTATCACAAATGCAACTGGCCCAAAAATGTGAGCAAACGTAGGAACGCCTTTCAAGTTAGCAACTAGCTAAGTATCACATTTTTTTGAAGTAGATTAGCATGCGTCTTGTCATTTTTCTATAAATAGGCCAGTAAGTAGTGAGGAAAACATACTTAACATTTGAGTAGTGATAGGTCAGTAGCAGAGTTTTAAGCAAGCCTTCTCATAGGTTAGGTGATAGATAAATTTCGGCATTAGGAATAGTGTTAGAGCTATAGATACTCCAGTTTGTTTAACCTTGTATAAGTCACAGATGACATTCCTAGGGGAGGTTTCTACTAGGAGGCTGAAACAGATGACCAAGAATAAGCATTCTTTGGTCCTGATAGCCATAAAGTGGGTTTTATGCAAAGATTGTATAGAGTATGAGGACAAGTATCGGGTGAACACCAACATATGCTCCCACTTTGTAGCGTCCATGCTAGACATCAATGTCCCAGGCCTCTTATCCTAAATCTTGTTAAAGAAATCTTCCCCAAAAAGTACCTGAATGGTCTCGGTGAAGTTGTTGCTCATGCTGCCTATGGAGTAGGTCTCGACCTAGGTTGCTTTATTGAGGAAGAAGCTGTTGTCATTTGGCTATTGTTCCTTAGTGGATTCCACCTACAGATTTGTGACCAGCACTAGCAGAGGGTTACTCAGGCCCTACATTTTCTGTTCTGCAGCTACAACGTAATACCCTTCTACGATGTAGATTGGTATACTAATTTCAGGAACTTGGAATTCCCCCCGCCAATGGCGGTTGTACCGAATGATGCTGCTAGCGCTGTCGAAGAACCTGTGGATGAGGAAGAAGTCGACACTGCAGTTAATGCGTCAATTGCTGCCAGCCATGCCTTTGGATGAAAAACCCCCTTGCCTTCTCAACAAATGTCTCCCTGCTCACTCAATTTCCTGCTACTGCTTAGAATACCTGCCCTATAGCATGTATATAAGCCTAGAAAAAGGCTATCGTATATATAATAGCTCAATATACTTGTAAATTTTGGATTATGGCTTCCCAGCCACCTTTGTAATATAAAGAACATATATGAATAGATATATATCTTTTAAAGAAAATCCATGCTCTTTCCTTCATTTTGTATTTCAGTTTTATGGACTCTCAACTTTCATTCTATTATTTTTCCGCACATGGGTGTGTTTTGTGTAAAGCAATTCTGGTATTCCACCCTCCAATAAGAATGGGTTAAATTCGCTGAAGCACAAACTAATTTTGAAAAAGATCGGCCAACGAAACGGAAAAAGATAAAAGCACTATTCACATATGTACAAAAATAGAGCTCAGCGCCTAATGGAATAGCTTAAGATGAATCCCATTGACCAGGATTTCTAAGAGTTCCTGTTCCATACTTTCTAGTTCAAAAGCGTTGTGTTCCTTGTACCTAATGATTTTAAAGGGACCTTCCCATAGGCTATCAAATTTACCGTGCTGACCTGGCATAGCAGCCCTTTTATCATAGTTTAGCACTAAGTCTCTGCATTTTAGACCTTGGTCAGAAGCCTTCTTGTCAAACCATCGCTTGACCACTTGTTGACAGCTAGTCATAGCTATTAGGGAATTCTCCCTTTTTTCCTCTACTTCCAATAGTTCAGCGAGCTGAACCTCCATGGCTTCATTTTGTTCTATCTTAAGAGATTTCAACAACTATATTGTCGGAATCTCCATGCAGATGGGTAATAACACCTCTTTCCTATATACCAACTCATAAGGCGAAGTCTTAAGGACTTGCTTAGGAGTTATGTGGTTTTCCCAGAGCGCTATTTGGAGGTTTTTATGCCATTCCCTCTGGTGTTCTGAGCCAATCCTTTTAATGAGTTGAACTAAGCTTTTGTTCGTTGACTCTGGTAGACCATTTCCCTGTGGATAATAGTTTGATGATGTTTTAAGGAATATGCCATTCTTTAATGCAAAGTGACATACCTTTGCACCTAGGAAAGCTCTAGCATTAACTGAAATGATAGTTTTTGGAGGGCCGAACCTTGTAACTAGTTCTTCGGGGAAATCTACAATCTCTATTTATGTTGCGCTTTTAAGGGGAACAACCTTCGTCCACCTTATGAAGTAATCTGTGGCTGTCAAAATCCACTTGTGTCCAACACTAGAAACTGGGTTGATCATTCTGATGAAGTCCAAGCCCCATTGTGCAAACGGTTCATCCGCCACTATAGGCTTGAGGGGCATTGCGGAATTCTTCCTTCTGTCAATGAAGAACTGGCATTTTTTGCAAGCCTTCACCAAAGAGTGGGAGTCATTAAAAAGTGTAGGCCAATAATAGCCAGCATAAATGATTTTAATGGCGGTGGTTTTGGCAGAGAAATGTCTGTCCGCAATGCTATTGTGGAACGCGTTGAGGATCCTCTTCGCCTGCTCCGAAGTGACACATCGCAGAAGAACACCATTGAAATTCCTTTTGAAAAGGACTCCTATTAGCGTATATCTGTAATTTTGCAGCCGGTAATACCTCCTTTTTTGGGATGAGAGACCTGGTGGATACCTTCCAATTTGTATGAATCTCATTCTATCAGTCAGCCAACCACCTTCCGATTCCAATTCATCTATCAAGATGAGCTATGGCTACTCCTCTATGACAGGTACCTCCTCGTTCTGTGCCATGTACTCACACAGTCCTCTTCCTTTAATAGTTTTAGTAGGCTTGACTTAATTGTCATATTCAAGGATCTTAGTGATCCAATT
>VDFB02105768.1:0-28821 GCA_007258455.2 Sequoia sempervirens | reverse complement strand
GGTGAATCGGATCAAATATCAAAAAAAATCTTTATTGGTAAATGTAGCATCGTGTAGTTAAGATGAAGTATCTTATATAATAAATTCTTCTAAAAGTTTGGTGTTCTCAATTATTGTGAAACTCATCGAACTTTATTGTAATTTTTAAATTAATCATGAATCCTATTTATAGCTTGATTTTCCAAAAAAATTATGAAACCTTTTTTCTCTTGTTTGCTTGAGTGTACCAATAGTATAGGTTTCATATAGATAGGATTGTTGTAATTAAAATTCTTTATACTCATCTATGGATTAGGTCATTCATGAATATATGTGATTGTTGTAATTAGAATTATTTATATTCATATGTGACTTAGGGCATTCATAAATTTACTTATACAAGGTGGTGGTGTAACTATTTGTGAATATAGTCTCATTATGATTGGATAATTGAATGGACCAAATTAATCTGAGTATCAAAATCTTGTTGATTTGAACCTCTCACTAATCTACTGCTTATGAATAAACATTTTATGTACTACGGTTGTTGGACTTTCAGTCGCCTTCTTGAATTTTTTTTTGGGTTTTTCATTCATTGTAAAAAAAATATCTAGGGTGTCAAAATATCAAGGAAAACTAGATTTCTTAGGGATTTATGTATATTTCTCACTTTTTAGAAAGGATATAATTGTGTAAGTGTTCTTTGATATAAGATTATCCTTAGCATTAGAATAATTATTCAAGTATTCTTGAAAATATGTGTATTTTTTATAGTAAATTTCCTTTATGAAAAAGTTAATGATATTTCTTTGAGTACCCTTTTGTTGTACTATATGGATTTGATATGGCAGTTTATGGATGATTAAAGTATGTACAATCTCTAACTTCTTATTGAATGCATTCTCTAACAAGCATATATCAGGTTTAGTTAGCATCTTTTATTTTCTCTCCATCTCAAATCACATTACACTTAAATGGGAAAGTTTTAATATGCATCAATACTCAAGATTCAAAATTTGACCTTCTCACACAATTCAAATTAAGACAATAATCTTCTTATAACCAGTTTTCCTATGATACCACTAAAAAAACCTACAAACAATTCATTTACCTTACCTATATTTATTCCTATATTATCAATTAGCATAGCCTAATAAAGTTGATTTCTTCTACCTTCTAAAAACTACTAATACATAAATATAAAAAGGATTATACTAATTTGTATGGGTAAATTGACATGTACCATGTAGGATTCTTTATTGCACATCAACTCAAGGGACTTAAATTTGATTCATAAATGGTTCTTAATTCACAAGACTACAAACCTTTATAGTGATGCCTCACAATGAATTTAGAGGTTCCATATGCTTGATGCAAGTTTGCTACCAAGAATGGTTATCCTAGGTCTATCATAGTCTAAAGCAAAGAAATGGTAATGTATAAATGAATCCTTTCCAACCATGTCAAATATGCTATTGTTTACTTTGTCTCGAGTATTAGATGTACAACCATTTGTTTACTCTGAAATTTTGCAAGCTGCTTCGGACCCGACTGTAATAATTATTCTTAATCTAAAAGAAAGCTATATTATTTAGTTACTACTTTTATACGACATTCTTTCAATTTAAAAAGATAATTGAATACAATTGTGTTATTAATTTTTGAGCTATCTCAAGTCTAATTTATTAATTGTTTATTATCAATTTATAAGTCTTGTGCTGTGGTCAATGGTTTTGATGGTTATAGTTTTTTATCAACTAATATTGTTGATATAATTTATGAGTTTTTACTAATTGATATTCCAACCTTCTAATCTTCTTTTCAGCAATGAAATAGTCAAAAATTTAAAATTATTCGATATAATTAAATTTATAAATTGTAGAAAATTTATACCTACTAAAATATATTATCATTAACACATTAATTATTCATATTTATAAATATTGTTTTCTCTCAACCATGAAATTTATTTATATTATTATTTTAATTAAATAGGTTTTATACTAATTGATAATTTAATCTTAAAATTCTTTATATTACTAACCATAAACAACCAATACATTGTAATCAATACAATAACATTCCATCTTTATAAGCATTCAATTCAATCACTGTTTATCTGAACTAAACAATAACAATCCTTCTACATACAATAGAGTTATAGAATTAATTAGTAACCATTTAAAACTATATATGTTAAATCCTTTTCCTGATTAGTTAATATTGTAATTGTGGCAATCAATTATAATTTATTATCACTGGATAAATTAATCTATATCACTTTTCTGATTCTGTTCTCACAACTTTGTTCAAGCAATGCTGTTGTTCTAGTTAAATTTTCTTTTATCAGTGTTGTTTTTATTATTCTTTTACAAATCAATGTATTGGACTATTCATTTGACCATTCCAGAAATCCCAAGCTCTTCTTTCCTTCAAAGTGGCCTTGAACATCTCTGATGGAATTCTCAGTTCATGGGGGTTAGTCGAAGTGACTGTTACTCCACATGGGAAGGTATATCCTGCAATAAAGTCACCGACCATGTAGAGCAGGTTAATTTGACTGCTTACAGCAACAATGCAGAGCAGGTTAATTTGAGTGCTTACAACAACCATACGGAGCAGGATTTGTAGAGTGGAGTCATATTGAGTAGTTTGTGCAACCTTCCTTTTCGCAAACACCTCATCTTGAAAAGCATTGGATTAATAGGTAATATTCCTTTCTATTTGGGAAATCTCTCTTATCTTCAGCTTTTTGGTGTTAAAAAATAACAAATTGAATGGGAAAGTTCCCCCTGTCATTTTCCTGCTCACAAATCTTAGCTATCTATATGTAAGCATTAACCAACTCGGAGGAAACCTACCACCATGTCCATTACAATTAGTTAACTGGGAAAATCCCACTTTCCTTGAACAAACTCTCCTTGCTTAAGTTCTTGAGTATTTCCAAAAACAAGCTCAATGGGAGCCTTCAACTCACTGGGCTTTCCTCCCTTGATTAGCTCTTTGCTCGTGATTTTTCATTCCCTAGAACATCACTTCTTCGCAGTTGGCATTACCATCCTCTATAAAGGTTCTCTGGCTCTCCCACATCACCATTTTAGGTACTCTGTTTCATAACCTTGCATAATTGAAATTTGTGTACGTATCATATTGTGCTCTGAATATTAGCACAAGTTGGCTTCCAGAGTCCCAGTTGGCAAGCTTAGGTTTGGTCTCATGTAGTATTGGTGGTAAAGTTTTGGAGTGGCTTTTCACTTAGTATTGATTATAGAGGTTGGCATTGGCTGACAACAATATTGTTGGAGATGAAAGAAGTGCAGAAAATGTGCAAACATAAAATTATTCAAAAACATGGAATTTTACCACACCAAATGCTTCAGCATTCATAGATTAATTGATTGAATATGATGATACAAACTCTTACAAGATGCGTCAATATATAGAGGTCTTTGCAGTTACAAGAATCTTCTAAAAGGACCCTGCATATGGAATGCATTTAATCCTACAGAGCTGTTACAAAACTGTTGCAGAAAATATCATGCAAAATAATTATTAACTATATTTAGTCTATGAAACAGACAACCAAAATAGTAGAGAAATTACTAGATTTCTCCAACACACCCCCCTAATTTCTACCACATATTTTTCATTCCCAAATTTTGTTTTCAAAGTCTTGTATTTCAAGTCTACTAACTCACTCAATCATTTTCTTGCATGATACTTTCAAACTGTCTTCAACATCTATTGATCTCCAACTCTCACCCACTACTACAGCAGTCTTTCAATTTCTTCAAATCTTTCAAACTGGAAGTCCTCTTTTCTAGAGACTCGCTATCTGCAGCTTTCTATCTTCCTTGATGTCTTGCTAGACCAACAAACCTCTCTTGATTTCTTTCATCTTTGACACATGGACATCTATATTTGAATAAATTCTTCAACATACCTGTAACCTTTTGCCAACTCCATCTGTAACTCCATCCATAATTAAACTGCATGCATCCTATCAAAGATTCATTTTTCCACTCTCTTTGCCAACACATCTTTTTTGAATGATTTCTCAAACCAAAAATTCTACACAGATGTAGATCCCAACATGTATCCTTTGTATGACCTTTCCTATTACAATGACAACATTGCACACATTCCATTCCTTTAACAAATTTCGTTAAATCTGTATTATTTCCATTACCCGTCACATATCTAAGTCCTTCATACTTAGGCCTCATAACTGGTTCAATCGACTCTTTCATTCCATGCTCATGCTTACCTAATCATCAACTTTTATATCCTATTCTTTTCATGAATTTTAAACCAACATTATCATAAAAACAACTAGAAATATTTGCAGAATCAAATACATTACCATCACAATTCTCATACTCATGTTTATCTCCATCACAAATAACTTTAGCAAAATCACATTTACCAAATATACCATTAGATAAACAATACAAATCATCTATGTCACACAAAACATCACAGACTTCACAAACTAATGGTTTTGTCCTCAAACATTCATTCTCTTATTTTGATTTTGATATTTATTCTTTCTATAAACTATTTTCTTCTTCCAATCTTGACATTTCATCTTTTTGTGAATTGTTTTCCTCTTTTAATATTTTAATATTTTCTTCTAATTCTTCATTCTTCTTCTTAACTTCATCAAACAATTTCAAGTTCTCTTCAAACTCTTCATTTTTTATTTTAACTTTAGCCAATTCAATATCAAGGTCATACAATTTTTTTTTGTAGTCCAATAAATATATTAATAATTCCTTCCTTTCTTTTGCCAAATCATTTTTCTCTCTTTTCCAATCTTTTTTTGTCTTTTCTCTTTTACCTTTTCCCATTTAAAATGATGAAAACTTACCTCCTCTCCTGCACTTATCCTCAATTGTCAATTTCCTTCTTTGCTCCACAGCTTTGCATGCCTCAACCTTCTCACAATTCCTCCTTAAACCAACTTTGTATGACACTTTAATAGGTATGGCTGCAAACTGCAAAAAAAATCTCCATTGATAGTTCTTTTAGCAATCCTCTTTTCAACCTCGATTTGTAGATCCAACAAAACTAAATTTTCATATCTGCATTTTATTAGCAGCAACTATACCATTCTTCTCCAACAATCCATTGGCAACTTCCATCCTTCAATGCAATGTCTTTAGTAGTGACTTTCCTCATCAAATTTAAAGATGTGGTACTCTCCTTGGTGAAATCTTCGGTCTTTGATTTTCTCCAACAACGATATCCACTTTAATGGTGGCTCCTTCAACACCTTGACAACAACTTCACATCTGAAACAAATAATCTCCAAGAAAATAATGGTTTACCAACAATCTCCATGATCTTCTTTCCTTCAAATCTCACAGTCTAGCTTTAATCATGATCTACAAACATAAGCACTAATAGCCCTATCTCTGATACCAATTTGAAAGAAGTGCAGAAATTGCACAAACATAAAATTATTCAAAAACATAGAATTTCTCCACACCAAATGCTTCAACATTCATAGATTAATTGATTGAATATGATGAAACAAAATTTGACAAGATGCCTCAATATGTAGAGGCCTTTGTAGTTACAAGAATCTTCTAAAAAGAGCTTGCATATGAAATGCATTTAATCCTATTGAGTTGTTACAAAACTATTGCAGAAAAGAACATGCAAAATAATTATTAACTATATTTAGTCTATGAAATAGACAACCAAAATAGTGGAGAAATTACTAGATTTCTCCAACAGGAGAAATCACCTCATGGTTATGGGAGAACAATCTTTTGTTGTATCCATTCAACCTTTTAGGAAATCATTTGAATGGAAGTCTTATTATCTCGAGTAAATCAATTCATTGGATGATAGTTTTAGATGTATCCAAGAATGCATTGACTAGACGCATACAATCTGCGTGGCCTCTAGATCTACAATTCTTGATGGTTAATGGTAATCTTCTATTTGGAAATATCCCTTTAAGTTTGTCCAATTTAATTAACCTTGAAAAGTTAGATCTATCAAACAAGAAATTGAATGGAAAGATTCCTCCATGTGTTTCCAACTATAAGGTAATTCAAGTGTTGAATTTGGGTGATAAGAGCTTGGAGGGGAGTATACCCATGGGCTATGCTTCTCTTCTTTACATGTAAGAATAATAATTCAAGTGGAGCTATAATTTTTATTGTGAATTTGTTTCTAAATAGGTAGGTTTAATGGCTTTTTTGATGTAAATTTATTTAAGGAAATGACTTTTTCTATATATCTGAGGGATGGTCTCACTCTTCCCTTTTCTAAAGTCAATGGTTTACAATAGGGTGATAGAATTAACTTCTAGCCATGTAAACCTATCTATGTTAAATCATTTTCATGGCTACTTGATGTTGCTAATCTATTGCTAATGTTGCATCAAACACTAGGGAAGGTAATCTTAAAAATGTGCCTCTAAAAGTCAGAGTCTTTGTCCTCTACAACTTCATTCAAGTAATGGTTGTTGCTCTACCTAAATTTTGTTTTATCTGTGTTGTTTTTATTATCCTTTTTACAAATCAATGTATTGGACTATTCATTTGTCCTTTCCAAGAATCCCAAGCCCTTCTTTCCTTGAAAGTGGCCTTGAATGTATCTGATGGAATTCTCAGTCCATGGGTTAATGGAAGTGACTGTTGCTCCACATGGGAAGCTATATCCTGCAATAAAGTCACCGACCATGTAGAGCAGGTTAATTTGGTTGCTTACACCAACAATGCAGGGAAGGTTAATTTGACTAATTACAACAGCCATACAAAGCAAGGTTTGCAGAGTAGAGTCATATTGAGTAGTTTGTGCAACCTTCATTTTCTCAAATACCTCATTTTGAAAAGCATTGAATTAACAGGTAATATTCCTTTTTGTTTGGGAAATCTCTCTTATCTTCAGCTTTTGCTATTAAAAAATAATAGATTGACTGGTAAAGTTCCCCCTGTCATTTTCTTGCTCACAAATCTTAGCTAGATCTAGATGTAAGCATTAACCAACTCGGAGGAAACCTACCACCACGCCTACACAATCTTACTTCTTTGCATATTTTCAATGTCCATTACAATCATTTAACTGGGCAAATCCCACTTTCCTTGAACAAACTCTCCTTGCTCAAGTTCTTGAGTATTTCCCGTAACAAGTTCAATGGGATCCTTCAACTCAATGGGCTTTCCTCCCTTGATCAACTCTTTGTTCATGATTTTTCATTCCCTAAGAACATCACTTCTTTGCAATTGGCATTACCATCCTCTATAAAGAATCTCTAGCTCTCCCACATCACTATTTCAGATACTATGTTTCATAACCTTGCAAAATTGAACTTTTTGTACATGTCATATTGAGCTCTTAAAATTAGCACAAATTGGCTTCCCAGTTCAAGTTAGCAGGCTTAGATCTGGTCTCATGTAGTATTGGTGGTCAAGTTTCAGAGTGGCTTTTCACTCAGTATTCATTACAGAGGTTGGCATTGGTTGACAACAATATTGTTGGAGAAATCCCCTCATTGTTTGAGAACAATCCTTTGTTGTATCTGTTCAACCTTTTAGGAAATCATTTGAATTGTAGTCTTATTATCCCAATTAAATCAATTCATTGGATGACAGTTTTGGATGTATCCAGGAATGCATTGACTGGACACATAGCATCTATGTGGCTTCCAAAACTGTAGCTCTTGATGGTTAATGACAATCTTCTATTTGGCAATATTCCTTCGAGTTTGTGCAATTTCATTAACCTTGAAAAGTTAGATCTGTCAAACAACAAATTGAGTGGAAAGATTCCTCCATACTTTGCAAATTATAAGGTAATTCAAGTGTTGAATTTAGGTGATAATAGCTTGGAGGGGAGTATACCCCATGGGCTATGCTCCTCTTTAATTGTAAGAAATAATAACTTAAGGGGAGCTATGCTTTTTTTTTTAATTTGTTTCTAAATAGGTAGGTTTAATAGGATTTTTGATGTAAATCTATTTAATTTACAGGAAATGATAATCAATCTCCCAATCTTCAAAATATTAAAAGTTTATGGCAAAGCACATAACAAAATTATCTCTTAGAAATATGTCTTAATCCATAATTGAGCCACCTATCCTTGATGAAACAATGATTGAACCAAAAGCCCTTCCAAATATCCAAGAGCAGCCAATGACAAATCCTTCACCCATATCATATAAGAGACCGCAAGATAACCAAAACAATCATATTGTGCCTCCTAAAATCAAACAAGTTTACAATGCCAAAGAGAAAGTGGTTGAACAACCTCCATGGTTCTTTCCGTTCTACCCTTAAGGGAAGAAAATAAGCCTATGTTTGACAAATCAACTCCCACACAATCATAAATTGACAACAGATTGAAACAAAATCTAAATGCTAAAGAGCGTAGGAATATATGTCATGCTATTGCTCGTATGTTACAAACTAAAGAAGAAAAAAGAAACACAAAAACTCAAAATCTGAACTTGCTTGAAGCAATGCATGATGACTCTATATCCTCACCGCAACGTAAACAAGAACCTCCCATGGAAATTATCATTTGACCTCCTATTGTGATTAATCTAGATGATGATACTGACATCACAATGATTGATTAACAAGTACATAATGAGTTGAATTCATTGATCTCTTCTTCCTTGAGCTTAAATGACAATTATACTAATAAAAGTGTTGAACCTAATGCTTGTCCTAGTTTGACACTTGTTGTTGTCCCTTTGGCTAGTTGTCTACCTTTTGCATATACTGACCAAAATTTGGGATGCAAATGACCTACTATAGGATGACTCACATGTGCCTTAATAGAATTTTGCATTGTTTTATTTTTTGTGTTTCTTTATGCAATTGCATGTGCGTAATGTGATCCCCCATAATGTTTTGTTTGGTGTATCTCACTTTTTTTTTGTGAATTCCTCTATATATATCTACATTCTTCTCTGTATCATAAAATTTTAACCTTTTTCACTTTTCTTGTGTTTATCTTTAGGGGATGATGTAAGGCATCAAGACATTTAGGTCTCTTCCATGTTGACCTAAAAGGATTTTTCTTTGTTTTTATCTTTATGTGTCATTCTTCCAATTCTATGAGTATTTGGGGAATGATCCCTTATGTATTTTTGAGAGCATCCCCTTCCTCATTTTTTGTGACTTAAATTTATTTTAGAAACATATGACTGGGCATAGGGTTTTCCAAGTAAGCTCTCATGTCTTAGGATTAAACATTGGCTACTTTAAAGAAATTGCTCAAAACAATGGTGTTAGCAACCTCTTTAAACTGGGGGCATACATTTATAATATATTTGAACATTTTTCATGTTTCATGGTGCAATTTTCTTTCTTCTTGTGATGTGTCCTTTTCTTAGTGGTTTCATTGGGTTTGATGTCCTCCAAGAGTGCAATATTTCTTAGCTTACAACTTTCGTCTTAGTGGTGATGTGACACACTGCATTCCCTATGTTGTGAAACTTTTACTCTTGATTTTTCCTCTCTTGGAGACATTAGGCATGATGATCCCTAAGAAGAACACCTTACACGAACTAAGAGAAATCCCCTTGAAAAAAAAACTAGCATAAGACACCTTGCTTACTTGTGGAGCCTTGCATTGTGGTGCCTTATCGAAGTTTTTAGGAGGATAGCTTTGATATGATATGGGAACCTAATATGATTCTCTCATTTTCCACCCTTTATTATGTATTTTGTTGTTTTTTGGCGTCTTATTGAAGTTATCAAAGGGATAGCTTTGGTATGTTAGTATGATGAGAAGCTGACATAGAGGCATGACTTTCACATTGTATGGTGAGATCCAGCATAGAGGCATGACTTTCTCACTAAGCCACTTTATTGGGAGACTCACCTAGTGGATAGCCTGATGTTTTGCTACCTCGGAGTGACCACAAACCAATAGCTTAGATGTGTTCCACATAACGTTGGAAAATCTAGGCTTAATCTTCTTGGTCTTTAATGTTGTATGATTGTGTATCTTTATCATTGTTGCATAAATAAGTTTCTTGAATTTCTACTTTAGTGCAAGTTTGATATGGGGTCATACTCTCACTAAAGTGGGGGAAAAATGTAGTGTCAGAAAAAGTATTCCTTTTCCACACTTAATTTGGGAATAATTAATAATAAAATGAGCTTAATGTTTCCTTAATTTAGTGTTGTAATATGTCTTTCATATTGAAATTTTAAGTTTAGGGCCCTTTTTAATAAAATAGACTTAATTATGTCTTGTTTTAGTGTTGTAAAGTGTATATTTGCACCTTCACATTAATCTAGGGCTTTATTAATTGATTGAGGTTAATTTGCCTTAATTGGCCCCTTTAATTCAAATCCAAGCCTGATTAAATGTAAATTTTGAGGGATGAAACCTGACATTCATAAATGCTAGAGTAATAGGTTGTTTACTTAATTAATTTAATCATATTGATTAATTAATTAAGTCACTTTTACTTTATTTCACTTAAGCTAAACTTAGGTATTCTTTATTTTATTATTATTCCTAGGGTTTTCACCTTTAGGGTTTGGATATCCTTTTATAAGGATTGATCTTTTGTAATCCCATATTCTAGTTAATGCATTTTTGCTTCATGTTTGTAGAGAACCATTCTTGTGTCTCTTGATATATTTTGTGTGGTCAACAGGTAATTTTCTTGCAGGTGTTCATTGGGATCTATGAGGTTGGATTATCAACTTCTACATAGTATCAGAGCTGCAGTTCTGCAGCTTCCTGTTCCTTTTTTGATGGATCTTGTCTTGAAGCAATTTTTTAGTGCATCCAGGGTCAAATAAAAGCTCTCCATTGAATCTAGAGCTACCGAAATAGTCAAGATTGACCTATTTTTGTGAAAATTGGCTTTATTTGTCAGATCTGTGAGGTTTGAAGAAAGGGATTTTTTGTCAGATCTAGGGGTACTTGGTTTTTCAAAGCACTTTGGGACCAAACAAACCTCACCATCATGCTCAGTAGGCCCAAAAACCCTAAGATCAACTATCAAATCATGAAATTCTGAGTTGGGAGCCTCTAAGGCAAAAGTTGTTTTGTCTAAGGCAATCATAGGTTTTTCCTTTTAAAAAAAATATTTTAAATTTTTTTGGGCAGCAAGTACCCATAGGTACTGTCGTCTCTGCCTTTATGGCAGGTGGTGACCCTTGGGCCCCGCCACCCTGTGGACAAGGTACTGAGGGGGTATGCCTCTTGCCTTTATGGTAGGGCGGTGGACTCTCCTTGGGCCCTGCTTAGAAACTTTAATAAAAAAAATTTAATAACACTTTTTTTTAATATTTTTTTATGAAAATAATATAAGTTTTTTATTGTAATTTTTTTTTAATTATTTTTTTAAAAAACATTAAAAAAAAAGCCTAATTGGGAAAATACGGTGATGGAAATTTGGCCGTAAATTTTAATGTCATATTTCTACTACGATGGCCATATGGTTGTCAATTTTTTTCCAGTAGACTATGTAATTGCCTTTTCAGGGCAGTTTTCTTCCAGAGGCCATAACTTTTTCCCATGGTGTTGAAATCAGGAAAACAAGATATAGTTGGAAAGAGGAATCAAAGAAATTTCTAGTGGTGTAGGTATTTTTTGAATATTTTTTCAAAGGTCCCTATTATTTCCAATCAAAGTCAAATCTTCTTTATTGGAGTTGCCTTCAATGTTTTCATAATAACTTTTGCATACGATGTCAAAAATGGGAAAAAAAAATATCATAGGAAAGCCAGTTTCAATCTCTTTGCAATGGTTTAGGTGGTTTCTAGATATGATTTTTGTTTTTTCCAAAAATCCTTCTCAAATGTAGTCCTTATTGGACCTTATGGGCTCACATTGCTTGTATTTATCATCTGTAAACTCACTGAAATAAAGTGCCTCAACTTTGTATGTGTAGTATTGGGATTTTTGCACATCATATTGTGCTATTATTGTACTCGAACTATTCTATAAATTTCCATGGGGGGTTGATGTTTTCCTTTGTTTTCCATCATACCTTTTTCTAGTGAGTGTTCCTTCCATGACAACAGTGAATCACATTGATTCTTGACTCATGCATGTGTGCCTTTGTTTGCACACCCTTTATACTTTGATGGTACTTCAATGTTTTCACATTCAGATGTTCTTGGTTCTTCTTCATGCACTTCTTTTTTGCATTCAGTTTTAGTGTACCTATCATGTCTCTCCCTTGTCAGCATTATGGGGGGATTTCTACTATTGGTGATATTGCTTCCTTGGTTTCGTTGGAGTGAGCTATGTATTTAGTATTTGTTCCTATGTACTTTTAGATACAACATACATCAGTGGTTGGTTACTTGTATTTTGTTGAGATGGATCACTTACCATATGGACACTCTTGCATTTAGGAGGTGACCTTCCATTTTCACTTGATCATTTCTTCAGACTATTGGTACTTGTGCCATCTATATCTTATAGTTCTTGATGTTTTCCTTGGTTTGCTGTTAGATTCGAGTAGTGTCATTGCGGGAACTCATACATATTCTTGTCTTCTTGATCCTAATCATCATATGTTTTAGTGCAGGTTCTTCTTTCAACGAATCAGCAGTCATTCTACAATAGTGTTTGCAGCTTTTTCTTGCTTCAGTGGTGTTTTTTCATGTTCATCTTTTCTTCCTATCTTTTGGAACAATTTCTTCTTATTTGGAGGCTTCTTCATCCTTCACTCTTGTTGGACGCTTCTTCATTCCTTCACTCTTGTTTGCAGGTTTCTTTAGTCCTTCACTTGTTCCTATTATTTTTGGGACATTCTTGTTTGGAGGCTTCTTAGTCCTTCACATGTATTTCTCTCTTTTGGAGAAGATTTTTTCCATGAGGTTTTCTCCCTTTCTCCTGTTGTGAGAGATCTTTTACATTTGTACATGGGTACCTCATCAGGCCTAGTTTTTGGGACCCATATTTGCTTTCATGTATCTATCCTTAGTTTGTTAGCTTCTCCCTAAGTTCATCTTAAGGGGGCTGTTAGAGTAATAGGTTGTTTACTAAATTAATTTAATCATATTGATTAATTAATTAAGTCACCTTTACTTTATTTCACTTAAGCTAAACTTAGGCATTCTTTATTTTATGATTATTTCTATGGTTTTCACCTTTAAGGTGTGGATCTCCTTTTATAAGGATTAATATTTTGTAATCCCATATTCTAGTTAATGCATTTTTTCTTCATGTTTGTAGAGCACCATTCTTGTGTCTCTTAATATCTTTTGTGTGACAGGTCATTTGCTTGTAGGTGTTCATTGGGAAATGTGAGGTTGGATTATCAACTTCTATAATAAATTCCATTACACAACACTTAACTTTGGAAGATGTGTGTCCTAGGTAGGTGACCTAGGACCCATTCAACATAGGGTGAATGGGTCATTACTTAGTCCTAGGACCCTCACTTTATGTAATTTTTAACATTTTCTAATGTGTGTCTAGGTATGTGGCCTAGGACCAATTAGCTCTATGCCAAATGGGTACTCACTTAGACCTAGGACCCCTCTTTTGGATATGTTTTTGGTATTATTTTAATGATTTAAAATCAATAATTCAATGTTAGCTTGTAATATTTGAATTTTAGGAGTTAATCTTAAGATATGTATAAGTACAAGGTTATCTCACTATATTTCATTTTAAGGAACCTAGCAAATTGAAGTTATCATACGAGAATTCAAGAGAGCGTTGATAGAGCATTCAAGAGTATTTTCAAGGCATTAAAGGGCAGATTTGTAGAAGATTATTGTAGCAATCAAGATTCCTTTCATAATGTCAAAGATTTATTGCATCATGCATGTTGTTTGAGCTAATATGGTGATGTAATCTTCAAGATCTATCAATGCATATCAAAGGCATCATTTCAAGACAATTATCAAGATCAAGATATATATCCATGGAGGCCACTTCATTCTAGATTGTAGATTTGTTATTAAGGTTTCAAGCAAGGTTTCATTATCTCATGTTTTATTGTTTCATCTTTCATCCTTCATTGTTTCATCATAAGGTTTAATTACCAAAATGGGGTTTGAACAAGGAAAACCCCCATTACCTAAGAAACAACATTTTTCTCTCTTTGATGTGTGATTGCAAAGTTTAGGTTGAAGAACCATTGAAGAGAAAAATTGAAGAAAGTTGCAAAGTTGTCAAAGTTGCAAGAAAAGTTATCAAAACATGGAAACTAATCTACAAGTTTAATTTCACGGTTTTTGAAAGTGAACAACTAGAATTTGGGAGTGCAAACCTAATAGAAGAGAACCCAAAAACTGATTTTTCAGAGCCCTAGCCAAAACCCATTCGCCATAGGGAAAATGAGTCCTCAATGAGGTCTAAAAGAGCATCTTTGGTGATAGGTACACAACATTTTACCCTTTCCAAATGTGCATTTTGATAGTTAGTTTTTTTAGTTTTTAGATTTGTCCTTTATAACGCATATTTTGAATGAAATTAGAGAAATAGGTGCATCATACCTCCCTTTTATCAATTCATTTTGATCAAACCCATTTTTCTTCATTTTACTTGTACATTTACAATGGAAAGAAAAGTACATATAATGCAAAGAGTTTGAAACTCTAAAGGATTCAACCCATGCATGCAACCAAAGGTGATGAGTTTGTTTCTCTCAAATGGGGAGATAACTTGCCACACATCTTGGAAAAGTATTATAAATTTTTTTAAGTTTCTAATGAAGCCATCTAAGATGGCTTAACTACAAGTGTAAACAATTACAAAATTTATAAAATAATTTCTAAAATAATTACTACACTAATAAAAGATATTATAGTTGAAGAGCTCCACTTCATGTTTCATGAATTTAACTATTTTGTGTTCTAAAAATATTTTATTGTGTTGAGGGAATATGTCCCTATGTTTATCTTGAGAAAATTCCTTGTTGAGGGAATTGAAACTGATTGGTACATTTCCAATTACATTGAGATTGAAAAACTCAGTGATATAATGCATATCAATTGTAGAAGGATACCACCATTTATATTGATGATGAATCTATTTTTTTACATCATGGGTAAGTGCATCAAGATGGTTCCCAAAAATGGGGCTTAAGTGGCCACTTTTTTTTTGAAATCAGGAAATGCTGACCTTGGATGTGAAATTGAGGATAGTTACACTCAAAATTTTGAGATGGAACAAAAACAAGGATCGAAGTGCTCCGAGTCTAATTTCTAACCTACTAATTTATTTTGAAAATGGTGGAGATTAAGGGGTTCAAAAGAGGGTTATACACAAATTGGTGTTGTTTTTGTCAGAAAAACATAACATAGCAACTCTTGTACGACCTGAGCATGATGGAATTTTTTGTAGTATTTTAAAATCGCTATGGTCAAAATTTAGCTAACAACATATAGTTGATGTACAATTTTTCTAATAAATTTTTAATGAATATTTGATTTTTTACTAATTTTCTAAGTGGGAACTTCCTAAAAAACCAGAATTTTGGCCATGCTCCCACTACAAATTTTTGAAAATAATTGATTTTATTTTTATTTTTATTTTTTTTAATTTGTAGAATGGAGTCTAGTTTCTAAAAATGTAATTTATTTGAAATTTTGATGAATTTTTAATTTATAACAAAAAAAAACACCAAACATTGGTTTTTAGCAGAAAACAAACATACAAACAAAAGAAATTATGGATGAAAGACTTAACATTGTCAAAAAGTGAAAAAAGTCACATCGTTGGATAACTAAGAGAGAACTTAACATTACCCATGTGTTCTATTTTTCCGATATTGAACTAGATGCAATCTTGATGGTGAGCATGGACTTGATTATGTGAAAAATTATAGAATTTGCAAAAACACGTCTCTAGCCTTGGTAGGAATGCCCTCCAAGCCTTTGGGTTGGTATCCCAAGGAAAAAAATTTCACTTTTTTCTTTGTTTTTAATGTGAAATAATGCAAGCGCATTTTTTCAATTTTTTTTAAAAAATGGCCACAAAATTGGTACCCAACTTCATGCACTGACCCTCATATCTTCAGGAAATGGCTCTAATGAGGTCAACATTTAAAAATATATTGGGAATAACTACTTTCTACAAGTACATACACTAAAGATTTGAAATAGGCATGTCTATGAGGCTTCTCTTATAGCCATATTCAAACAAATTCCACACTTGTTGAGGGATAACAACGTCACCATTACCACCAGCCTTGTCAACAAATTTATTGGTAACCACTATAGTGCCCTAAGCATGTTTTCATCATTTAAAGGATTAAGGAAATTATTTTATTAGGTCTTCCTCAAGAATCCTCTTATCTCCATGATACTTTCTAGAAGATTGACTCATTTTGTAAGTATTGTTGAATACACTAGGAAATTTCTTATGACATAAGAAAATTTACTATGTACACTACAAGCCCTAATTTATGGTTCCTAAAAATATACTAAAGAATATAATTAAAAATAGATAGTGATATTAATTACCTATTTGTATTCTCTAAAATCCTAATTTTTCACTTTGAAAATTTGTAGTTGTCACATGAATTATTGAAATCCCTTTGCATGAATTCTTGATAGATGTTAGATGTACTAAATTTCTTAATCTTGTGTAAATATTCATGTAATGGTAGTAGGAAAAATTCATTGCAATTAAGAAAAACTTGAATGAAATGAATTTCTATATGTATTTTTCTCCAAAATTTTAATAATATCCATTAATCAAAATTTGACATGGTGAAACAACCATCACATTCTCTCAATACATAGAAAAAGGAATTTGAAAGTTCCTTGTTGAAATTGTGATGTATTATAACCTTGCAATGTAATCAACAAATGTAAAGTGTTGAGTGGCTATAGAATAGAGTGATCCCATGGACACATGGAAGGAAATAATGTTATAACATTTCTAAATAGCTTTGATTGGATGAAAACTATAAAGAAATAAGAAATTGTGACCAAATGAGGAATAACCTCATGTACAATGATTTTATCTTTAAGTAGTTGCACCAGTACAACTTTGTTCATAGCTTTAAGGAAACAAAAGTTGCAATGTGAAGAGGGAATGTGCTCTAATGAGGTGAAGACATGTGTTAGCCTATTAGACTGTCGAGATATCATATTTGAGGAAGAGCTTGGTGAACATGAAGTGACACTATGAAGAAGTCTTGCAACCAAATGAGAAACTGGTAGATGGGACTATATAGCAGCTTCACAACTTACATTAACAATGGAGATTATGAAACTATGATACACTAATCGAGTGTGATGAAATGAGAAGGAAATGGGTAGTGTATTGGTGATCAAGACCACTTAAGCAAGTGCTTAATAGGAAATTTAAATGTTTTAAATTAGATGCAAGATAAATATTGATACATGATCACTAGAGAATTGGGTTGGTAATATAATGAACACAAAGTCTTGAGATGATCATGTAAATAATTTCTAATAGAATATAAGAATTCAACCTCAAAACATAAGAAAATAAATAGTGTCATGGGGGTAACTAGGGTTTTGGACTTAGGGCACAAAACTATGACACATAAAAAAAGGAAAATCATAGGAATTGAACAAGCTCTTGCATATTCTTTAAACAATAATATTTAGACAAGTGTACTAAAAAACATTTCAGATATTTTAAATAATTAAATTATCAAAGTCATGCCCTAGCTATTAAATGGCGACGTGATATTATGACTAACCTTGATCAGATGAAGCTCCATGGTTTAGGGATAAACAAGGAAAACTAAAATTGTACCCACAAGATTTATTTATGTCATTGTAATGATTATAACAATAAAGTGCCTTAAGCATTAATCCTTTTTAAAATCCCTACCAAGTTTGCTGATGCTATTGAAAAGATTCAAAAAAGATTTCTTTGGTCGGGTGTTGAAGAAAGAAAAAGGTTTCCTTTAATAGGGTGAGATTTGGTGTGAATATCTAAAAAGGCCAGGGGTTTAGGTCTTAGAAAAATTAGAATGGTTAACAAGACTCTTCTTGCTAAACAAATTTGGAGACTATTTTCATCCTCAAGGGAATGGACTAAAACTCTGATAAGCAAATATATGGAGAATAACAAATCTCTTACAATCATGATGGAATCCCATCTTCTACCCAAAGGTTCAACCTGTTGGAACAACTTGATTGTTGGTAGAATGGTGGTTGAAATAGGAGTGGGTTGGCAAGTCAAGAGTGGAAATCAAACAAGATTCTGGGATGATAAATGGTTGTTGAAGGAGCCCCTTGCCAAAATTGAACCTTTTCGCAGGTGGGTTGAGATTTGTAAAGCTCTTTTTGGCTCGTATGTTAAAGATTATTGTAAGAATGGAAAATGGGTGGATTTATGTCTTGTTAGTCAGGTTCTTGCTCTTGTTTAATCCTCCCTACTGGCTATCAGACTTTGCCATGGTCAGACGAAAGACTGTCTTGTTTAGAAAGATGAACCCTCTGGTAACTACTCTGTTTCAGCGACTTTTTCCAGGCTATCTTCTACCTAGATTTCTCCCCCTTTCTGGTCAAATGCTTGGATCAAACACCTCTTACCTAAAGTTAACATCTTCTTCTGGATCCTTCTTCAAAACAAAGTATTCATGGCTGATAATCTCTGCAAGTGAGGCTTTCAAATACCCAATAGATGTTATCTTTGCAAGATGGAGGTAGATTTAGTTTGTCATTTGTTTCTTCATTGTTCATTTGCTACCTCGATTTGGGAAAAACTTTTTTGTTACTAGAAATTCTCTTGGGTGTTACCCTCATCAATTGAAGACATTTTCATCCAATGGGAAGCCCCTACTCACAAGGTCCAACACTATGGAAGTTGTGGGATTTTTCCTTCCCTCATGTTGCTTGGGGTCTTTGGAAAGAATGAAACAATAGAATTTACAGGGATAAGGAATCCTCAAAGGTCATAGTGTTTGATAAAATAATCATATTAATGAAAGAAAACTTCAATGCAACCCCCTAGAAGGATTGTAATCTCGAGAAAGTGGCTTGTTCTTCCTATGATCTAATGATTGCTAAAGAATGGAAAATTAGTTATGATATTTCTTGTGCTCCTAAACATGCTAAGAAGGACAGTGAGGGTGTCTGCTAGAATTTTCCGCCTAACATTTGGATCAAAGCCAACTTTGATGGGGTGGAAAAAGGCAATCCTGGAGCGGTGGGATGTGGTAGAGTTATAAGGGATTCTTTTGGCAATTTTCTAGGTGCGATTGCTTCCCTACTTGGCTCACAAACCAATCATTTGGTTGAGGCTGTCAGAGCTTTTCGTGTAATAAATTTGGCTCATAGTTTGAATTTTAAAAACCTTTGGTTTGAAGGGGATTCAAAAAATATTATTGAATGTCTTCTAGGTAGGTCCCCCCCCTAGTGGACCATAAAGTCTTGGATTGATGATGCTATTTTGACCTCAACTAAGTTTGATAATATAAAGATATCCCATGCTTATAGAGAAGCCAATGTTGTGGTATAATTTTTTGGGAATGAAGGGGTTAAAAGTAAAGGACAACGCACATGGCTGAATATCAGTGATTTAGGTGTTGATGTCTAAGCCTTATTGAACTATGATTTGTCACATAGGAAAGATGTGTCACCTCGATCATTATGATAAAATGGGGTAAGTACATCACTATCATTATATTGCATGGGGTCGAGCTAATTAGCTTGTTTTGTAAGTTTGCACGGCATGCTTTGTGGGTTCAAAGGCTTGGCGAGACCATTTTGCACCAAGATTTCATCTTTGTTTGCATTAATGTGCTTGCTAAAATGGGAGGAGAAAGAAAAAGAGTTGAGCTGGAAAGCTTTGAGATGCACACAAGAAACACTAAAGTGTGGAGGAAAGTTAAAAGTGGGGGTTTACTCCCTTTTCTAGAGAAACTCCATGGGTTTAATCAGGAAGCTACAAAGTTTTTTTAGAAGAATTGGAACAATGGTGAAATAACCCTTTTTGGTAGGAAATTTAAGCTTGATGAAATCCTCATCGCTGAAGTGACTTGTATGCCCACTGAAGGACATAATTTTTTCTGGGATAGGAAATTCTCTAATGAAGCGGTGGTTAGATTTTTGAAGAAAGACAAGGAAAAACTGAAACTTGTGAAAGTTTCTAACAATTACTTTGAGGCTGACTCCATTAAAGCTCTCTGGAGAAAAGTTCTTTGAATCATTATGGAGTATATCACCTTGGATGGACGGTTCACTAGGGTCTAAGACTATCATTTTTCCTTGCAGAATCAGTTTTGCTATAAGGTCAAGGTTTCTCTCCCCTTCTACTTACTATGTTCCTTAAGAAACAGTCTAGAAGACCATAAGAAAAACCTTAAAATATATCCTATATTACATACTGGTATGATAAGATTAATTTTTGAACATTTCTAAAAAATGTTGGTCCTTGCTAACTCGGATGCCTCTTTGGCTTCTAAGGATGATGACACAGAACCTAGTTGTTTGGGGAATAAACCCAATTTGACTCTGGAAAGGATGGTCCTAGACCTTCACATTGTCTAGACTGGCAAGAAAATCCAAGTCCATAATCCCCAATCTATTAAATTCTACCCTGCTTTTGAGCCTGGAAGTTCTACCGCCAAAGCCAAAGGCGCCGAAAAGAAATTCCCTGTTAAGAAGCTTGTTTCTTACTTTGAAGATACTCCTGATTCTGAGGAACCCGGTGCAAATAACAACTCTTCCTCTTTTTTCCTGTCGACAGACATAGATGATAGAAATGGGTCCCCTGGAGCCTCTAAACTTGCTAAAAATTGCCTCAATCTTGATAGGGAACCTACTATTGATTTTTTTGGGCATAGCTAGGAATAATGTCGTGGACCACTTAAGAATGTCAAAATGGGTCTTTCATGAAATTAATGACCTAAAAAATGAAAAATTGGGCCCTTCAGAATAAATTGGAAGAAGTGGAAGCTAACGTTTCAGCGTTGTGCAAGAAGGATGAAGAGCGTAATGAGAACACTGCTTGTAAGGAGATCCAGGAAAATGCAGGAAAGGACAAAAGGATAGAAATTAACTTTGAAAAAATAAAAAATGTTGTGAAGATAATTACTAAATAGAATAATAGAATGGCAAGACATAATTCTATCATTATCAATGCAATGACTGAAAAACTAGATAAAGCTCAACCTGGGTCCTTGGTTGTTGATTTGGAAGAAGTTAAAGATAAAAACTAGGAAGAGGACATAGGGATTTTGAAGTGAACCAAGGCTAATCTAAAAAGGAAGGCACCCCCCACACCATAGATGATTCAAACTTTCAAGAAGGGAGTCCAGGCTATGCAGGATCTGGAGGCCGAGATTGAGAAAGCTTTGAAGACTTCAGATTAGTTGCTGCTGGTTTTTTGGTCTACGCCTCGGCTGGCTTTTTTTGGTTGGCTGCTATTTTTTAGGGTTTTTCTTTCTTTGAAACTAGTTTAATTCAGAGGACTTTTTTATCCTTTCCTATATTATGTTGTAAACTTTATGGTTTCAGGTCCTTGTAAAACCTGTTTTTTCCTTCATAAAAAAAATAAAGTGCAATATTATGGGCTAGGGAAATGATAATAAATAAGCCATTTCAAATACCCACAATAGTAAATCGCTTGTAAAAAGATTACAAATTACCTTTATGCATTAAACAAATCACTCGAATCTATTAAAAATGGATAAATCCCAAGTCAATGTTAAAATAAAATAAAAAGAAAAAGTTCAAACATAGGATTCAATTATACTCACAACTTGAAAAAAGAGGCTCACCATCGGAAATAAAGCCTTGAGAACACCTTTGAAGGTAAAATTAGCATTAAATAAATGAGGCAACTAATTATGTGGAGGTGATGCAAACTTAAAACCAAAACTAATTTAAACACTATAGCCTAAACCAAATCTAACATATACATCAAATGGGCCTTCCATGAAATGGTGTTGTGGATTACTTCAGAATAATGAAATGGGCCTTCCATGAAATTAAAGACCTTGATCTCATAAACAGAGCCCCCAATGGAAAGTTGGAGGATTTGGAAGGTAAAGTTAGCTTCCTTATTACTGCGGAGTGCGAGAGGAAGGAGGATAGAATGAGAACAAAGGTCAAGGATAATGAAGGAAAATTCAAATGTCTTGAAGATGAAATAGGTAAAATGAAAAATACTATGAAAACTATTATGGAGCATAATCACAGAATGGTGAAACATAATGCCATCATCATTAGTGCAATGTCTGAAAAAATGGAGAACTCACAGCAGGGTTCTTTGGTTGTGGGTTTGGTTGCGGATAAGGACAAGAACGGTACTGACAATGCTGGTATTTCCAAGCAGACGAGAGCTAGTATGAAGAGGAAGACTCCTCCTATGCCCCATATGGTTCAGGTTCTGAAGAAGGCCACTTAGGAAATGCACAATCTTGAAGCTGAGGCTGTTGAAGCTCTTAAGTTCTTAGGTTAGCTGGGTGTTTCTTGCTAGTTTTTTTGGTGATCCTTGCTGGCTTTGGGTTGGTGTTTTTTGTGTTTCTTGGGCTTTATTTTGATGCGACCTTTTTGTCTATGGTGAATTTAATGCTTATTCCTATTTTCTGTAAACTTTATGGTTTTGGGTCCCTTTAAAACCCAATTTTTCCTGTATCAAAAACATAGAGTTGCATAGTGAAAGTGAATTAAATACATTGTCAACAAAGGTAATGAATGCTATAAGCTACATCATAAAGGTTCAAAAGGATTAAAAATAAAAATTAAAAACATTTAAAATTGTTAAGAGTTTAAAAACGAGATCTTAAACTTCTTAAATAAAATTAGGGCGAGTTGTTTAAACAAGAAGTCCATGATCCATTTGAAAAGTAAATGAGTCAACACAAATATGTGACATGTTAGCTCAAAATGATTAGTAGAAATATTAACAAGATGAATATTTGAATTTTAATTTTAAAAGACAAATTTTAGGTTTATGAATGTAGAAATGAATCAAACACATCTACATTCACAAATATGGCTAAAAATGATAAATGAGGGATTTCAAAATCAAGACTATTGGGTAAAACTACAAACCTATGTCACACTTTATAAAGGAATCAATCAACACAAACAAAAAATTTCAAATTTGACCGCATAAAGTGGTATTTATGTTTTCAATTTCAAAATGATGTTAACTTAGAACTCTTGATGGGGTTTATTACTGTAATTTTTCAAAAAAAATAAAAATTGTTTTAATATTTTTTGTTATAATTTTAAAGGTGGATTTTGAATGGTTGAAAATTTGAGGAAAAGGTGATGTTTAGTTGACTTCAAGAAAGTAATAGTAATTTTTTTTATTTTCCTCTAAATATTTTTCCCAAATAGATAACTTCAATATCTAGTGCATGGAAAAACAAAAAAAATTTAATGCATATTTTCCTTTGTAATAATGGTTCAAATTCAAACCTATAGAAATAGTTTTCATCAACTACTGTATAATTTTTTTTATTATTTTGAAATACAAATTATACCTTTTGAAGAGGATTATCTCCTCTAACTTGCACAATATATTTTAATTTTTTAACTTCAATATCTAGTGTATGAAAAAAATAATAAATTTTAATGCATATTTTCATTTCACGTCAACTATTATATAATTGTTTAATTATTTTGAAAAAAAAAATTATACCCTTTTGAAGATGATTATCTCCTCTGAACTATTATATAATTTTTTTATTATTTTGGATTATCTCCTTTAACTTGCATCTTGTATTTATTTTTAAAAAATATGTTTTAGTATTTTTTAAAATTGCTAATCAACCTCACTTTTAATTTTAATAACCTACTTGTAAAAAAAATTCAAAAAAACCAAAATATTAAACAACTTACATATTTGGATTCTTGACTCTCATACAAAAGGGTATTTTTAGTTTTTGGAAAAAAAATCTTTTTAACTCAAAAATATCATATTCAAGTGATTTCTTTTTTTTTTTCTTAAAAAAGATGATGTGGATGCCAACAAGGATACCACATAAACAATTATTTGTGCTTTTATCCCATTCTTTAAAAATGATATACAATAATATTATACTATAATAATATTATAAATAAAACTCAAATATAAAATATGACACTTTGATTAAAATACACTATTTTTCATCTTTACAATTGCATTGCAATATTTCTATAAAAATATCATAATCTTTATATATTTAAAAAAATCCCTCTTTAAAAGAATTATCAAATCATCCATCCCATGTAATCTCTCTAAAACGAACACTATGAATTTTTTAATTATTATATTATCTCTCAACGAAAATGATCATATAATATGTTTGAGAGATGTGTAAAAGAAAGTTTTAATGTATAAATAAATCTCTTCAGCCATATAGATCTATATTATTATTTACTATGTATTGTATGTACAACCATTTGTTTACTTTGTAATTTTGAAAGGTTCTTGGGAGCGATGTGTAATAATTGTTCTTAATCTAATAAAAATCTACACCATTTAACTATTATTAAAATCTTTTATATAATTATTCAAATTTTTTTTTTTTTTTAATTTAAATTCTTTCTTAATAGAATGATCTTTAATTAAGAATTTATTTTTCATAGTTTAACTAATAGGCTAATAAAAGTGGGAGCTTTAAAAAAAATAGGAGATGTTGTTGAGGAATAAAGTTATTGGTCTCACAAATTTAATAGTGTAGTTAATTTAAAAGTTTAAGTTTCAAGATTTAGGGAAGCCAGTGGAATGAATTATAAATATAGAGATAAAAATAAATAAATAAAGATTATTTTCCCTCAAAATTGGTGGGTCAATTTCTAGCCCCACCTTAATTTCACCCACTCAAATTTGTAGCTCTAAAAAATAAGGACTACTATTATTGAGAAAAATATACCAATTAATCTGATAGTATTTTTTTTCTCATGAGACCCCTTGCTCCTTGAATAGATTCTGAAGCCCCCCATATGACAACCTTAATATTTGTATTAAATTTCTAACTAATTAAATTTATAAAAAATCATGATTATTATTTTATAAACCTTTTTGTATAATTAATGGCTTTTATAATTGCCTCAATTAAATATTTAACAATTGATATAGTTTATATAATTTATGGTTTCCATACAAACTTACAAAGATTTCTTTTCAAAGTGAATAATTGACTGAAACTTTTTTAAATTGTACCAAACTCATATCCACTAAAAAACATTATCATTAATATATTAATTATTCATATTTAAAAGTTTTGTTTTCTGTCAATGTCTATAAACGGCGACAGCTATTTATATTATATTTTTATTGAAATGAATTTATAATTTATTATTAATTGATATTTTAATCTATAAAAATTTATTTCGATAGTACATTATAATCAATACACTAACATTTCACATCTACACAAATTCATTTCTCTGTCAACAGACAGTGTACTATAGCATTCTTGTTCAGTCTACCCAAGGTCTGGGGTTGCTCGTCCATTTACTGCAGTCAATGGCTTACAGTAGAGTGATTAGAATAATTTTCTAGCCACGTAAATCTATTTTTGTTAAATCCTTTTTATAGTAAGTTTATGCCGCCAATTTAAACTCCCGGGGATGATATCCTATAAATATGCCTCTCAAAGTCGGAGCTGGCTATCCAGCCCCCAAAACGACATGGGGCATCCGGTGCCCCATGCACCTGCAGACCTGACCGCCCGTGCGCAAAACCAGCAGTCAAGAGTTTTTTTACTGTGCCGGATGTATCATACATGGATAGCGCTGAATCGTTTTCAGTGCGGGCTTTGGAAACTATGCTATTGTACCCTGAATTTTACCCCTGGCAGATATCGTCAGCTGCTGCGTATTTTCACACAACGTTATCGTTTTTTTAAACCATTTTTTTTAATGCCTTAATAAGAGTGTTTTATGATATTGCTATCAGAGTTCAGCCATGTAGTTTCGAGTCAAACTCATTGACCCATATTTAATAAGACTGTTTTGATTTTTTAATAGGAGTGTAGGTAAATGATTTTTATATTTATTTTAAAATATTTATTTTATTCAATTTTTAATATAAAATTTAAATTGTAAAATTTTAAATAAATTTAATATATTTATTTTAAATTATTTATTTTATATATGTATTTTTTATTTATTTAAAATATGGAATAAAAATTAATTGATATGTAAATTTTTTTAGTGTAAATTATAAATTGTAAAATATCATATATAATATAAAACATAAAGTTAAATGTTGAATTTTAAATAACAAAACTATTCTTTAAATGTTAAAAAGTATATTTTATATATAGTTTAAAAAATAATATATTAATTAAATGCAAAATAGATAGTAATGAAAATAATAATTAAAAATAGATAAAAATAAATAATAAACTTATCAAGTGAATATATATGTACATAAAAAACCATTTTCTAAAAAAATTATTATAAAATTAAGATATATTTAATATAAAATATAGAGTATAATTAAAATATAAAAATATAGTCAATAGTGACATAGTATGATGGTTAAGTTGTTCTTTGTTCTTGCCATCAAGGTTCAAACCTGTTTGGGATGTAATTGTACCTCACCATTTATAGTTCATAGTTTGGGATCAAAAGTGTTTACCACTTAAAATAATAAAATATAAAAAAATACAAATTTCCAACATAAATAAAAAATTAATATAAATAAAATATAATATAATTCAAAGTATCTAGAAAATAGAATTTAAATTAAAATATATAGTTTAATTTAGAATACGTAATTAATTGGTGAATTTTAAATCTAATAACACAACTATGCAAAAAATTCAAACACAATCAAAATCCAGAAAAAAAAATTTGTAAGCATTATGGATTGTGGAAATCTCATACCATTAATTATATTTTATATATAATTTATAAAATAATACATCAATTAAATTGTTCAATTTATTTAATATATTAACACTTGACAATAATATATTTCTAATATAATAACACCTAAGAATTGTTAAAAAATATGTATTAATTAAAATTAAATTGTTCAATATATTTGTAATATAGATTTAATTAAATTCAATTTAAAAAGAAACATTAATAATGTCTAGTAATTAATTACATAATTTTGACTCTTTTTTTCAAGACAATTAAAGTATAATGTAAACACAAATATAATATAATATAATTAAAATTTGTATAGATTAATAATGTTATTATTGTTTTAATATAATAATTATATTTTTTAGGTTGATATTTAATTAATATTACAATTTAATAATACTTTTTTATTTAAATATATATTAATTTAATAAGTTTATTAATTACTTTTATTTATTTTTAATTATTATTTTCATTACTATCTACTTTGCATTTAATTAATCTATTATTTTTTAAACTATATAAAATATACTTTTTAACATTTAAAGAATAATTTTGTTATTAGATTTAAAATTTAACATTTAACTTTATGTTTTATATTATATATTATGTTTTACAATTTTAAATAAATAAAATATATATATAAAATAAATAATTTAAAATAATATATTAAATTTATTTTAAAAATGTTACAGTTTAAATTTCATGTTAAAAATTAAATACAAAATAAATATAAAATCATTTACCTACACTCCTAATAAAAAATCAAAACAGTGTTTTTAAGGCATTAAAAAAAATGGTTTAAAAAAAACACATAATGTTGCGTGAAAATAGGCAGCGCTGACGATAAAATTTAGGGTACAATAGCACACTTTCCGAAGCCCGCACTGAATTCGTTAAGCGCTATCCATGCATGATGCATCCGTCACGGTAAAAAAATCTAACAAATACGGCCGTCAGTCTATTGGTTTTGCGCGTGGGCGGTCAGGTATGCAGGTGCATGGGGCATCGGATGCCCCATGGCGTTTTGGGGGCTGGATAGCCCATCCCTCAAAGTCTGCTTCTTTCTCCTCTTCAGTTCCATTCAAGCAATGGCCGCTGCTACAGTAAATTTTGCCTTTATCAGTGCAGTTTTTATTATCCTTTTCACAAACCCATGTATTGCTCTATTCCTTTGTCCTACCCAGGAATCCCAAGCTCTTCTTTCCTTCAAAGCAGCCATGAATTCCTCTGATGGCATTCTCAGTTCATGGGTTAATAGAAGTGACTGTTGCTCCACATGGGAAGGTATATCCTGCAATAATGTCACCGGCCATGTAGAGCAGGTTAATTTGACTGCTTACACCAACAATGCAGAGATGGTCAATTTGAGTGCTTACACCAACCATATAGAGCAGGGTTTGCAGACTGGAGTCATATCAAGTAGTTTGTGCAACCTTCCTTTTCTCAAATACCTCACCTTGAAAAACATCTGATTAACAGGTAATATTTCTTCCTGTTTGGGAAATCTTTCTTCTCTCCAGCTTTTGGTGTTAAAAAATAATAGATTGACTGGGAAAGTTCCTCCTGCCATTTGCCTGCTCACAAATCTTAGCTATCTAGATGTAAGCATTAATCAACTCGGAGGTAACCTACCACCATGTCTAGGGAATCTTACTTATCTGCGTAGGCTCAGTGTCCATTACAATAATTTAACTGGGCAAATCCCACTTTCCTTGAACAAACTCTCCTTGCTCAAGTTCTTGAGTATTTCCGGTAACAGGTTCAATGGGAATCTTCAACTCACTGGGCTTTCCTCCCTTGATTTGCTCTTTGCTCGTGATTTTTCATTACCGGAGAACATTACTTCTTCGCAGTTGGCATTGCCGTCCTCTATAAAGGTTCTCTGGCTGTCCCACATTACCATTTCAGATACTCTGTTTCATAACCTTGCAAAATTGAAATTTTTGTTCGTATCATATTGTTCTCTGAATATTAGCACAAGTTGGCTTCCCCAGTTCCAGTTAGCAGGCTTAGATCTGGTCTCATGTAGTATTGGTGGTCGAGTTCCCCAGTGGCTTGTCACTCAGTATTCATTACAGAGGTTGGCATTGGCTGATGACAACCTTGTTGGAGAAATCCCCTCATGGTTATGGGAGAA
>VDFB02105766.1:40224-53731 GCA_007258455.2 Sequoia sempervirens | reverse complement strand
GGGTGACATCTCATAGAGCATCCTGTGTCTTACCGAAAGCTCATGTTTTCATTCCTATCGCCATGACATAACGCTTTCGGAGAGACCTCATATAGATATCTTCGTTATACCAAAACACCCCAAATTCACCTCAAATCGCCAAGAGAGAACAAATCTCACACCGATAAAGTCCTTTTGAATTCCATCGACGAGACATATCAAAGTCAAGGAGACCTCTTGTAGAGCACACCATGTCTTTCCAAAAGTCTTCATCCACTTGTGTGTTGCTGAGACAAGACAAACCTTTCGCTAAAAGCCCCTCATTAGACTTAGTCACCAAGACTTGACGGGTTCGCTGAGACTCTACAATGAAACTCATGAGTCTTACCGAAATGTTTTATCCATTCATCTGATGTCGCTGAGACAATCCAGATCTTATGCCGACGAAGTCTCTTTATGTTTCATCAGCGAGACCGAAGGTCACTCGCCAAAAACCCTAGCTCTTACCGAAGAGACTACTTTTATGTTTTCGGTCGGTGTAACAAATCAAATTCGCCAAGACCATTCTTTGATGCACATGAGTCATACCAAAATGCTTTATCCACTTTGATTCGCTAAGACATTACAAACCTCTTGCCGAAAGCCTTCCACAAGCATTGGTCGGTGAGACCAAGTGAAATCGCCAAGACCTCAGCCCGATATTGCTCAGTTTGGCCGAAGTTCTCTCAAAGAGTTGTTCGGTGAGACTCCTCCTGAAAAATAGATAAAACCTTTTGAGCACAAGTCGGTAAGACAAGAAGGACTCACTAAGAAATTATATCAATAGCCACAAATCACGCCGATAGACTTCCAAATGCACTTGTCGGGGAGACATTACCTTTTCACTGGGATGCTAAACCGAATACTCCAAGTCTGGTTGAAGTGAATCCCATATGTGATGTCGGTGAGACAAAACCACTTCCCCGAGACCTATTCTGAAAACCCTGACTCTTGCCGATACACATCCATTTTAATCTCTGATCAGTGTGACATACCAATATCACTGAGACCACATACTGACATAATAACATATGTCGATAGAGAATACTTTTCTGTCGCCAAAACCAAAGACAAGTCTTTCTGAAATAACCTTTCTTGAGTCGGTCGCCAATACAACGCTAATGTTACGCCGAAAGCAGCCTGTATGTTAAATTCAATCGCCATGACATCTGAAATGTCTTGCCGAATAGGCAACTCAGACATTTCAAAGTGGATCGGGAAGACCCTGCCATTTTCACTCCGATATGAGTAAGCTTGAAAGAGAAACAACCAAAGCCCGTGATATGCAAGGAGAACCATTTTGACAAAGAAACCATCTTTCAAACTCTGTCAGTCAAAGATGTAGCATTCATAACTAGAACTAGAAAACTCATCACCATGAAATTGAACCAAAACAACTAACTTTCTGTAATAGCCAAGAGACATCAAAGAAGTGCCATAATAAATCATAAAGATCCAAACTAAGACTGATCATCAAAGAGAACCAACTGAAAGGGATTTTGACATCAAGGACAAACTATATGATCACAACTGAGATCCAACAAACTCCCCCTTTGTCCTTGATGACAATTGCTTTCGGCAGGACATTCTAGAAGTCTCGGCGAACAGGTGTGAATTCGGGGTGTTTTGGTATGACTGAAACGATCTACAAGATGTCTCCCCCATGGTTTGAAGTTACAGTGACATGTATTGTATAGTTGGTCTCGTCGGCAAGAAAAACCGTGTGTCACGGTGACCAATGTGCATCATGTGGAATTTCGGTGAAACGTGGGGCAATCTCTATAGCATCTTCCCGACTATGCATTGTCTTGCCAACCGCTAATGAACAAATACATTTTGGTAAGACTCATATGTTTCGATATAATGTCATAGCGAACCTGTCAAGTCTTGGCGACTAAGTCTTAAGGGGCTTTCGGTGAGAGATTGGTATGTTATAGCGACTCTCATAAGACAGAAGTGTGCATCGGAGAGAGAACCATTATGTTACAGCGACATCACACAAGGGGTTTCTATCAAAGGCTCATCGGTGTGAGATTGATACTGTCTTGGCAATCTAGGGTGAGCTTAGGATGTTTCGGCAAAACAAGGGGTAGTCTATATAGCATCTCCCTGACTTCGTATTGTCTCAGCGACACGGGGTGAAAAGTGACTTTCGGCAAAACATTATGAAGTCTACAAGAGGTCTCACCAATATCGTTTGGTCACAGCGATAGTGAATGAAACTAAAGGAGATCTCGGTGAAAGACATGTTGATGTCTCAACGAATGAATAATACTCTAAGGAAGCCTATCAATGAGACATGATGTTTTCATTTTGTGTTCTTCCCAACTCTAATGGCTCACGGCGAAAGCAAATAAAGAAAAGGCTACAATGACAGTGAATGAAACAGAAGGGCATCTCAGTGAGAAAGTCTCTTGTGTCTTTGCGAATGGTTAACGAAATCTCAAACTTTGTGGCCGTTTATGGAAACTTCAAAATAGAGTTGCAGGCTGACATCATTGATTGAATCGAATCTTAGAACCGTTACATGGTAGCATATTCATTGAGTTTCCTCTTTGAGTAGTTTCATTTTTGTATTAATGGATGATTTGCAGCTCTCTGGATAAGCGTTACTATTGATTTTTAATCATCGACAGACTGTTAGTATTCAGCTTTATATTCAAAAATCAGCAAGAGAATCTGAAGATCTGGTGAAAAATGTTTTGAAGATTTCTTCACAACCGACATACTTGAAATGTAATTAAATACCTGTGTTGAAAACTGTAAGGGTTGTTGATTTTGTAATTATGAGAGTATCATTCCTTGTCTGTATGGAAATGTATGAATGAACTCTGCAGAAAAATATGTGCTTAACTGAAAACAGAGAAATCCTCTGAGTCACTATTATTGTTCAAAACATAATTTGAGGGGTTGGTACTCCTTGAGATGGGTGTCTCAAAATGAGGGGCTAGTGCTCCTTGAGTGGGTGCTCAAAAATCAGCCTATAAGGCATTGTGAACTTTTGTTTAAAAGATTAAGCCTGGAAGGCATTTAGGGAGTGGTTTTTATACCCCGGGAGGGTTTTCCACTCGGTAAAATATTGAGTCTTCTTGTTGTTCTGAGTTCCCTTTGCTTTACTATGTTGTTGATTATTTCAGTTCACTGTTTGGTTATTATCTTTCTCAATTCTGTTTATGAATGATTACATTCAACTCATGAATGCATTAATCAGAGTATATTGAGAATCGATGTAATGCCTATAGTTTTTGAATTTATGAAAAGTGGTCAAATGCTGTTATAACACTAATTCACCCCTCTCGGTGTCATTTTAACTCCAACAAATGTGTCACATTCAGCGATAAAGGGAGTTTGTTTAGTCGGTTGTGATCATATAGTTTGTCCTTGATGTCAAAATCCCTTTCAGTTGGTTCTCTTTGATGATCAGTATCAATTTGGATCTTTATGATTTATTATGGCACTTCTTTGATGTCTCTTGGCTATTACAGAAAGTTAGTTGTTATGGTTCAATTTCATGGTGATGAGTTTTCTGGTTCAAGTTATGAATGCTACATCTTTGACTGACAGAGTTTGAAAGATGGTTTCTTTGTCAGAATGGTTCTCCTTGCATATCACAGGCTTTGGTTGTTTCCCTTTCAAGCTTACTCATATCGGAGTGAAAATGGCAGGGTCTTCCCGATCCACTTTGAAATGTCTGAGTTGCCTATTCAGCAAGACATTTCAAATGTCATGGGGATTGAATTTAACATACAGGCTGCTTTCGGCGTAACATTAGCGTTGTCTTGGCGATCGGCTCAAGAAAGGTTATTTCGGCAAGACTTGTCTTTGGTTTCGGCAACAGAAAAGTGTTCTCTATCGGCATATGTTATTCCGTCGATATGTGGTCTTAGCGATATTGGTATGTCACACCGATCAGAGATTAAAATGGATGCGTATCGGCAAGAGTCAGGGTTTTCGGAATAGGTCTCGGCGAAGTGGTTTTGTCTCGCTGACATCACATATGGGATTCACTTCGGCCAGACTTGGAGTATTCGGTTTAGCATCCCAGCGAAAAGGTAATGTCTCCCCGACAAGTACATGTGGAAGTCTATCGGCGTGAGTTGTGGCTATCGATATAACGTCTTAGCGAGTCCTTCTTGTCTTACCGACTCGTGCTCAAAAGGTTTTATCTATTTTTTGGGAGGAGTCTCACCGAACAACTCTTTGAGAGAACTTCGGCCAAACTAAGCGGTATCGAGCTGAGGTCTTGGCGATTTCACTTGGTCTCACCGACTAATGCTTGTGGAAGGCTTTCGGCAAGAGGTTTGTAATGTCTTAGCGAATCAAAGTGGATAAAGCATTTCGGTATGACTCATGTGCATTGAAGAATGGTCTTGGCGAATTTGATTTGTTACACCGACCGAAAACATAAAGGTAGTCTCTTTGATAAGAGCTAGGGTTTTCGGCGAGAGGTCTCGGCGAGTGACCTTCAGTCTCGCCGATGAAACATAAAGAGACTTCGTCGGCATAAGATTTGGATTGTCTCAGCAACATCGGATGAATGGATAAAACATTTCGGTAAGACTCATGAGTTTCGTTGTAGAGTCTCAACGAACCCGTCAAGTCTTGGCGACTAAGTCTAATGAGGGGCTTTCAGCGAAAGGTTTGTCTTGTCTCAGCGACACACAAGTGGATGAAGACTTTCGGAAAGACATGGTGTGCTCTACAAGAGGTCTCCCCAACTTTGATATGTCTCGCCGATGGAATTCAAAAGGACTTTATCGATGTGAGATTTGTTCTCTCTTGGCGCTCTGAGGTGAATTCGGGGTGTTTCGGTATAACGAAGATATCTATATGAGGTCTCCCCAAAAGCGTTATGTCATGGCGACAAGAATGAAAACGTGAGCTTTCGGTAAGACACAGGATGCTCTATGAGATGTCACCCCGACTACACATTGTCTTGGCGAAGGCGGATGAAGGACACATCTCGGTGTAAGTGTGCTCGTCTTGGCGACTTGGAAATGATAAAGACTTTCGGTATGATTCAAGCTTTCTAAGAGAGGTCTCCCTGATGACGGTAAGCTATAGCAACAAATACAAGTTAGAAGGCTTGTCGGCAAGAAAAACGATATGTTATGGCGACAATGTGTATCAAGTGACCTTCGATGAAACATAATGTTGGCAGTATGACTTCGCCTCAACTCTGTTGTGTCACAGCGACAAATAGAAGGATGTATCGGCGAGAGAACCATTATGTTACAGCGACTTATAAGGGATAAAGTCTTTCGGTGAAACACAGCAAAATCTACAAAGCGTCTCCCCGATAGCAGGATGTCACAGTGACAGCGAATGAATAATACTCTAAGGAAGCCTATTGATGAGACATGATGTATTCGTTATGTGTTCATCCCAACTCTGATGGCTCTTGACGAAAGCGATATCTAAAGGGATTGTCTGGCAATTTAATTGCCTTCGGCAGAACTATATTGTTGTCTCAGCGAATAGTTACGAAGACTCAAAACTCTGTGGTCGTCATCATGGATTGGCATCAAATCTCAGAACAGTTACATAAGAGGATATTCATCGAGTTTCTTTTTGAGTTGTTGCGTTTTTTATTTAATGGATTTTTCTAAATATAGTTGCATACAGACTTCTTTGGTTGGTATCGAATCTCTGGCAAGGTATTCTCTGAGATTTTAGAGGTTATGATTTTCTGTTGTAGGCAGACATGGCTTTGATGAAAATCTTCGGTTATTAAATCTCATCGATCATCATTATCCAACTTTAGATTCTAAAAATACCAAGAGAGTTTCAAAATCTTGTGAAAAATGCTTGTTGAAGATTTCTTGATAACAAACATACTTGAAATGTATATAAAAACCGGTGTTGAAAACTGTGAAGATGTTGCTGGCCTGTAATTCTGAGAGATAGTTATTTTGGCCGTAATCAAGAGAGGGAACTGGATGTAATACTGGGACATTGCTCCTAGAGTATTAGAAGCAGAGTGTTATGAACTTAACTGTAAACAGAGAGATCCTCTAATGTATTTTTATTGTAATTCTATAACCTGAGTAAGGGGTTGGTGCTCCTTGAGATTGTTGTCTCTAAATGAGGGGTTGGTGCTCAGAAATTTAGCCTATAAGGCATTGTTAAAAGTGGTTTTGAAGATTAAGCCAATAAGGCAATTTAGGAGTGGTTTTTCTACCCCAGGAGGGTTTTCCACTCGGCAAATCTTTTGTATCTTGGTTCTTCTTTGTGCTCTCTACTTTTCTGTGTTGTTGTTGTTTCAGTTCACTGTTGGGTTTATTACTTTTCTCAATTTTGTTTATGAATGATTACATTCAACTCATGAATGCATTAATCACAATAATATTGAGATCAAATCTGAGCTATGTTTTTGAATATGTGAAAATTGGTCAAATCTGTTAAGACACTGATTCACCCCCCCTCTCAGTGTCATTTTAACTCCAACAATTGGTATCAGAGCGTAGGGTCCTCTGATAGGTCTAAACCACCTAGGATTGTTCCTGGTGTCTTGGAGTAGTTTGGTTATTATGGGAAAGAACAGAAGGAATAAGGGAAAAAGATGTTCTCAGCAAAATGCTATTCATCATGCTCAACCTAAATCTAGTATAAGGAATAATGAGGAAGAGTTCATAAACAGTAGCTCTGAAATGGTAGAGTATCCTAGATCTAGAACTCCTCAATTCGAAGAAACAAACTTTATTATATGGAAACATAGGATGGAAACATACTTACTCTCTTTAGGATCTGAAGTGTGGGCAGCAGTAGAAAAGGGTTGTACTACATCTGCAACATCTCCTTCCACTCTTGAGGAGATGAAAGCTCTTGAATTCAATACCAGAGCTATAAATGCTATTCTTAATAACTTGCCAAATAAACTCATTACAAAAGTCATTCATTACAGCAGTGCTAAGGAAGTTTGGGACAAGTTGACTGAAATGAATCAAAATAGTGAGTTACAAGAGGAGATATCTTTTGATACTGAAATAAGTTGTGAATCATCTGAGAGTGAAGAAGGTGTAAACCTTTATAATTTTGAAAAGAAGTCCAGGGAGATCATTAATGAATATTTAGATGATCAAGAAACTTGTGTAAATGTAGATCAATCTTTGGATGAAGTTAACTCTGAACTGGAATATGATGAACCAGAAAGTGAGGTTGATTTGGAAGGTGAACTCCTATGTGCCTTAGGTACTATTAAGCACCTTAGAAAAGAAAACTAGTTTTTAACAAGACAGCTTCAACAAAAAGAGAGTTTGGAAGTCAAGTTAAAAGACAAGGATGAATTGTGTAATAAACTAGAAAATGAGATTGATTCTTTAAAGAAATGTTCAGATAATGATTTCTTGTTAAAAGAACTAACTCTTAAGGACCATATGATTATAAGTCAGAAAATTGAAATTGAAGAATATAAGAGGATTGCAGATGTTGTGAGTTTTGATTTGGAGATTAAAAATATTGTTTGTCTAAAACTTGAAGAAGAAGTAGTTGCTTTAAGAAAAGAGCTTGAATGTATCAATGCTCAATCTAGTAAAATTCAAAATTTTGATCATAGTACTAATATATTGAATGAGATGTTGGGCAGGAAAAAGCATTCTAAAGATCCTATAGGAGTTGGATATGAGGTTGGACAAAGCTCTGCAAACAAATCTAAACATGAAACAGTGTTTACTACTTCATATGGAAATAAGTTTACAGCCAAGAAAACACCAAGAATGAAGGTTGATCTTGGTTACAGTATTGTTGCATCAAAGGATAACATTGACACTAGAAGACAATCTAAAGGTATTCATAGAGAAAGGAAAAATATCTTCAGATCTTCAAATTCTTGGCATGATCATTCTTTCAGGTATACTCATTCTTTCCAAGGATATTCTTATGTTTGTAATGACTATGGTCATAAGGCAATTGATTGCATAAGATGGTCAAATAAGAATCATTCTAATGTCCCTAGAAATAAGGATGTGGTGTGTTACAACTGTAACAATTTTGGTCACTTGAGAAGAGACTATACAATAAATACAAGTGAGGATAATGTAGGGAACAATGCTGGAAAAGTCTGTAGGAAGTCCTCTATTTCTCAGAACAATCACAAAGTCATTTGTTTTAGATGTAACAACATTGGACATAAAGTACAACAATGCAAATTCAATAGAAAGATAGGTACTTCAAGCAAACAAGTGAAAAAGTCTTCATTGGTGTGGAGAAGAAAGAGCAATCAAGATGACAAGAAGAGCAATAAAGATGCTTCTGAGAAAACTCCTTGTGCACTCCTTGCACAAGAGTTGCCTTCCATGTCTTGAGAAGAAGCAAAGACCCAGGGGGAGTCTATTATGGTAATATGTTTTACCCCTATGGAGTCTAGAATGAGGTATGACATCTTGTATTTGCTTTTGGTGATTTAGAAGGAAGAGAAATGGCTTAAATTCCTTAACCTTTTGTTATTTCTGACAAAGGTAATCATCTAATTTGAAAGGTAATGGATAAATATCTGCATTAAGGAATTTTTTTGCTTGGTCTAGTGGTTGACTATTTTCAGAAGGTTTTGGAATGACAGTGCACTTAGTTCTTAAATGAACTTTTTGGATGCTTAGGCTTTGGAAATAATGGTATGTCCTTATGACATCTTTGAGCGGTGTGGAGATATATAGGTGAGTTCCTCAACATATTAAAGTTAAGAAAGCCTTTGTTTTTGAAGGGATGTCGATGGAATTATCATTGGAGAACAGTGATTGAAAAACATGTTTGATGTTATGAATTATTTCTGTGATGATATTATTCGATGTTGCATGAAGAAGTTGAGTTAAGATTGTGTGCTAAATGAAGATACTTACAATGTCTTTTGCAAGATGGTATGACGGAATTGAGTGTTGTGGTCTTCTGAGTATGGTACAGTGATCTAAGTAGGTTGCTACAGTAGTCATGAGAACTGTGTATGTTCATGGGATATGCTCTCTTATTTGTGTTTCAATGAAGGAAGGTGACTGGTAGTATTAACCTCATCATGTATGGATGGGACTTATTTTTGAACTTTGAAATTGAGTGTTGTGTGTGAAAGTGAGTGCAAGTTATATAAATGAAAGCTGCTTGAATTCATGTTTTGGTAGAAACAAAAGGAGAGAGCTTTGGTATGCTGCCTTGAAGATATATTATATGCATGATGTTTTTAAGTTTTTGATTTCGAAGTGGGAGTTATTGCACAGGTTGTTACTGCTGATTTCTCTAATAATTTATGTGCATTTAAAGTATGTGAAGTTATACAATATGTCTGTTGCACTATTGCTCTATTTGCAGCCGGTTCTTATGGTACTTGGTTGGCTTCTCAGTTGTGTTTTCTGGAATTGCACTTTCTTCTCCTCTATCCTTTGTCATTGAGGCAAAAAGGGGGAGAGTCATTTGTGTTTTTCCATCAAGGACAAACTATATGATCACAACTGAGATCCAACACCAGATTGGTATCAAAGTGAGATTCGTTTCATGAGAGATCCTCAAAGTTTGCAGAGTCTTGTTGAAGATTTGTTGTGGGATGGTAGACTGAGGATCCGACCTGCAACTACAAGGGACTTGTGTAAAGATGGCAGGAAGAAGAAATGGCAGAGGAAATGGAGCGTGTGGAAATGCAAACCCAACTATGATGGAGATGTTGAGAGGAACTGTTGCTAGATTAGATGCAATTGAAATGGCTCAGAGGAGAGGTCGACCAGTTGATGATGTGAGTGATGAAGAGGTAGAAGTACAGGAAGAAAGGGAAAGAGAAGATCAACCTGGCCTGGATCAGGGAGAAGAGAGGTTCATAAGAGCCCTAACTAGAGCAAATATTAAGCCACATTTCAATCCACTGCATTATAGAGGTAAGTTGGATTCGAATGAATTGCTTGATTGGATTACAGAGATGGAGAAGTATTTTGATTTTGAAGGCACCATTGAAGATAAGAAGGTGAAATTTTCTTGTACAAAGTTGAAGGGACATACATCCCTTTGGTGGGAACATTTGCAGACATATAGGCAAAGAAGAGGAAAGGAGAAGATAAAATCATGGGATTGGATGGTGAATAAGTTGAAGACAAAGTTTATGCATGTAGATTATCAGATCACTTTGTTCTGAAAGTTGCAAAATTTGAAGCAGGAGTCAAGTGTGACGGAGTATACTAAGGAGTTCTACAAGTTGAACATCAGATCTGGACATTCGGAGGATGAGATCGAGCAAATAGCTAGATATGTGAATGGTTTGAGGTCATCTATATAGGATGAGATTAGTTTGATCAAGTTGCAAAGTGTGGAAGAGGCATATCAATGTGCCCTAAAAGCATAAGAGAAGTTGAGTAAAAGACATGAGCAGAGATAGAGAGGAAGAGGTGGAAGATTTCAAAGAGGAATAACTTTTACTAGAGGAGGAAGAGGATCTTTTGCAAATCAGAATAAAGATAAGGAAGTCAGTAAGAATGATAATTTGTATCATAGATATGATGGAAACTCTTACCAAAGAGGAGGATATGGTGGTTACCGGAATGAGGGTTATAGAAAAGATGATAGAGGACATGAGAAAAGAGTATTCAGGGGAACTTGTTTTAAATGTGGTGAAGGACATAAAGCATTTGAATGCAATTAGGGAGAGACAAGTAGAAAGACAAAGAATAGTAGAAGAATAGCCTTTGCTGATGAAGATCATGTCGGATCATCTAATAAACCAAAAGAAGGAGAAGTGTTGGTAAATAGAAGAGTATTATGTCAAAGTGAGATGGAGCAAGAACCGTTGCAGAGAAAGAATTTGTTTCAAACCAAATGCAAGGTAGCTAGTAAATGTTGCAAAGTGATTGTTAACAGTGGAAGCTCAGATAACTTGGTTTCTAAAGAAATGTTGAACAAATTGAAGCTAGAAAGGTTGAAACACCTGAAGCCCTATCAGATAGCATGGATTCAAGATGAGCATAAGATACTGGTAAGTGAACAATGTTTGCTAAAATTGAAGATAGGAAATCACCATGATGAAGTTTTGTGTGATTTCATGCCTATGGATGTATGCCATGTTTTTTTGGGAAGACCTTGGCAGTATGATAGACAGGCTATTCATGATGGAAAGAAGAACACACATACCATTGTTGTTAATGGGATGAAGCAGACTTTGTTGCCATTGGAGGATGTTCCTAGAGTTGAGGTTTGTATGAGTGCTAGAATTTGTTTGGTTGATGGAAGGAGATTTTTGGATGGATTGAGACATGAGTACATGTGTTATGCCTTGGTTCCTAAGAAGGTTGAGGACTTGAAGCATGTAGAAGAACAACCGGAGGAGATAAAGGAGTTGTTGACTGAGTATGAGGAGATCATTTCAAATAATTTAGTTGATGGATTGCCACCTGTGAGGAGTATTATTCATTGCATGGATCTAATTCTTGGAGCTAGTTTTCCTAATAAAGCAGGACATTGGATGACACTTGCAGAGAATGAAGAGTTGAATAGACAAGTGCAAGAGCTATTGAGGAAGGGTTTGATCAGAGAAAGCTTAAGTCCTTGTGCAGTACTTGTTGTGCTAGCACTTAAGAAGGATGGAGAATGGAGGATGTGTACAAACTCTAGAGCCATAAACAAGATCACGGTGAAGTATAGATTTCCTTTGCCTTGGATGGATGACATTATGGATTGTTTGAGTGGAGCTAAATACTTTACAATGATAGATTTGAAGAGTGGATATCATCATATCAAAATCAGGGAAGGGGATGAGTGGAAGACAACATTCAAGACAAATGAAGGATTATATGAGTGGTTGGTGACGCCTTTTGGAATAATGAATGCACTGAGTACTTTCATGAGGCTGATGAATGAGGCATTAAAGAAATTCTTGGGTAAGTTTGTGATTGTCTATTTGGATGCCATCTTGATTTTCAGTAAGACTAGGGAAGAACATTTGTTGCATATAAGACAAGTTTTGCAGAGGTTGAGAGAAGAGCAATTGTTGATAAACATTAAGAAGTGTAGTTTCATGAAGGAAGAATTGGTATATCTAGGATTTGTGATATCTATGGATGGATTGAAGATGGATCCTGAGAAGGTAAGAGCAATTGTTGAATAGCTACTTGGATAACGTGGAGAAGGTAAGATCATTTCATGGATTAGCTAGTTTCTACCAAAAGTTCATTAGGAATTTTAGTTTTATTTGTAGTCTTATGACAAAAACAATGAGAGGAGATAAGAAGGATTTTAGGTGGACATTTTGAGCAAATTGGAGTTTTGAGTTGTTGAAATAGAAAGGTGGTGAAGCGACTTGTGTTGGCTTTACCCGGACTTTGATAAGGTATTTCAAGTAGGCTGTGATGCAAGTGAAAAGAAATACAATTGGGCGGTATTGAGTCAGAAGGGAGGCCAGTAACTTATTTGATGAGAAAGTGAATGATGTTAGGATAAGGTATTGTCTTATGACCAGGAGTTTTATGCCATAGTTCAATCCTTGAAGAAGTGGAGACATTACTTGTTACCTAGGGAGTTTGTGTTGTATACAAATCATCAGGTATTGCAGTATTTGAATAGTCAAGGTAAGTTGAATCAAAGACACATGAGATGGGTGGGAATTCTTATAGAGTTATACTTTTGTTTTGAAACATAGGAGTGGAAAGTCAAATAGAGTTTTTGATTCTTTGAGTAGGAGAAGGAATTTACTGGCAGAGATGAGAGTGGAGGTATTAGGCTTTGATGAATTGAAGAACTTGTATGAGGAAGACCCAAATTTTGCAGAACCTTGGAGAGCTTATAAAGAACCAGTCTTGGAGGATAGGAGTCAATGGTTGGATTATTTCATTTAGGAGGGTATGTTGTTCAAAGGAAATCAGTTTTGTATACTCTGGAGTTCAATGAGGGAAAACTTGGTGAGAGAAAAACATAGTGGAGGATTAGCAAGACACTTTGGATGATAAGACAGTAGCATTGGTAAGTGAGAATTACTTTTGTACAGATTCATAAGGATGTTAGGAAATTTGTGCAAAGTTGCAAAGTTTGTCAAGTTGCAAAAGGGAGTAGTCAGAATGTTGGGTTGTATATGCCTTTGACAGTTCTGGAGAGACCTTGGGACGATATCAGCATGGATTTCATACTTGGTTTTCAAAGACCACAGTATGACTATATTTGTGGTGGTGGATAAGATTTTCTAAATGGCACATTCATACCTTGTAAGAAGACAACTGATGTAGTACATGTAGCAGACTTGTTTTTCAAAGAAGTGGTTAGATTGCATGGATTACCTAGGAGTATTGTTTTAGACAGAGATAGAAAGTTTGTTGGTTACTTTTGGAGGACACTTTGGAAGAAGTTAAAGATAGATTTGAAGTTCAATTCTACTTTTCACCCATAGACGGATGGACAGATCGAGGTAGTAAACAAGAGTTTGGGGAATTTGTTGAGATGTTTGGTTGGAGAGAAGAACGAAATTTGGGATTTAGTCCTTGCACAAGGAAAGTTTGCATACAACAATTCAGTGAACATGAGTATCGAAAAGACACCT
>VDFB02105766.1:0-29873 GCA_007258455.2 Sequoia sempervirens | reverse complement strand
TGCTAAGACCACTGCCCTCCAGATCATGTGCACGAGTTACTTTTGGCTGACACTTTTCAATGACTTGCACTCCTTGGTGAAAGCTTGCAAGGAATGCTAGTTCTTTATAGGGAGAAGAAAGAATTTCGCAATGCCTCTCAAACCTATAGTGGCGGATGAGCCATTCGTACAATGGGGCTTGGAATTCATTGGGATGATCAATCCCACTTCCAACGCTAGACATGGGTGGATCCTAATGGCTACAAATTACTTCACAAGGTGGATGAAAGCCGCACCACTTAAAAATGCAACCGAGGCAGAGATAGTGGATTTCCTCGAAGGATTGGTGACAAGGTTCAGCCCTCCAAAAACTATCATTTTCAACAATGCCAGAGCTTTTCTAGGTGTAAAGGTATGTCACTTTGCACTAACCAATGGCATATTCCTTAAGACATCATGAAATTATTACCCATAGGGGAATGGCCTAGATAAGTTGACAAATAAGAACCTGGTCTGACTCCTCAAAAGGATCGGTTCAGAGCACCAAAAAGAATGGCATAAAAACTTCCAAGCGACACTCTAGGTAGACTACATAACTCCTAAGCAATTCCTTAAGACTTCGCCTTATGAGTTGGTGTACAAAAAAGATGCACTATTGCTTATATCCATGGAGATTCCAGTGCTCCAATTGCTAAAATCCCTCGAGATAGAGCAAAATGGTGCCATGGAGGTTCGGCTGGCCAAATTATTGGAAGTACAAGAAAAAAGGGAGAAGTCCCTAATAGCCATGACTAACCGCCAATAGGTGGTTAAGTGATGGTTTGATAAAAGGGCGTCCAACCAAGACTTAAAGTGTGGAGACTTAGTGCTGAAATTCAATGAAAGGGTTGCGAAGCTAGGTCAGCACGAGAAATTTGATAGCCTTTGGGAAGGCCCCTTTAAAATAATTAAGTGCAAGGAGCATAATTCCTTTGAATTGGAAAATATGGAACAAGAGACATTGGGAATTCTGATCAACGAGATTCATCTTAAATTGTTTCATTAAGTTGCACACTTTCGCTGGTGTAAATATGTTAATAATGTTTTTTATTTTTCTTTCCTTTTGTTCTGTTGACCAGTCTTTTAAATTAATTCATGTTTCTAGGTAGAGAAGTAACCCATCATTACAAAGAGCAGGACAAATAAATTCATATCAAAGTGGATGGAGAGAATAATACTCGAATGCAAAGAGAAATCAAATACATATGCTAAAAAGATTGAAAACTCATATTGCAAAATACCAAGAGTAAAAGGAGCCAAGGATTTTATAAAGCTATATTTCATTATATATATGCTTCTATATCTACATGGAAAAATGGCTTAAGGGTCATATTTAAAAAATTATATAACTATATGTTGCTTCCTTTTCATATATGCTATACGTAGGCCTTTTTCAGGCATATGTACAAAAACTAGGAGATGGGTATTGTATCCTTAAGAGCAGAAAGAAAAGAAAGAGGCATTCTCAACCAATAGCATGTGTAGTAGCAATGGATGCATCAATTGTAGTGTTCACTATATCTTCATCAGTAGGCGCACCACCAACAGCAACAACGATATCAGTAGGAACAGTGGCAAGCGGCGAAGGGAACACCAGGTTCTTGAAGTCTATATACCATTCAATGTCATAGAACGCCACCATGTTATAAATGTGAAAGAGGAAATGGAATTCATGGGTGACCTTTTGATGGTGTTCATTTTGTGACTAAAGGTGAAATCTGCTTAGGAACAACAGCCACGGGATGACCACTTCTTCCTCAATGTAGCACCTAAGGTTGTTTTTCATGGCCAAGCCTACCCCATATGCAACATTAGCGACAAATTCACCAAGACCATTCAAGTACTTCTTGGGGAAAATTTATTTGACCAACTTCAACACCAATGGCCCGGGGATGCCAATATCCAACATGGACATGACAAAGTGCAAGCAAACATAGGTATTAACCTGATACTTGTCCTAATACTCCAAATAGTCCCATCCCATAACCCACTTCATGGCTATTAGAGCCAGGGAATGTTTTTTTTGTCATTCTTTTCAAACATTTGGTGGAAATCTCACCAGGAAAGGTCGTATGTGACTTGTACGACAGTAGCCTAATGGGGGTGTTCATGGTAATGACACACTGCAACTATCTGGTAACTACTCCTAAAAGTTTCCTAAAGCCTAGCCTATGAAGATACTTCACCAATTACCAAAGCCAGACGCTAAGTCAATAACCTATTACTAAAGTTTGCTCAAATGCTAAGTGTGATTTTGTTACCATTTAGATGCTTATTTATAGAAAAAGAAAGGAAAGGTGTGGTAAGAGGCTTTCCAAACATGTGATGATAATCAAGTGCTAACTTGTGAACTATGCCTAAGCCCACTCGAATTCCTGACTGATTGTGCTTGTTAAGTATGGTTCAATGCATCCAAAGTTACTGAGAGATAATTAATTACCTTAAGATGGTGGCGTTCATGGGCAGTGAGTTGCACGGTACAAAGGTTGTTGTGTCACTTCTCAAGCATTTCCCAAAACCCAAGGCAAGATTCATATCTTTTTAGGCGTTGATCATTTGCTTTGGCTTAATCACTCTGTTCAGGATATTAATTGCCAGCGCATATGAATGCTAAGCTAAGAGAAAATCACCAGCCCAAGTTCCAAGGAAATCTCACCATATCACATGGTTGCCAAATGCAATTATGAATTCTTGTCACTTAAAAATGGCAAGAAATTCATTTTCACATGAGCAAAAGGGTGGGTGGTACCTGTCAAATTGAATGCAAGAAACCACTTTCATCTACCACCTTGAGAAAAGATAGCTAAGTGTCGCATGCAAAAAATTTAAATGCCTAAGAATCTTTTCATTTATGCTAATCCGAGTGATTGAAGGTTTTTAGCATATCCAAAGCCGAGGAAAAACTTGTAGAGAATTTAGGCCTAGCAAAAGCTTTCATCAATTGAGACAATGGTAGAGAGTTCACAACAAGAGATACTAGGGGAGGCAACACAACCTTGGCTTAAGGCCATACGGGCATCACATGTTGTTAACATCTTTTAAGACATTTCATATGCTATGCCTGGTATACCAGATAAGCTAAAATGAGTGAACATGCTAGAACTAGATAAGCCCAAAAATTATAGAAACCAGGTTCAAGTCTAGGAGTGGGACAATATTCAGAACCCATTCCTCGTAAAAAATCCTAAGTCTTTGAGAGGAGGGGCCTGTGAGAGGATGAAGGCATCCAAGAGATAGATGTCAACAATGGGAAATATATGGTTCAGCAGGCTCCCGCAGTACATGGTCCCATTAGTGCACTATTGCCCATAGTTGGTTGATGCGGCCATTCAACATTACAACCTGAGCACCCACAACATAGAGGGTCGAACCTTAACAGTTAATATTAGCCCGTAGACTATCTAGCATATGCTATGTATCCCTAACCCAACCACCAGAAGTGAAACAATTGAAGCATTCACTCCTGATAAAGGAAAAAACACATGGAGGGAAATGAGGAAGGGTCCTCAATTTTTAATTAAGGAAACTGGTAGGCAGGGAGTAATGAGCCAAAACCCACCAAGTATCTTGGTGCCACATGGTTCATTTGAGAGTAATGAATTAAGGGAGGCCTTTTCAATGCTAGCATTTGTTTGCGGCCTGGACACAAACCAGGAGGTGCACGCTTTTCAATTAGGGTCGGGTTTCCAATTTCACAAGCAACATAATTTCTTCTGGTATGATTTCACAGACTTCCTCGTAGAAGAAATGATAAGGAAAATAGAGAATTACCTAATTGAATGGAAGTTCAGGTTCCTCTCTTTTCTTGCCCATATGTTTTTGCATCAAAATCTTGATTTCTTCAGTAAGTATGTGGGTTTGTCTATTTTTGATGAAAAGGGTAGAAGAAAGTTGGTATCTACATGTACACCTCTCCTCTCCGCAACATTTGACTACCATGCATTTTCATATTTCTTTCTAACTCCAATTTTGCAAGATTTGCAAGGAGAAGATGGTATGATCTGACTCAACATGGATCAAACAAGATATATGCAAGTCTTTACTCCTGCATGTGGCTAGTTCTTCGGCGCAGATTTCACAATGATTTGGATGCGGGTTTCACTGACCAACCATTTTGACTCCTGGCCTATGTCACAAATAGAGTGCTGGCTCTTGAAATGTATCAACAGGCATGCATTATCGATTACAACTTTTGTGGAGGACCTCCCAAGAAGAAGGGATTCTTCTAGTTACCCATAAGTTTTAAAATGATGACCCTGGTAAAGAGGCTGACACAACTGCTATTGCAAGATAAGCTGGCTCATTTAGGGTTGGTTTTGATATGCAATAAATGGCAGTATAATCCTTTCAATGATCTACCACATGCGCACATGAGGGTTACTCACACTCCTCGACCCTACTGGGAAAAGAGGCACAACCCACAGGAGGATAAAGATGAATGTTTGGTTGAGCTAGTGCATATTCCCATGGAGGATCATAGGGAACCATGACATAAGTTCTACTTCGTTGTAGCAGAGGTTAATGAGAATGTCAAGATGGAGAGCACCATGTACAAGTGATGACATATGGAGAAATGGACTCTAGAAAAAATGAGAGCCTTCTGGGTATATCGTCAGGAAACAAAATAGCTTAAAGCCCCTTATGAAAGCTTCAAAGCTAATGAAGAGTTTGAAAAATGGTGGGACGATGGGAATGCAGCCTCCAACTCAAGCGTTGAAGGGAGCGACAACCCAAGAGATGAATCTGAACAAGGAGAAGAAGCAGGGACCCCAATGTCCTCTGCTTAGCAAGAGAAAAGCTCTGTGGGGTGACCCTCCTACGTAACTTCAAATGTGAAATTCAATTTTTTGAGGGCCTCACAGTCACTCACTTGGGCCACTAAACCAACAAGAGTGTTGTAGCAGCAAGCAGTAAAGACTGCTGAGGTTAGAGAAACCCCGCCTACAAAGTGACAACACACATAAACTATTATCGGAGAAGGTTCACAAGAGCCCGCTGCAGGCCAAGTGCTCGTAGCCAAACAAGAACTTAAAGATATGGAACCAACAATGAGCCAAGAGCCACCGTTGACTAGTCAATAGGTAACATTCACTCCTTTTCTTACCTCTCAGTCTTTGGTATCTTCCACTATCTTCGTGGCACCCCCCACCATGAGTGTTAGCCCTTCTTTTCCCACCTTTGATACAATGATTGCGAGAGGTTTCTCCTAGTCCGCACAAGTGAATCCATTCACCTTTACTCCTCAACAAACTCTTACACCAGCTGCTGCCGCTCAATCCTCCCTTGCCTCACTTTTTGAAGGCTTACTCGTCGTTGGCACCCATATTGCTACTATTGCTATGGATCCTCCCTTTTTCTCATAGCAAGTGAACTCTACAATGACTACTCCCTCACCACTACAACTCATGAGTCCTCCCGCCAGTTCACCAATGGAACCTTGGCAAATGATAATCCCTTCTTCTGGTTCACAAACTAAGCTTTGGCATGTGCCTCATTTCTCTCCGCAGACCGTCACTCTCTAGAAGAAGAAATTGCCTGTGCAGCCTATTAAACTTACCTATCCATATGCCCTACCTCCTGGTGCTCCTTTCGCAGGTAGGCTAGTCCAATCACCCATTTTATTGCACAAAGTGATGCTACAAAGGAAGTGCACGCCAGTAGAATTCAAAAGTGAAAAGCCAAGGATGATCGTAAGCAGGTGGAACTAAAGATGCATACTATCTATGATGAGATTCAACAAACACTGAAATTTGCAACCATGTACCCAACCATGGCAAAGCAATAAGGGGAGACGCGTCTAGAAGATTATGATCTGTATGCCATGGGGCTTGACATGAAGGCAACTAATTTGCAGGATAAAGTTGAGCTCATGGAGGAAACGCAACGAGTGGTCACATCTGATTTCATTAAAACTGGCTGCCAGCTGAGGAAGATGGATGAGCAGCTAAAATCCTTGAAAGAAAGAGCCAATTTCTTGGGAAAAAGGGAGAAATGCCTAGGAGCGAATGTTGCACGCTTGACAAAGAGAGCATTGATAGTAGAGGTGGAGAAGAATAGACTTCAGGAGGAACTTGCAAAGGTTCAATCCATCAACCCTGTTGTGATAAATGAGGTGTGTGCTAAGAATTGGGAATACCAAGGCCAATTGACTCTAGAGGAGTAGAATCTGCAGTTGAGGAATGAGGAGCTCAAATGACAGTGCATTGAATATGAGCAGGGGATGGTGCAAAAAGATGAGGTGCTAGATCAACAGCAGGATCAGAATGAGCAAAAGCTATAAGAGAAGGATGTTGAATTTGAGGGTCACAAGGCCCAAATAGAGGAGGAGCTTCGGGAGGCAAAATCTTCCCTTGACACAAAACTGGTAAACCATAGCCAGGCGAAGGAGAGTTGTACTAAAGAGTTAGCTCATGTTTAGAAAAAAATGGCATCCACCAATAGGAGGATTGCAGAGCTAATGCAGGATGCCAACGCAAGGGATGTAGAGATTTCCTTTTTAAAGGATGCTCCCTAGGCTCTTGTTGCCTAGTCGGATCTCATCCCAATAGCACATCAGTTGTACACTTCATATTGGGGGGAGGTCATGTCTTATTGCTTGACATTATAGCCAATACTTTGGTACATGTCTCAAGTGATAGGTTTGATCCAGGAGGTTCATAGAACTATGGGAGAGTTCCCATATTTCATCATGGAAAAGGTTCCTAAGGCGCAGGGACTGCTAGCCAAATTATACTCAATCCTTGATGAAGACCTAGCTGGGGAAAGAATCGATGATCGAAAGGCTGCTACCAAGATGGTGAACAAGTTCGTCCATTGCCACTCAACCATAAAATGAGCCAGGGCATGCGCAACCACTTTGGGTGCAACTCTAGATAACATGCAAGAAAGCTTCTCCCAACTGACTGAGATGGGCCTACCTTCCCCATTTCTTGAGGATGGATCTATGACCACTGCTGAGCATCTTGTAGTGAAAATTGAAGAAAAGTGGCAAGACACAACTACCTTACAAAAGTTCAGCCAGCCTCCCACAACAACAAATATCGAAGGGATTATTGATTTAGTTGTGTGACTACTCTTCCTATGTGAGTTTGGGGCTGGTCTACCAATAGAGCTTCCTTATAAAGAAATGATTGATCTTAGTGGAGCGCAAGAGAATTTGTGTGACATATCGAGGCCATTTGAAGCTGACTGGCTACCGCTATAGAATGCCCTCTCTAGGCTCTGAAGTCGTCGCCCAGTGGGTAAGACTCTGGTCTGCAACTAGAGATTGGGTTCTTCATTCCTCAAGAGAAATGCCCCTGGTAGTCACCAAAAGCTATGAATAAATATTCATCGAGCTCCCTATGGGATTTATTTTGTTAAAGTATTGGCTTTCACATTGCATTAAAAGTCATTCATCCCTTTTTGATAAACGTTGTTGCCTTTGCCACGTGTCTGCTTTGCTCTCCCCAAAGGATCTCTTCCCTTCGCATTTCAAAATGGCCTCGTTGCGTTGCCACGTGTCCACTCTGTGCACAATTGAAAGCCGCTTCCCTTCAATTTTTAGTCAGGCTCCGCCTGCATGCCATGTATTTTAGCAGACCCCATAGTCAGAACCAAGGATAAGGTGGGTTACATGTGTCTCCTTAGCACAAGTTTTCAACGGCAAAAGAAAAGGATGAGCATGGGCTGCATGATATCGCCATGTGTCTATTCGGTGGGTGTTTCTTTTATATAAGGATGGAGAGAGCCAAGGACCACGACATCCTATCACGTGTCATAACTACTTTAGCAGGGTAATGACACTTGTTTACTCGACCTTGCCAGGACCACTACCATCATTTGCAGAGGATGCACCTAAGCTTGGAGCGACTAGATGCTTTGGCTGGAATCTTTTCTGTTACAACAACTGGGATGAATCTTTGATTCTACATAATTGCCAAGGATTCTCAAATATTTTCTATTACTGCTCGCCAAGGCGGTGGGAGCATTCAACTATATATACTCCCCTTTGTTTCAGAGGAGGGGTTCCAGGATTTTGCAGAAATAACACAGATTTTAGAAAAGACACCAGGCCTTTGATATTGTTGTTTAACTATTACAAAAGACTCGTAGACTGTGCCAATCATTCAAACTTTTTGTTTTCTTATGACATTTGATTAACTTTAGACTTTTTTGATATTGTTTGGATGATTCATTTGCAGAACTTCTATAAATTGAATGCAGGTTTGCTAGTCTAGATCATGTCTTATGACTTTTCTTGTCAGTAAATATGTGTGCAAAGTTATTTTATGTCAATGAATGAATTTTTTATACTTTAATCTTCAGCTTATGCCTTTTTGGGACATCACAAATTGCTAATTGAGCCCTTAGATCTATGATTTATCATGCCTATTATCTAAGTCTTGGTGCATCACCTTAGATTAGACTTCTATTTTATATTTGTTTCTCTTTTCCCTTTCCAAACCCTAATTATAGAAGAAGCCGACTTCTTTGAAATCCGGAGGTCACTCAATTTAGCGCAATAGGTCCACCATAAACTGAGTTTCCCATAAAAGGGCTATTACCTTGCCAGCTTTTGGCATCAACATAATCCACATCTAATTTCATAATATATTGACTGATTATTATTTAATTCCATAGAATACTTACCAAGTCTCTATCTATATTCCTAATATATTTACTAAACTAATTATTGGTATTCATAAATACTTACAGCCTTGTTTGTGAATCGATCTGCAAAAATCTCCTTTTATTCCCTCGACCACGATAAAACATACCACAAATCGTTGACTCAACCCACCTGTTGTTTAAGACTATGGATAATACTCAAAAAGTATTCCCTTTTATTTGTTGATTTTATAGTTCTCTTATTCAGATTATATTCTTATCTTTATTTGATTTCCCTTATTGAATCATCCTTTATCTTTATTCATCTCAATCTCTTCTTCCCATATCTAGACATATGATAATATATCTACTACTTTCCCTTTTCCCTTTCCTTTCATCTGAACATTTTATATATAGATATATATAATCTTTCCCACATATTGTCCTATATATATTTTTGTGTTCATCCACATAATCTGCCAATATGTATCTTTATATTCCTATGAAGAGGTGTGATTCTCTTTGAATAGAGATAACCCGCCTTTAAAGTAATCACTTTTCCTCTTAATCAAATCATTGTTTTAAGTGAATCGTTGTTCCCTGTAAAGGCAATGCTCCCTTTATAAAGTCTTTTTCTGATTATAATGGATTGCTGCTTTAGTCATTGCCATTCCTAATATATGATTTATATAGTATGTGTTTTATATTTATAAATTCATTTTAGCTTTATATATAAATTTTATATTATTATAATTTAATAATTAATATCAATTTTTTAATATTTATATTCTTATATTTGACAATTATAATTATAATATTGATAATCAAATTGTTAATATTTATTTATATATATTTTTATGTTTATATTGTTATTCATTTTATTTATTCGTATTTTAACGTTAGGGTTTTTAGTGTTATAATTTTGGGGGCATGACAATTGATACATGAGGAACCATTTGGAAAAGTAGAAAAACCAATGACCATTGAGAAGGATTTCCAATGATTCTATATAATTTTTAAATTCAAGAATGCTACAACAAGTATGGCAACATTAGTACAATGTGATGGTGTCATACTTGAGGTAAGCTAAGACAATTTGATAATAATAATAATAATAATTCTTAAGGCTACTTGGAGTTTTAATTACTAGGAAATAGGCTAAGGAGATAGGTTAAAATATTATCTAAACATGGTATGAGTGTGGACACTAAAATGAATGTAATATATAGAGTAGAAATTGTAAAGTAGGCAATACCTTGACTTTTTGGACTTGAAAATTTTCAATCAACACAAAGACATCTTAAAAATTATGGTATAGAATATTATATCACATTGGTGAGAAAGGTTTGAGGGTCTTGAAGCCTTAGGATTTGGTTAAGGGGTTTGTTCATGATCTCTTAGATTTTGATTTTTGTGAATATTTTATATATGGAGACAAATTGTGTCAAATTCATTTTGAGTTCATTTGGATTAGATGGGAGTTTAAAATTGGTTCATACTGATAGTTTTGGACCCATAAATGTGCCTTTATTAGGAAATCCCTATATTATGTGTCATTTATTGATGTTTTTTATAGGAAAACATGGGTGTTCTTTTTTACATAAAATTTGAAGTCTTCAGTAGGTTCAAGGAGTTTAAGGCTCTTGAGTAGAATTTGAATAATATATGATCAAGGTCATAATAATCAATTTGAACAAAGGATGAATGAGATGTTAATATAAAAGGTTAGTAATATGATTAGTGGAGTTGTGTTGGATAGATTAGTTAGTATTTATTTTTCTCTTATTAATGATTATTCAATTCCAAAACTTGCTAATAGAACTCTAGATGAGGTTTGGGTGAGAAAGAAACCCTTCTATAAATATTATTTTTTTGGTTGTAATTTATATGTGCATGTTCTTGAGGAGAAGAGGTATAATTTAAAATTCAAATGTAAAAAATGATGTCCTCATTAGGTACATGGAAGACATGAAAGGATACAAACTTTAGAATCCTAAGACAAGGGTTATGGTATATTTGTGAATGAATTAGAAATTTAAGAAGGATGAGTAGTGGCAAGTGACTATGATGAGGAAGTAAATGATTATATCATTCCAAGGTAAGTGTAGAAAGATATGACACAAAAAAAATGCCACTTTTTTTTGTTACTTGAAATAACCATTTGGCGAGTGCCAAATATGTGGCACTTTCCAAATGTGAATGATGACTTTTTAGAATAATTTTTCTTGAACTCTTTCATTTTTTTTGTCTTTGTCTTTGTCTTTCTTTGCCAGTGAAACTATATACATGAATATTTGAGAGTTATATTTCATGTATATAGTTTTAGGATATCTAAGAGTGGTTTCAGATCCCTTGGAGTTATAATGCAAATTCTATTTTTTGGGAGATCATGATTTTTTAGACTTAGTCAAATTTTAGTAATTAGCATGCCAAATTTTAGTAATCAACAAGTTGTATCATCTTTATCTCTCTCTCTCTCTATCTTACTCATTGTTCCTCTTTTATGCTCTAGACATTTCTTTCTCTCTATCTCCATCCCTTTATTTGACAATCTCTCCCTTGAGCACAAGAACTACCTCTCTACCTATTCATCCATATCTCTCTCTCTCTCTCTCTCTCTCTCTCTCTCTCCCCTTCCCTCTCTAATTATCTCTATATCTCCTCTCCCTCCCTCCCTCTCTCTCCCCCCCCTCTCTCTCTCTCTCTTCCTTCCTCCCACCCACCTTCCCTCTCAACTTATCTCTATCTAACTATCCCTCTATACCTATTTATTTCTCCCTCCCTCCTTTCCTCTCTATCACATCTCTCTCTCCTCAACCCTTCCACCCACTTTCACTCTCTACTTCTCTCTATCTAATCTATCCCTTTGTACCATCATAAATTGTCACCCTTGAAATTTCACTCTAAGTTTTTATCTCCCTAAATTATTGAGCCTAATTGGGTCCCTAATTTCCTAAATTATGCATTATATATCCCATTTGTACCACTTTTTGAGAAATTTTGTAGGCATTAAACAAATGTATCCAATTGATATTTTTCCTTCGACACTTAATGTCTTAAAAAATAGGGCTAAATCCCATTCATCCTAGGGCGTATGGGTCCTCTATTATGTTGGGGACCAATTTTGGATACTAGGTTTTAACATCTAAAAATTCAAAATTCAAATTGCAAATTTCAGCTATCGAGATTTAATTCTTGGGAAATTAGAGAAATGTCTATAAATACCTAGTTATTACATCATTTCAAATCTATCTAGGAAATCATTGAAGAAATTATTATCAAGAGCACTATCAAGCAAGTCAAGAGAAGTATTTCAAAGCCTTACTATAGCAATTCAAGATCATAACATCATGTCAAATCTTATATGACTTCATGTGTGTTCATGTTATCATTGTTTTGTGAAGGCTAACACTTTTGTAGGTCTCCAAAGCATTCAAGCAAATCAAGGAAAAAAAAAGACAAGACCTTGAGGTGATGTGCATAACTTCAGTCTTTCAAGGAAGCTATTTAAGGGTGGTTTTAGTTTTGAAGAGGATTAGAGGGAGCTTGAAGACAAATTTTCCATTGTTGTATTTGAAGCCCTACATCTTGTCAACTTACGTAAACTCACCTAAAGGATTATGCGATAGTGTTCTGACAACTTTGCAACCAAAAGTCAAAAGCTTAGATTTGTCATAAGAGGACCTCATAAATAGAGCATAAGAGGCATACAAGGACCCATGTACCCTAGGGTGACTTTGTACTCCTACAGTGATTAGAACCAACTTTTTAGGATAGACACAGTTCTCTGCACTCCCCAGATCTGCCTATAGATTATTGTTTCAATATGTTGATTGTTAGATTATTGCATTTTTCATGTTATGAAATATAGTCTAATTAGGTCAATCATATAAAAAAAATTCTATGCATTCTAAGACTCGATAGGATGGAGATTCAGGTCTGATTGGCTCAACTTCATGGTTGAAAGTCAATCTGTTCACCTTGTTGATCTCCATCTTAATGAAACATGAGAAAAACATAACAATAACACCCCACCAAATATTTGAATCCCAGGTTACACATTAGACCTAGGGTTCCGTAATTTTTCTTTGTTTCATTTTGGTGAACCTAACCTGTTAACATTACATACCTTATGAAATTCATCCTAGATCTAAGTTTTGTATTGCATTGTTTTGCATTTCTCATTTAAGGTTTCACTTTTGCATCATATTTTTAAAAAAAAATACATATCATTTTGCATCATAGGTTGTATTAGGGTTTATTTTAGTCACTTAAATTAAATCTACATTGAAAACTATATTCATAATTGTCATTTGAATTATTACACATTTGCATTTGTATCACATTGTCTTAATTTGAGCAAATTTTGGAAAAATACTCAATTGGAGACTGTTTGCACACAAAATTAGAACCTTTAGATAGTATAATAAACATTCAAATTTTTATTTTTCAACACCCCTATCAAGGACTCAAATGACCTTGGGTGCCTCTATCCTTGTACACTTACATTAACAAAAAAAATTGCAAATCTATGTCTTTGTGTCTTTAGTTTGTTTGTGCTTGTAGAGCTCTATTCAGAAATTCTTAATTGCATTCATTTACGCATCTTTAGCTCAAAAAGTGAAAAAAATTGCATTGTTTTGTTTCAAAATTGCATCAAAATCATCATTTTCAGGTTTAGGCATCTTAAAATTAGTCAATTTTTATATTTATATGAGAAGCTTGCATTCAAAATTGTTATTTATTATTCTCATATAGTTACACACTTCCATTGGCATAAACTAAGCAAATTTTGGAAAAACATTCACTATCAAAACCTGTCTGTAACTAAAGCTAGAATCCTTCAACAATGCCTTACATGGTCAAACTTTGAAACTCCAGATGCCTTGTCTAGGACTCAAACACCCCTGGGCACCTCTGTCCTCTTACCTATTCATAACTCAACTTCCTGTGACACAATGCTCTTAGGAGCCTCTGTGCGGATCTATTGTTTCTTTTCTAGTTACTTGTTGTAAAATAGTTTGAACTACATTACAAAATCTCATATCATCATGGCTAGGTGTTTTAATAAATTTTATATGTCCTTGAAATCCTTGGTTTATGTTTCAAGTCGTGTGTTTGGCAATGAGCCTAATGCTAATAATGAAATTCATGATACTTCATCTACTAATACAAGTTTTCTTGATATTTTGGGTCAAGATGAAGAGAGAATGCATGAATTCATTCAAAATTCCTTATGTAACCTTGATAATAATACAACCTTTTAACCCTCAATGTAATGGCCTAATCACATGTATCGATAATCAATATTTTAAATAAATGATGGATTTTTTTTAATATAAGTTTCTCTTTCAAAAAATGTGAATAATAAGACTTTGGAATGCATAATTTAAGTGATTGGAAGCTTAATTAAGTCCAATTAATTAAGGGGATGCAAACATAGTGTGTGTAAAGTTGTACATTTTTCTACATTATATTTAACCCCCACTTTAGTGAGAGTATGAGCCCACACTCAAACTGACACTAAAGTAGACAAATAAGTCAAGGGAGGTCTAACTGTACAATTGTTGGAAAGATTGGATGACAAGGATCAAGGAGGATGATCAAGTCCCCAAGATCAAAGATCCTATGGCAAACCAACAAAATCGCAAAGAGACATAAGCATGCAACAATGACACAAGATACAACATCATACAATGTCAAAATCAATGCAAAGAGGTAAAAGGGGTGGATCAAAATTCGTCTGTTTGTCCAAAAGGTATGGATCAAGCCTAGGCTATTTGTCCAAAGATATTCTCACAAGGGCTAGTGCAGTCCGATATACACTAGGTGAGCCCCAAGGCAATATGAGAAACACACAATTGTCTAGTGCAGTTTGATATGCACTAGGTGTGCATCCATAGAAAGGTGGAAGATGGGAAAGTCATGTTAGGTCTACAGGATCCCATACGTCAACCATACCAAAATTTATACTCCCTCATAACTTTGATAAGGTTCCACACTAGATGGTCATAGGATTTCGCAAGGCTAGCAAGTTGCATTATTCTAGACACTCATGACAAGGCACCACTAGCAAGCAAGTTGTATTATGCTTAGTGGCCAAGAATTTAGTTTAGGATAGTTAAAGGGGTTTTTTTTAGTTCATGAAAGGTCTCACTTTAGGGAACATCACACTCGAAATCACCATCAAGAGAGTACTAATTGAGGGATAAAAGATTCACACCTTAGGGAATGCAAGCCATAGCATTACTACTAAAAGGAATTTCATATGCCAAGAAAGGTCACACTCTTGAACCTGACATCAAACCAAATTTCACTAACAATAATACACATCATGTGAAATAAGAAGACCACACTTTAAATAAAGGTCATGTCATCAAGCAAGCAACAAGTGGGAGGCATAATTCCCCCCACTTTAAAGAAATTGTTGAACACCATGCTGTGAGCAATTACTTTAAAGTAGAAGATGATAAATGTTGATTGATAAAAGAGACATGAGAGATTATTTGGAAAGCCCTATGCCAATGATATACATTTCCAAATGAAGCTACATTTTGGAAAAGAGGTTTCCCCCCATATGCAATCCTAAGATAGCACATAAGGTAGCCACGAATTTGGGGTCAATGCATGTCTTTTCTGCAATGATATAATTGAGCTTGAAGCTGTCATCATTCCCCAAATAACTCATGGAAAAATGAGCACAAAGGAAGAATGACACATATAGAGAGATAGAGAATACAAACACTCCTTTTGGGTCAATATGGAGGAGACCTAAATGTCTTAACACTTTGCATCATCCCCAAAAGGAAAACACAAGACAAGAGAAAAATGGTTACGATAGATAGAAGAATGAAGATACAAATAGAAGAATGCCACAAAAGATTCAATTCCTTTGTATGCTTGCACCAAAGGAGTGACAAGGGTCATCCAAATTAGGCTCATACACATAAAGACATGACAAGCAACACAATATGGGGGATCACATTACACACATGCAATCACACAAAGAATATGAATAGAAATAAAGCTAGTATGACACATGCAAGCCAACCTAAAGAAATTCATCTACATCCCAATCTTGTTCATTGTATACAAAAGGTGGGTAAGTAGCTAAAGGGGAAACAATGAGTGCCATACTAGGATAATCACTAGGTTCAGTAAGTGGTGAGTCATTCTTGTTAGGAGGATCATTGCAGTTGTTGTCATTTAAGCTCATGGAAGAGGAAAACAATAAATTTAGCTCATTATGCACTTCCTCATCAATATTAACAATCTCATCATCATCATCATCCAATTTGATCACAAGAGAAGGTCTAATGATAATGTCCATAGAGGCTTCATGGTGTTGTTGTAGCAAAGGTGGAGAATAATCATGCTTTGCTTTAGTTAGATTTTGGTTTTGGTTTGTTGGTTTATTCTCTTCTTTTTAACTTTGAGCAATAGCATGACATCTACGCCTACACTCTTTAGCATTTAATTTATTTTTGCATGATTTTCAAGTTGAAATTATGTAGGGGTGGGTTTATCAACCATAGGTCTCTTTTCTTCCCACAAGGGAGGAACAAAAGGAACCATCAAAGGTTGGTCAACCACTTTCTCTTTGGGTTTATAAACTTTTTTGATCTTAGGAGGCACAATAGGAATTGCACAGCTATCTCTTAGTCTCTAATAATAAATAGGTGGAGGATTTGTCATGGATTTATCTTGGTTACTTGGAGGGGCTTTTGTTTCAATCATAGTTTCATCAATGATAAGAGGTTCAATCATGAGTTGAGGGATATTGCTAAGAGATAATTCTACTATGTGCTTTGCTTTGAACTTTCAATTGGATTTGAAAAAGAATTCCTCATGAGGCTTAATAGGTTCTATGGGTTAGGGCCAAAATAAATCCAATGAAAAATTCCCACGGGAAGACAAAGGATTAAAAATTACTATGATGCATAGTGAAAATTTCATTGCCAAATAGAAATTTTAAACATTTATGCACTACCGACATGACGACATCCATGGAGTGTAGCCATGGATATCCTAGCTTCAAATTGAATTGGTCTAATGATGAGATGATGAATAATTAGACATCTAATTGCTTTGGTCCAATTTTAAGGGGAGGGTGATCAAACCTATCATAGGGAAAGCAAAACCATTATGTGTTTTGGTCCATGCTTTTGATTGTTCATAAGAGTCTTAGTAAAGTTAATGCACAAATAAGAATTCCCCAGTAATCATATTCTCTACACACACAAGATCAATTAATATCCCATTGGTCGGCTTGTTATTGATTCTTTCGACTATGTAAAGAGGGCCATTAGGTGCATGCTTAATTATGTCATTTTGTGAGAAAGCAATACCAAGAGACATTTTGGTTTGGCCCTTACGAGGTTGAATTTTAATGAGGTTGACCATAATCATGTTATTATTATAAAATTTTACTTTTGAACAATGCACTTATTTTGACCAATTGATATGAATGCAAACAACTATAGAAATTTGTAATTTTAGAAACTGAAACTTAGATTTGCAAACAAGTAATAAAGTAGAAAAAGACAAACTGATGCCTAGAAATTTAGAAATTGATATGTATAAGGATAGACTCACCCTAGGGTGAATGAGTCTTTGCATAGGGGTGGGAAAAATTGAAGTCTAAATTTCTGAGTTAGTGTTTAAGGTCTATGTTTTAGCTTGCAAATAGATACTTTCAGTTACATATTTCTAGATTTTTATGTTTAGATGTAAATGCAATTTGATGGCAAACAACAAGAAAAATGACAACTTTTTAGATATAATTTTTTTTGAATTTTTTGATGTAAATGCTTGAAAAACACTAATTTGCAGACTTCTATGTAAAATGAATGCAATATGTATACAATATTTTTGGATTTTTGAGATTTTAAAGGATGCAAAATACAATTTTAAAACCCTATATGAAATGCAAACTAATGCAATTTTGAAACCCTAAATTAGATGCAATGCAAACTTATGCAAATCCTAGATCTAGGGTTTGAAGGACTTCCAATTTTAGAAAGCTTATAGTATATTCATGCCAAGTTCACCAAAATGAAACATAGGAAAAGGTGTGTGTGTGCATCAAAATGGAATCCTATGCTTATATGTGATGGAATTATCTAACACACTCATACTTTTCCTAATTTCATTAGAAAAAGAGATCTCCCAAAGATAGGATTGACTTTCAACCTTGAGGTGAGTCAACCCTATTAGGAAGGTCTGCTATTTTCTTATGACAAAAATGAATAATTGGCTGTTTTGGGAGATAAATTTAAATACATTAACAAACTCAATTATATGACCTAATACTTGAAATGCAGAGTATTATGATAGCAAAAACAAAACAAGTTACAGGTAGATCTTAGAAGGGAAGAGTGGTATGTACATGACACCAAAAGTGGGTTTTGAACACTGTTGAAGGACAAATTTTCCCTAGGGAAAATAGGTCTCTGTACAAGGGTCCAAAATCTGATTTTGTAGTCCTTAGATCCCAGATCTAAGATTTTGATTTCCTCGGGTTTGACTATCAAAAATCTAGAAAGAGGTGAGTTTTTGTAGCTTGACAACTTTGACAACTTTGCAAAATTTCTCTTTTGATTGATTTTTAGTCCTTCTTCACCTATAAATCTACACATACAAAGAGAGAGGAAAAATGTTTGTTTTTGGGTGAATGGGGATTTTCCTTAGTCAAACTCCAGTTTGGTAATTAAACCTTGATAATGAAATAATGATAAATTGAGGGAATTGATGAATGAAAAAGTTATGCTACAACTCATCTAACCCTTAATGGTTTCCCTTAAAGGATTGAAGTCTAACACATCACTCTAAGTATTGAATAATGCTTGATGAATGATTGTTTAGTGTAATATCCCTTGCTACTTCTGATCTAATTTTTTTCCCTCAAGGAATATCATAAGGGTTACAAAAATGCAAAACAAGATATTGGTTACTATGACCTTCTAACACTTTAGGATTTTTCACCTAAAGGAGAGGGATAGACCAAAATGTCAATGTTCACACTTCTTAAACCACTATAGAAATTCCTTACAAATTTTGGCCTAAGTTTGTGATCTTGGATATTTTCGCGAAAATTGAAGTGTCTCATTTTCTCCGAGAATCTACCATCAAAAAGATCGGCGGCCGCCCAAATGCAACAGGCGACGAAAAGGTACGTTTGTGCAAGTAGCTAGTAGTCAGATTGGGTCAAATTATTAGGGGGTATCGAGCAAAAATAGCATCGTCAAAAGTTTTCAAAGTTAGGTCATGCGAAGGCTCGCCAGAGCTTTCGATGGCGTTCGTTTAGGTCAAAATCCGACATCATATCGCGGGTTATTAGCAGTCAAAACTGCGGTTGACTTTTGAGGTGGATCGTGCGGATCGCGGTTGTCGGCATTCGTCGTATGAATGGTGAAATGGGGGAGGGAATCTACCATGTGGCATCCGATCGCATTGTATGGACCAATCGAAATTGATGTGTGCTTTCCCGGTACCTGCATTGACAATCAAAACGTCCTAGTCATCGTCCGGCCTTGCCCGGTCGCGGTATGATGTGTCCCTCGACGAATGGCAACGACACATGGAAATGAGTGGATGGTATAGTCCATGGGTGAAAAGTGGTAGAGGTACGGCCCGAATCAAGTATGACATGGCCTCTCAATCTTTGGCGATTCGGATGTTTTGTTTGTTAAAATGTTTGTTGGGGGATTTGAACCCCCAACCTCTCTCCACGAACTTAGCCCGTAGCCGTTCCACCATATCCGCGTCCGTTACTATTAATAGTGCCGGTTTTTTTTTGTTATGGTTTGGTTGTAAACGGTGGAAAGGGAACCGGGAGTGGAACCCGGAACTGCCGGGTTCCCAAAATGCTTTGTCACCAACGAGCCATTCGATGGCTTAGGAATATGTTTGGCATCAGTTTCTTTTGACAAGTTGTTAGAAACCGAATGCTTTTAAAATAAAACAAACTCCTATACTTTTAAATTAAACAAACAACTTTTATTTAAAATTAACCCCTTAAGTTGTAACAAAAGCCCGAAATGAATAAATAAAAGGGCTAAAATAAATATTAGGGGGGATTTTTAAAGATTTATATGTGTATAAAGGAGATTTGAAGATATTATGGAGAGATAAGGAATATTTTGTAAATCAATTGGTTAGTAACCAATTTGATTCATTTTTTTGTATAAAAAGGGGTGTGAGGTGAGAGTGAAAGGGCACTTTTTTTTTCAAGTGAAGTATTGATGAAGTATTGAAGCTGAGGTGACAAGTGAATAGAGGTCTTGAGGAGATTATTTTGAGTCATTCTTGCACGTCAGAGCGTCGTTACACTGCCGAAGTGCTTGAAGAATGGTTGTGGTGCATTTGTAATTGATTTTTGGAGTTAATCGGATCGGTCTCTCTATTGGAGCGGACCCGAGACGTAGTCACATTTGTGACGAACTCCGTAATCAAACACTGTTTGCACTTCTCTTCTTTTCTCTCACCTTCTCTCAGTTTGTTAATTCCTTCATTTTGTTATTTCCTTAAGTTAATTTTGATTTAATTAACTTGGAATAATCATTGTAAAAATTAAGCATTCAATTTTGCAATCTAGTCTAGATCCTATACAAAATCGGTTTGCCTCAAGGAATATTGTGAAACACTTCACTTGCAAACTCTTAACTAGCTATTTCTGAGTTTTCAATTTGCTTGCTTGCCTTCAAATGATCTCAAATGAAATTAAATGCTTACAAATCAACACTACAATACCTAGGCAATGATCTAAAATGATAATGCAATTATTTTTTGTCTTTTGAATGCAAATACATGAACTTCTACATTAAAATGTGCACCTACAACCAAGTAACATTTTTACAAACACTTGGCATGCATACTTAGATAATAATCAATTTGAGCCATTACATCAACAACTAATATGCAACTTATCCCTCCTTTATTGAATGCAATTCTCTAGTATAATACTAATGTAAATTAGCCAAGACTCTTGGCTTCAAATGGAACTCAATTATAATGCCAATTTGATATAGAAAGCACACCTACAACAAAAACTTGTAGACTGATTTGATAATGGAAATCAACTTCAAAACATAAGAGGAACCTAATTATTAGCAACACCCTTGATAAGAGATGATGAAGCAACTAATACCAATCTAAAATAGTCCTTGCACAAGCCAATTCAATTTCCTTAATCAACTGCCCCTGTTTCTGATTTGTAGCATTAATATAAATTATTCACAGCCTTCAATCAACTCCAAAATGCTTCCAAAATCAACAAGTCCTGAAGAATGGAGCACTCCAATCACATATGAAGTTTGATGCAAAGAATGGCCATCATGAATTAAATCGTGGTCTTCTCAGCTAGCTGCCAGGTCTGACAATGAAGTCTGAAAATCATATTATGCAAGTCATCCCAATATGATTCAATGATGCCCTCCAAAATATGCTAAATGATCTTTCATTAACTCCAAAATTGAACCATTTCAAAATTGGCCTTTGGCTACAAATTTTGATGCAATGAGAAGTCTGAAGTAACTCCTCCAATCAACTGCAACCCTTTAGTGGATAGTTTCACTACCTCAGTTATGCAAATCAATGGGATAATTTGTACCCAAAGACCTCCAATGTTGATTGCAGAAACCTTAGGCTTCTCCAAAAAATACCAAAATTTTTTATCAAAATATCCAGTGTGTTGAAACAATGGCAACCCCCTCTTACTTATACTTTTCTCTTCAAGTTTAGGGTGGCCATCTAGAAGCTTCCTCAATACACTTTAATTTTATTATTTTAGTGACTTATGATATAATAATTTATTTTGTCACTTAATTAAATTGATTAAATATAAAGTCACCTTTTAATTTTTAATTTATTTGATGACTTAATAAATAATTAATTTAATTAGCTTCTCCTTATTTCACCACTTAGCCTTCAAAGAATAAAGGCTAAGAAATCATACTAAGGTGGCTAGGAAAATGGGGACATTACACTTGGTTTGATGCTTGAAACCTACATCACAATATTAGATCCAAAACATGATATGAACACACATGAACTTTGATACGATGATATGATCTTGATTGTTGTAGATGACTGATAAATTTGCTCTTCAATGCTCTTGACAATAATATTTGCTTTTGTGAAAGTTGCCTTAATGCTAGATAATGTTGCTTCGATTTGAATTGATAAAAAATCTAGGTATTTGTAGGTGTTTATCTAATTTCTTGAAAATTAGATTCTAAAAGCTGACATTTGAAACTTGAATTTGAATCATTAAAATACCTCCAAAAACATATTAAAAATTGGTTCTTAGCACTTAAAGAGGACCCATTTTCCCTTGGACAAATGGCTCCTAGACCTATGTCCAAGATACACAATTTCCAAGGTATTTAAATTAATGATGATAATTTTTTAATATAAGTTTCCCTTTTAGAAAACGAGAATAATAAGGCTTTGGAATACAAAATTTAGATAATTAGAAGCTTAATTAAGTTCAATTAATTAAGGGGATGCAAACATAGTGTGAAAATGTAAAGGTGTACATTTTTATACATTACACCCTCTCCCCTGGCCTATTTCTATATCCAGTGTTTGTTCTTCCTCATCATCCTATACCACACAACAATACCTTTATGATCCAGTTACCTCCCATTCCATCCAATCCTTATATTCATATACTTTTCCTGTTGATGGTGTGGAATGGGGTTGTGGTATCTGTTGAAAATGGAGGTAATTATGTAGCTTTAAAACTTGTAAAAGTATGGGATTGTAGATCTAATTAAGTGTTCTTTGTTACAAATTCTTTGTTTATGATTATCTGTTTGGATCAATTTTACCAATTGTAGAAGTAGACATAAGATTATAAAAGAATAATACAAGAAGATAGAAGTGACACAACATATATGTGGAGAAACCCTTTCCGGAAAAAACTCCACCACCAAAATCAATAATTCTTGTATTATTTAACCTTAGAACAAGATTACAATAACACTGTATCAATGCTTGACTGGTATGCTTCTTTTTCCTTCAACAATTCTTCTTCACAACCCACAATAAAATCTGATAAAACTCTCTTCAACTTGCTACAATTAATAGACAATAATGAGAATTGAAAACTCCAAAGAATTTTCAATTACAACTTGATTTTTGTTTGATTTGGATGCAACATGGCTATGGTGATTGAAGGCTTGAGAAATTGAGATGATGAATGTGGTAGATTGTGTTTGCATATGGTTGAATGCTTGAGTCTGCAAAAATGGCTAAGTGTTAGCCATTTAGCAAGGGAAATAGGAATGAACGATGGAGATTGAAAGGGGGAGGAAGATCAAGGGTTGAGGTCAAGAGTTGACCAAAGGAATTAAAAATTCATTTTATTTAAAAATTCCTTTTTAATGTGCATGGAAAGGATAAAAGGAATTTAATATTTCTTGGGAGATGGGAGAGGAATTAAAAATTCCTCAAAAGGACCTTGAGAAGACAAAAAGGAATTAAAAATTCCTTGAGGGATGGGGAGAGTTCACCAAGGGGTTGATTAGGCTAGTTTATGAAGGATTAGAGGAAGGTTAGGTGGCTAATGAGGATTAGGAGCCAACTTGCAAAAGTTGGAGGATGTGACACCTCCCTAATCAAGGAATGTGTACATCCTTAATCTAAGATTATGCAAATTAATTAGGATTAGAAAAAGGTTATGGAGGATGTGACATGAGGGAAATTAAATAAATAATCTATTTATTTAATTCTTTAGAGGAAAAGGGAAAAGGGATGGGAGTAAATAATTAAAGGTAATTATTTACTTTAGGCTAAGATTTAAAGATGATAGAAGAAATAAATTAGGATGAAAGGATAATGGATAATGAATATTAATTAAATAATAGGGTGTTATTTAATTAATATAGAGGATATGACATTAGTTGAATTTGGGGTAAATTGAACAAATTAAAGTGGTTAATTTTTAGTGTCTACATTTTGCCCCTCTTTGAGATGGTGTTATGAAGTGACATCATTTCAAAGAATATTAAAACATAGAAATTGGAAGAAGATGGTTAGATTGTGAAATATGCCCCAATCATTCAAAGGAGTGACTAGGAGGAAAGATGATGGGAATGAAAATTAGGGATTGAGGGTGCCCCTTTGAGGGGACATGCAGGTTTAAGAGAACATGGATGTGCTCTCAAAATGGATGAGGTGATGCAAGAGTAGATGGGGAAGGTGATGCAAAATGATGGATAAAATATGGAATGGGAGGAGGAAGAGATAATGGAAGGAGAAGATGAGAAGCAAGAAAACACAAATGGATTCAAGGAAAAATGTTGTGTTTCCCCAGTCAGGCCGCAAGCCAAAATGGATTGATGATGGATGGAGCATTGTTGATGAGGGAAGGATACATCCCATAACAACAAAAAAGGATAGGGAAGCATACATCCCGATGATGATGATGAAAGTGTTGTTGATGAGGGAGGTATACATCCCAAGCAACACAAAGGGATAGGGAAGGATACATCCTGATGATGATGACAGTGATGATAATTGAATCAATTATTATAGCAAGGCTGGGAACAACACCAAGGATGTGATTAGATGATTTGTGCAATATTGAATGGATTAGGATTGGATGGAGATGTGAGATTGTTGAAATGAATGAAGATGGCGGAGGAAAATATGCTTAGAATAATAAATCTATATTATCCTAAGAAGATTAAAGAGATGACGATATGATGAGGATGGAGGAAGTGGAGTGATGAAAACAAATAGGATAAATAGATGAGGAGGAGTGATGAAGGATGAATGGATTAGAAAGATGGAGGGTGAGGGGATGGGGGGATGTTGATAAAGGAAAATGATAGATGAGAGGATGGGAGATGGGGGATATGAAAGGAGAGTGATCAAATCAAGCAATTTAATTTTTATGCATTATGCTTCCATGTAATGAGCACTAAATTTGATATAGCATGAGATACTATGCACTAGGGTATGAGGAACCAAGGTGACTTTGTATCACATGCATGAGACTGACACAACAAACAAAAGGTTAGTCCAACATCCTAAAGTCATGGGGGATTTGGTGGGGCCAAAGTTGGAAAACCACAAAAATAAAGGATGCCCCAACATAACACAAGACCACGAGGATCTTGGTGGGTACTATGTGGGACAACTAAGAAGACAAGAATAGACAAAAGATCAAGATATGCCCCTATGTTTACCAGTCAAAGCGCACCATGATATGATGGATCGTGGCTACCCTGATAGTGTACAATAGCAAGCTAAAATGATAAAAAAAATCCAAAAGCATTAAAATAAATCTCAAATGTCCTTTGCCACAGGATCAAAAGGGTGGATGGGATTGATGTGGTCTGATTAGGAAGGATGCATCCTATTAAGACCAAAGATGGATGAGAGACTAGATGATCAACATGACTTAGGATATTCAAAACTAATTGAACCTCATGATACAAATGGATTTTTTTTGTTAAGAACCAGCTAGGTAGGAACATACTTGACAACACAACATGAAAACAAGACACACCCTAAAGACCTAGGGGCTCAGAGGCCGATCAAAGATTAGCCTTGCCTACATGAAAGTGCAGATCCCTCGTAGTTCAATAAAAGACCAACGACTGACCATGGATAAAAGTGGAAAGAGGGAAATGGAGACCTTAATGGATGTCAAAGACATGACGAAAAAATGCCCCGAGGGCTGATCAAATGATCGATCTTGCTTATGTGAAAGCACAGGGGCAACGTAGTTCGACAAAAGGACCAAAGAAAAGACAATGGAAAAAGGATGATGATATAACCATGATAAGAAGATACAATGATGGAACTAATATGATGACATAAGACTAAATTTGTGGATAGGATGATGGTGATTTCATGAAGCTTAGGAATGGGATAGTTATCCAAATCATCAAAAGATGAATTGGGAGGATGATATGATGGATAGGAGATTAGCAAGATGTGTGAAATAAATAAGAGTGATGATAGTGGGATAAATGGCATTGGATTGGATTGCAATCGGCCTATAGCCAAATACCAATGACAAGGGATTATGGATAGGAAAATGAGATGGTAGTATGGATGGAATGATGGAGATATAGGGATGGGGGGATTAAAGGGATAATATGATGGATAGATAGGAAGATCTGGATGGGGAGATGGAAAGGAGTTTTTTGGATGGATGGAAGATAAAGATGGGGAGAGGGAAGGGATGATAGTAGGGAAAAATTTAAGAAACCCCCCCCTTGGTGAAGGTGTAAAATCTGGTGAATCTTGTATACTTCCCGATAAAAATATTAATTTTAGTGGTGAATTTTTTGTTTTCATGAAAAAAAATAATGTCCATTGGCCCGAATCTTTCAATAATCGCTGAAGTTTGTGGAAAATCACGGCAAAAAAAAACCACTAAGAATTTTTTCCATTTGATTAAAATCTATTTTCAAAACAAAAAATATTTGATTGGTGAATTAAACCCGTTTTCAAACCAATTTTTTTTTGTTGGTGATTAAAACTTTTTTTCAAACTAAAAAATAAAATTCTTTGGAAAATTAAACCTATTTTCAAATGATTAAGAAAAAAACATTGGCGGATTAAAAAATGTTTAGTAAGCAAAGGAGGCGCGGAAGTTTCCATAAGAAGTGAAGCATTGATGAAGTTTTTTTCCAGCACTGGACGTATGTTCGAGAATCGACATTAATAGAGATGGCTGGAAAATTGAGATGTATTAAAGACACACATCTCATGTAGCCGGTCGGTGATGGGTGATTGTCTGGAAGCTAGTGAACTTGAGGCTAGTTTTTCCTTGACATCATGGAGGAAGCTGGACCCTTTCATTGGGAAAGCGTCTATGAAGCGACTATAGGGTTTACTTATCTTCAAGGATGTGCAGGTGGTATAATCAGTTCAATTTATTTTGGGTAATGGATTTGAAAAATTAAAGCACAGATACAAGACCAATATGGATATTTATTCGTTGGTCATGGCTTGGGGTCTGGACTTAGGAGAGCCGGTGGATGTGGTGAGGAAAGCCATGAAAACTCTAGTTCACAAAGATTTTTTAGAGGATATGGAAGGCATTTTGGAATGGGCGATACCAGGAGTGGGGCTTGTTAAGGTTGAAGGCATGGATGGTGGAGGCCCAGAGCTCACAAATTTAAATCATCTCTTTATCAGGTGGCCAAAAGGACACACCAAAGCTTTGTGGTGAGAAGGTGCGGAGTGCGGGTGGCAAGCACTCAAAATCTACGTCGAGCTAATGGAGGTCGAGGAGGTCATAGAGAATCTCATAGACATCGCTAGAGAAAAGATGCGTGAAAAGAAGGGTTTGTGTTTGAGGAAGAAGATGAAGCCATTAATGGAGATAGAGCCATTGAGGATGGGTAATTCATCAAAGGCATTTGAATAGTACAAGTTTTAAAAAAAAATAGATTATTGTACTAAATCTTGTCTATGATTTTGTTTTTTGGGGGTTATGCCTGGATTTGCATTGTAATTGTAAAAACACCTTGGGGCACGAACAATGGTTGGAAGGGTAGATTTCAGGCGGGTATGATTAGGGATAATTTGATATGTTGGAAATGGAAACTGTGCTGGTTAATCAACTTTTTTGGTAGTTGATGGATGAAGATAAATTTGAAGTATATTTTTAGGGAAATTTGATATGTTGGAAATGGAAATTGTGTTGGTTAATCAACTTTTTTGGTAGTTGATGGATGAAGATAAATCTGAAGTATATGTAACTTTTGCTTTATATTTAATAAAATAAACTATTATCATTGATAAAAAAAATGCAATGGCGAAGTGTTAGTCCAAATCAATCTAACCACGACTATTTCATGAATTGTCAATCTAACTTCTCTAATCGAGGGCCGAGAGGTAATAATTTTCCAAACTCCATACGTAGTGATCTTAATTACCCATCAATCATCCAGTCATGTCCACTTTCTAAAATTTTCCTGCGATCTTCACTTCATAAATGCACTATCCTTGCCACCTTTCCTATCTTAATTCACCAAAGTCTAGGTTTTGGTGCTTTTCCTAACCTTAGTTGCAAGTATTTCTTGGTCATATATGTAGTTGGTGGGTCAGAAGTTTTGAAAACTTTAGACTTTGGTTCTAAGGTTCCAAGTTTCAGTGACCACGCAACATTATGGACCACTACCATTCAATGAATTTTCAATGGATGGCTATAGTTGCATTTCAGAAGTATATCTCTCAAGCAGTAGATTTGTGAATTGAAACCTCCAGAATTACACTAGAACCGTTAGATGCAGACATGTGGGGAGATCAAGGCTCATCATCGTGGTAATGATTAAATGAACCCGATGGGTTGGATTTTGGCGATGAGTGATAGAAGAACTTAAGTGGCAAAAATATTCACATGCAAAAAGTTTTTTTAAAAGAGGGACCGCCTACAAAGAATGTAGGACCAAGGCTTAAAAACTTAAGAACTTTTTACACAAAGGATGTAAAGGAAAATCAATAGAATTGCGAATTGAAACCTCCAGAAAACCACTAGAACTGTTAGATGCAGACACATGGCGAAATCAAGGCTCATTTCTCTCTTTTCAATGCCTCGACATATTACATTTCATTTAATTGAAATTCTCAATATTTTGAACATCTGAAGCGATTGATCGGACAACTCATAGCTTTAAAGAAACAAGATTTGTAATGATTTCATATCGTTTGAGTGGCAGTGGTAGTGTTGACTAGAGTCTGGTGATTTTGACAGCTTGTCAGATTGAGGTACAATTTGCATGTAGCTAGACGTCAATCAAATTAAACATTTTAATTTTTAATTGTACATGTAAGGCTTAAGATACATGAATCGACTAAGTTGGTTTTTTGGTTTGCACGAATCAGGCTGGTAGCGGCACTAGTGGCCCATAAATTATTAAATAGGATTAGTAATAGTGATAATAATAATGTGACATTGTAATTCCGTTGTAATAAAATAAATGGTTATAAATTTACAGTAAAGAGTTGTTTTCTGAGTTAAGTGTCTATGAATCTATTCAAATCAGTTTTTTTTTTCCTTTGAGAAATTAAGTATTATCTATATATGAAATAATTGCATGTAGATTTAAAAGTAAAATATTAAGCAATACAAATGAAAAAAGAAAGTTGCCATCAAAGAGTTATTTTTTGAGTTAAGTGTCTATGAATCTATTCAAATCATTTTTTTTTCCTTTGAGAAATTAAGTATTATCTATTTATGAAATAATTGCATGCAGATTTAAAAGTAAAACATAAAGCAATACAAATGAAAAAAGAAAGTTGCCATCAAATTGACAAAAAAACATTATAAACAGTAAAAGTTGTCACTCTTTTAACCTTGTTAGGGTTTACCAAAAATTAAAATGTTATCAATTTCTAATTTTTCATTGACCTTCTCCCCTAGTTCCCGGTATCATTATTCATTTTATTAAGTCCTTTGCAACGTTAAGTTACCGGCCCCTTGGCCTTGATGTCAATCCTAGAGCATTAAAGTTTAAAACAACTTTAAAACACATGATTATTATTTATATAATAATCCATAAATTACTCAACCGTTTGATGAACATTTGATGTATGGTTGTAGTTGCATTTCGGAATGAAATGCATAGAGTGCTAGTATTGCGAACTTAAACCTTTGGAATCACCCTTTAACTATTAGATTTACAATGATCAACGGTTTAGAATTTGTTGCCAATGCAGGACTAAATGGCTAGTGAAACAAGATTTGTAATGATTTCATATCATTTGAACTTTGAGGGGCACTGGTGATTTTGACAATTGTCAGCCTGTCAAAGTCCAGACGCCAATCAAATTAAACATTTAAATAAATGTAAGGCTTAAGTTACACAAATCAATTAAAATTTAAGTATGTTTTTTGGTTTGCGTGAATCATGATTATGATTCATGAATCATGATTATACCTAACCTCACATGTGACACATGTGAGGTGTACATAGGGACCAGGTTGATAGTGGAACTATTAGTGGCACTATTTCCCATAAATAAGGATAGTGAGCACAACTAAAAATTGAAATCATTCGTTGAAGGCTAAAGGCTTTACTATTAAGAATTTGAGTACAATGTTCAAATTGTCATAAGGGTTAATAAGGAATAAGATTCAAGAAGAAGATGGTGTGGTATTATTGGGGATACTCTAAATTCTCCTACTTGCAGTTATGTAGTTACAGAGTAAAAGATCAATTTCCTTCAAGTTCAAAATGGGTGGAATTGGAAATAAGTTAATTTGGTTCACCTAACTTCTCAAATAGGTTTTGAGC
>VDFB02105765.1:0-27937 GCA_007258455.2 Sequoia sempervirens | reverse complement strand
ATATATATATATATATATAATGTTAAAACAATATAAACATTTACAAATTCAATCAATATAGGCACGCCGTAGAACAACTTACCAATGGATGATAATCATGCCCCCCTTCAACGTGACCATGCTGCCTACAATGTTTTTCAACTATTGTGATTAAAAGTCATCTTGTCTTTAAGCCCTTGCAATTATTGCAAGGACAATAACATTTCCCATCACCCTTTCTTTTCAATCTAGCCCACAATCTATCAAGTGTCTCTTCATTTTGTTCTGGACTAATATTATCTGACATGATTTTTCTTTTCCAAGCTTGACTATTTAGATCTTCAAAAAATATCAAACTCACACTCCAATAATTTTTATTCATAGACAGGTAACATAGTCTAATAATTCCTATATTTTACACCAAAAAATTTTGCATGCAACCACCCCTGCAAAAGAGAAGATAGTCTGAAGTTAATGACACCAAAAAACACTTTACAATGCTAATTCCAAAACTTATTAGAATTTTTGATTTTTTACTATGATTTCCAGCGTTGTTTCCCTAAAAAATCAAAATATTGAACAATCTAAAATTCCTACAACAATGGAGTAGCGAGCTAGTAAGAGCAAGTGACCGTGTAAGGGCAGTGGGAATAAATTCATTGCTAATGTCAATGCAGTTTATCCTTTTAGTTAAAGATGCAATGTGTCACTTCTTATAGCCGAGCTTATCCCTAGGAGCCCTCAACATTGAGAGAGCCCTAATAAAATATATGAAGCATTGGTAAGAGCATGATTAGGGTACAAACCCTAGGCCTCAGTAGAAACATAAACAATAACTATAGCGGATTAGTGAGGTTGCAATACCAGAAAGATTGAGACATTGTAGGTAATAACAAAATCTTGCAATCTAAAGATTGTAGCCAATAACAAGCACACTATGTAGCTTAGTGACATTTGTAAATGCAATCTACGGTAAGAAGAATGACAGTCACTTGAAATGTGATAGTCAAAAATAGGCTAAGTAGTGACAAGATAATAAAGCTCAAACCTTGCATAGTAAAGTGGAAATTTTTAGGTGAGTTTCCTTACCCCCTTGCTGACCTTAAGGGTTTTCAAATGCTTTTGGTGAGTGTTAGACAAGGCAAATGCAATCGAGGGTGACTGTCCAAATGAAGTAATGAGTGGTATCATAGGTTCAATGTTTCTTCTTAGCCATTAATATTGTATAATGGAGGTAGTGGATTGCATGTTTGAGGCAGTGTTTGAAGACTCACAAAAGATGGGAAAATAGTGAATAATACCTTGTGGGTGTGAAGTGTTAATCAGCGTAAAGGTTGAAGGATCTTAAGAACTACAATACCATGAAACAATGAGTCCCATGTAGTAAGTAGGCAGTCTATAGGGCATAGTTTGATTTTATAGAAGGATGCTCATAAAAGGAATCTTCAAATGATAGTGAGTGAGTTGTTTGAGATTGCAGCTGGGGGTGCAATACCCAGTCTTAAAGGAAGTTAGTAAAGTAGTAAATGTGCAAGAAAATCAAATCGTACACAACAAATAATTCACAATGTTACCTTGCATAATGCCTTGAGTTTGAAGACACAAATCTCATTGTATCTTGATGAAAGTAGTGACCTTAATGGTCAATCAGCAGCAGCCATGAGTTACCCCAAAACATGCTATTGTGCTTATGGAAACATTTTAAGCAAGGTGAGTGGTGGTTTTGGAACAATGGCGGTATAGGACTAGCTTTATATGCATACTATCTTGAGTCTAGCTTAAGACAACGTTCTTAGAAGAGATTGAAGGGTGGATTATGGAACTCAAGGGTTACCATGAAAAGGATTAAAGCAAAGCTGAATCTATTTAAAAAGCCACGATTCATGAAGATATTAAAAGATGCCACATCACCAAAAACTAGTAGCCCTAGAGTAATGAATACAGTACCAAAGAGGATAGTGTGCTGGGGCAGATTTAGGAGATCTCCACATTATCTAATTACAGGGAAATACATCATTTATTTTTATTTTTAATTAAAAGAAATCATTCTAAACCCTATATAGAATACATTGATACTTCAAAAGCCTCTGAAGGAATTTCAGATTATGCAAATATATGTCAAGTAACATTCATAAGGTTTAGAAAATCTTGATCACTCTCTAGAATAGCCCATTAAGCATGGGTTGTGCTTGAATGCACTACATAATTGATATAACACAACCACTCTGCATATCAACCTGAGTTATAGGCTCTTTATTGCAGCAAGAGGTAATCACTCTTCGATCATGCTATAATTACATCCTAACCTATTAAACTTGAGACAACCTGAATGCACCCTATGATGATTGACACCTACATTATACAGCTTCGAGATTAAGCACATTATGTAGGTATCACAACATAGCCACATTAAACTTGGGTCACACATGAATGCATCTTGTATTTGTTATAACACAACTATGCTACATGACCAATAGAGTTATGGATCACATAATCACAGTCACAAGAATCCGTTCCTTGGTTGTGATCTTATGGCGATTCCACACAACAAAATATGGACATGAAATTCTCAAAATCCTAAACCTCTAAAAATGAAATATGATGAGATGTTGCTTTAAAATATGATTTTCAAACCTGGAACTACAAATCTGACTTCACAACTGAATTCTGCAAAAAGACAATGACTACCCTCAACCTGGCAATATCTTCTTGAATTTTTTCTGATTTTTTCCAAGAAAATCATCCTTAGTTCTCCACAAACTGTCTCAAGTAGAGCAAAACATTGTCGCAATAAATTAGGTGCAAACTCACTTTTCTTTATGTCAGCCACAATTTGATTTTTTTTTAATTTTTCATGTTTGTCAAAAATTCGACGAAAATAATAGCCGACATTTCGACAAACCCCAGGTTTGTCAAAATTTTGATGAATGTCGGGGATAAACTTTCAAAAAATTGGAAATTACACATCAAATTTTACAAGCACCCGACGAACATCAAATTTACATATTTCGTCGGACAGTTTCGTCGTATTTTGTAGTCAAATGTATTAGTGACATACTAAATCCATTCTGCAATGATAAGAAAATACTACTCAAATAATGACTTGTATTACCATGAAATGAATCTTATCTAAAACATGGATGGTTGTAATTTAAAACAATAATATCCAATAACATAAAATTCAAAACACCAAGATTCGTCATTACAAATATCAATTATAATTTTATTTTTATAAGACTAACAAGTCTACTCGAACATGTTAGTAAAACATGATATAGAGTCCAACTTTCCATGCATTGTAACTACTTGCAATGACATGGCATAATGGTGGATCTCTTTACATTTTGATAACACAACTCAATACTTAATTCAATTTATTTTCCAAATTTATCTAATTCTACTATGAAATACATGAGATCAATCATATCAATCATGCTACTATGACATAAAATTAATCATAATTTAATGGAAATAAGAGTTGGATGAATTCCAAAAACACTATGGAGTCCACTTAACATCCAAAACACATCCCCATGATTAAATATCAATTAAGAACTTTTTATCAAAAGAATGATTAGTGTTATCTATCATGCTCAAATAGAATTATCCACCTACACATTCATCTTCCATGTTCTAGACATAGTTATTAAGTATAAGGTGCCAACTTATCTACTTAACTTCCTAGAAATTTTTGTAAGGTACGTAATTTTTTTCCTTTGAAATGGTTTGCTATTTCACAAATAATTTGTAAAAAAATTCTAATGGATAACATACTAATATCTTAAATTAACTAATTCATGTAGTCATTTCCTTTAAATGGCTAACATAGTAATTTCTCAAAATAGTTTTATTTAATTAAAATATTTTAAATTATAGTGTTTTCTAAACATTTCTATAATAGTTCACGAACTCATTTTGGCATGGGCATAACTCAAATAAAATTTTAATTAAATAGTAATTAGGTAGCTAATTAGATGCATAAACAATTGTTCTTCTCTACAAGAATAATCAATGTTATCTCTTTATTTTTTTCCATGATTGTCTTTTTTATATGACTATGTTCTTTGATCCTCAAATATCATTTAAATAATCTTGGATGACATCATGTATTGATTACTATATTAATTACATGATGTTTTTTAAATTACTGCTAATTGATTATTATTACTTCATTGAATTTTATGTACTAACTATTATTCTTTGGATATGAGATGAATATAGGGGTAGATTCCCACTCTCATTAGAAGAGGGGGAGCATTATCTAGGAGAGATATAGATAAAGGAAAGGAGGCCTAATTACCATGGTTATGAAAACAACACAAATAATTATATATGTATCATTAGTCATGTGTATGTTTGATGCATATAATTGTTCATTAGATGTTGTGTTTGATTGAATTTTCATATAAATAACAGTTAAAGTGTTGTAGCTTTAGTATCATGTTTGACACATAATTATATGCATTGAGTATAATAATTTTAATCAATTTAAAATCATATCATGTTTTTTTGGATGCTCATAATCTTCAATTGAAGTGATTATACTCATAATAGCATTATCAAGGATTAATATAAGTTTGGTTGACATGATCTTGACTATATAAAAATAAGATGTATTTAGCCTTTGATGTTGTCCTCTTTAACTATTAACTCTAAAGAATATTATACCCATATTTATTTAATAATCTAAAAAGATTTTATATTTTCATGAAATCTCCTTGTGATGTAGTCTTATTTTTGGTATTTAAAATAAAAAATTTAAATGCACAACCATCAACTTATCTCACAAATAGTTAAATTGTGTAACTATGTACATGTGATTTCAATTCAAATAGAGGATCTAATAAGTGAAAAATAAACGAGAATACGATTATCATTATGAGAAACCTAATGAATAGTATGTTGGTAACCTGTGGTAGTTCTACATGAAGTTATTCACACCATTACACAAAAAATGGGGGAAATATTCTAGGAGAAATAATGGTTATGGTTGGAGTAGGGTTAGATATACTTGAGGTTACCCATTTTAATAAAGTAGCATTGGTTTTGTTTGTTGGATAGAGGTTAGTAATGGTAAAGCTAGGAAGAAAGATTGAGAAGGAGAAATGCATTAGTTCATGAGTATTAGTTTCATTTTTGTATTTTTTAGGATTAATGAGTACTTTTAGTTTTATTGTTGAAATAAGTTAGTTATATTGGTATTTTCAATCAAGATTGATACCAATTCGTCATAGTATAATTTTTGTTTGTTACTTTGATTTGAGCTAGTATATAGTTAAATGATTAAATAGTGATTACCATGTCCATAACTTTTGATTCTCTATTTGTGATTGTGAATGGTTTTATGTTGTTATTGTAGCATTGTAAATTGTTGACCCTAAAAATTTCACACTACATGGACACCCTATTTTTCCTATAACATTAATTATAATAATATTTTATTTATTTCAAGGCTAGATTATGAAAACATATTAAATTCCCCAACATCCTAACAAATTTGGGGAAAAAACCCAATCAAGGGTGGGAGCACCTTTAACCTAAGGGTGGCCTATTTCAAATTCTAAAATTTTGGGTATTAGCCTTGTGTGTTATAAAATGACCTTGGGTCAGCTTATAATAAAAAATATCAATTGGGATACATATTTAAACAAGTTTTCTTCTCATTTAAATATTAGAAAGAAATTATAAACAAAAATCTATTATGGTCAATGATGCACATATTGTTAAATGTATTGAGTTATCCTTTACATGATAGCTACAATAATATATTATGTTTTGTGGACTATCCTCTTGTAGCTCTTTAAGAAATTCGAGCATCCATCAAACAACCATTGGTGGAAACTTATGGTGTGAACATCACTTCACACATATTTCATACCCAAGGTAACATCATCCATTTTCATTTGTCATTTTAGTCAAATATTGTTATTTGGCATCTACCCAACCTAGGCTAAGCCCTCTTGATCATCATCATATTTTGTTCACGGAGTTGGAAACATAAAAGTTGGGTTTGAGTTAGGCAAGCCCCTATACAACACAACCTTTCCCCCTCTTTTCATGTGTGCAGGTAGGACATAAAAGTTTTGTTAGAAACATGTCATAGGAAACATATAACAAATTGTAACATATCATCAAAGTTTTATAGATCTTGAAAATAAATCATTTTTGGTCTAGGGTGCCCCCATCCCTAACCCTCAAATTTAGGCTCAAATTTTGGGTCTAGGCTCCTCTTTGTATCCCTTTCACAAATCTGTGTTTGTTCCATCGATTTTCATTTTTGTCTATGTGATAAATTACATTTTCAGATCTAGATTTTATGTATAATAAGCTTTTTAAAGCACACATCAAATTTATCCTCTTTGCAACTCAACAGAACCAAACCCTAGAAGATTGGATCTCCTTTGAGGCATCTAGCCAATCATCAAACCATATTTGGTTTGTGTTTAGATGTGGAATTGAAGAAAATGAGTTAATCCTATTTTATTTACTAGTTGGATCTAGGATCACTTTTTCTACTTCTATAGCTATAAAAATATGTAAAGCTTCAATATAACAATCAATTATTAAATATTGAGAAAGAGTTACTTTCTAAGAAAATAAATATATGTTCTTTCTATTGGTTTTACCCTTATAGTGTAGGATATGGTTTCATATATATGTGTAGACAAATACTTATCTTGAATTTCAAAACCATAGTTGGTATGACTATATACAAGGTTTTAACATTCATTCCTATATGTTATTATTGTCTTGCATTTTAAGGACTCTTGGTATCGATTGTGTATAATAGCCAAGATGACAATACTAGTTTATAACCACTATAAATTATTCATAGTAATGGTTGTATAGGTTGTTACAATTTTTTTTTAACTTGAACAACAAGATTAACATAATTTTGCATGTTTTAACTCAAGAAAAAAATATTAACATGCTCTTACATTATCTTACCCTATTGCACAATTATTTTATATATATTCTCATGTCCTTGATGGGAATTATTTACATTTTAAGACACAAAAGTGGTAATTAGCCAATAGGATATTATAGGTGGGAATTCGACCGGAAAAGTCTTACTGTCTGATGCCAGATTATTATTAGGGAAGCATCAAATACGTCTTTGCAAAAACTGGTGATGGTGCTTTCGTTGCGAGCTAGGTCAAATGTCACTCACACCATTTCTTTCCAACCAGGCTTGACAGGCACTGCGATCTTGAGCCTGGACTAAATCACCCAACCACGAGGAATTTGGTTTGATCGACAAGGTGCATTGATGAGGAGAGGGCGTGGGTAACCATACAAGATCATGCAATTAATAAGCATGGAACCCCCCTACTCACCCCATACTTTCATCCACCTTCCCACGTGAATTGAGTAAGTACTAGCAATGGAAAACTTCTCAGTGTTAGAGTGGGTTTTTCGATTTGCACGGACGTCTTCCCTATGCAGTCCAATAACCAGCGTACAGTATATAGTCCATTCATTACTGCATAGGTATGGGTTACGTGTTAGTCAGGATGGTTTCAAAGCAGTGTGTGGAAGAGATGTACTTGTCCTCAGCAGCACATACAACCAACAATGAATGGTAGAATTGAATTCTTCATCACTCAATAGTAAGGGGAGACAATATCCTGGTAAGAGCATTGATGGAGAGTCGTTGTGCTGAATAGGGGAACGACTACCAAAATGATATTCCCTTATAACTATAGCTTCCAGATCGTAGGAGTTGTGGAACAAAATGATATCCTCCCGAACTTGTTTCTACGTAGCTAGAGCTGATTGGAATGTCTTGTGAATCTCATCTTCAATCCCAAGCATCCACGCAAATTGTGTGGAATGCAAAAGCGGCATGGAGGGAAGAACAACGATCATCTTATTCACCTGTGTAGTGCATGCCATCACAAGTTGCCCCAATAATTAGAGGCAGATCTAGAATCTGTGTAAAGTAAAGCTTTAAGCTTACAAACCTGAGGGGAAGATGTACCCTTGGGAGAAAGGATGCCTAAAGAGATCAATCTTGAAGGCATATGGCAGCTAGCGACAATTGCAATAGAGACCGATGAAAAAATAGTGTATGGAATACCAAATTGCTTGGCTACTTCCTTAATGAAGAAAACGGCCAGGTACAAAGGCGTCTACAATTAAAGCCGCTGTGGAAAAATCCTTGGCAGTGGATTAAAAAACCTCTGCTGAGCAAAACCCTAGGGATGAAAATACCCTTTATGGGTCTGCATCTTCTTCTTCTTCTTTCGTTAAATGATGGGGGTTTGATGATGGTTGTTGCAGAGAAACATGTAGTGTTATGAATCAGTGTGGTTCGTGCAGGAAGAGAGTGGGTTTGACGAGATTTAAGTGCAAATGTGGGGATATTTTCTATTCATCGCATGGCTATTCTAAAAATCATGAGTGTTCTTTTGATTACAAGGTGGTCGGTTGGAGGGATATTGTGAAGGCGAATCCTCTTGTGAAGGCCGAGAAACTTTAGAAGATTTACGATCAGGTTGGGGTTTTAATCTATTTTAGTGTTAGGGTAAAGGTTCATTTTTATTTTTTGGGTTAGGGTTTTATTTTCATTTTTTTATTTGTTTTCTCAGTTTGAGTTACGAGCCACAAGGCTTTTATGGCTACAATTATGTAGTTTAAATCTAGGCAATTTTTATCTATAGGTTTGGAGGGGTGTAGGTTATTCATATGATCCCGATGAATTCGATAGAACAATTTCAGTAATCAAAATTTTAATAGTGTATTGTAGCTGTCTATTTTGATGCTAAAAAATTTAGCACACAATCAAATCCAGAAGCTATACAAACTTAAGATTTTCATTATTTGAATTTTAGTAAATTGTTATACCAGCTCTGTAATTCTCCTGTATTTGAGAAAATGGTTTCAATAAATTGGTTTAATTTGGATATCTTGAATGAGTTTGTGCAGAGAGCATGCAAGCTTTCGCAAGAACGGTATGAAGTCAGGGAAAATAAATCCACAAAAAAGGTAATTTGGCACAGTTATTGCATCAGCAGGTTCTTACTAACTGGATGCAAACTTCTATTAGAGAACTTTTCTGTTTCTTTCCCTAACAAATGCAGTTTGTAATTGATGCAGAGACCAAGGGTTTTGAAAGGTATGGAAAGAGTGGGTAGTGTCTTGGAATGAGCAAGTTGTTACATCTCAACTGTACTTGCAAATAGTTGTCTACTTCAATGCATGTATTATGCATAGTATTCATCACTTTGATTTGTAAGATGAAATTTGAAATCACCATTCAATTTGTCTACATGACTGGAAATTTCAAAGCAAGCCTAGAAATCTTGATTGGTTTGCCATGTATGTTAAATCAAAAGAAATGTATAGAAATCAAGTAACATCAACAGTTATGATGGATGTAATTTTCTGACTTCCACAACAGTCCCAAAGCATTATCTATTGTACCAATTGTTTATTTGTTTTGACACATTGCAATTGTTTCAATCTTTTGGGAATTCCTCATAAGCATGCATTTGAAAGCATTTTTATTAATCTTTATTTTTATAAAATTGCTCAGGATTAGTAATTCTTGATACCAATCTGGTTATGTTGTTTAGAACTTGTTCCTCTTATTTTATTTCTAGTGTCCTTTTTCATTGTGAGTACACTGACAAACTATAGATGGATATAACAACTAATTCAATTCCTTGTTAACAACTGCATTTGAAGGTGGTGAAGATTTGTTTGGCTGCACAAATAGTCATTTTCATTGATGAGCATGAGATGATCAAACCTTTAATATTCACAACAAATTGGTAATAGATTGATGATTATTCGTTACTAGCAGCATGCTTTATTTTGAGTTCCAATTCCTATTGATTTGATTTTCTTTTTACTCCAATTTGTGCATCATGTCTAATGGTTTTAATAGTTCCTTTGTTTAATTTAAGCCTTTTCAAAAGCTTCAACGATTAGAATTCAGTTGAAAATGGATGTATGCCAAGAATGGATAGAGATCCAAATCTGTCATGTGACTAAAAGATTGTAGATGATCGATTGATTTACAACAATTTGGTTGTCTATTATTACACACAGAGACTGGTTTATGACATAGATGTTTGAAAGAGATTGTGTATCTAGTGTGTTTTCTGGTTCCTAACTGAAATTGTATGGTTTGTTATCTACAAGATCATTATCACTGTTTGGAGGGTTTTGTGGAGAATCAGTGCTTTTGCTATAAGAGCATTGTTAGAAAATAATAGCTCATTTTTAGTGTGTTATGTTTTATTTTGTGCATTGTGCAAACAAAATTTCTTGAAAATTGAAATGATATGAGACCTTTTAAGTACAGTGCAAAGTGATAGAAAGCAATGCAGGAGATAACTGCAATCATGGAGAAGTAGGAAACCCATTCCTTTGCTTAGAAGTTGGCTGAGAATTGTGAAGTGTTTTTCCTATGTCTGTAGGTCTTGAAGAAAAATGACATATATCATAGAACTTCATCGTCAACCACCAACAATAATAACTAATTTAATATATCATAGAACTTGTGAGTATATCCTGCTATCGGCGTAACCATTGCACCTCATTGAGGTGCAAGCGCTAGTAATAGAACCTCTTAGAATACTTAAGGTTTTGCTAGCTTTGCTTGGATAATAGGGAAATAACATAATGCAATATCTAGTTGGACCAATATTCTGACAATAGTGCCACTTTGGAGGACTATGAAGAATGCCATAGAGAATTTCTTCATTCATTTTCTTAAAATATTTTTAGTTATAATATACTCTTAGAACAAAATCTTATATTCAAGGTGAACTAAGCCATCAAGAGGATGAATTTTTCTTATTCAGAAGAATGTCACAATCTATTTTTTCTATATAACTCAAATAAAACCTTTTTTTTAATAACTAAGTAGCTGATTAGATTCATGGATATAATTTCTTATTTTTTGCAAGAATAATCAATGTTATGTTTATGAATTTTTTCCTAACTATGTCTTTGTTTACTTCTTAAAGTTGATTATCTCATCTTGACTATGTGCTTTGATCCTTAAATATTGTTTAAATAATCTTCCATGATGTGATGCAACTATTAATATATTAATTATATGGTGTGTAGATTATTGTTAATTGATGATCATGACTCTGTTGAAGTTTATGGACTAACTACTATGTTGTGGCTATGAGGTGGATGGTGGGATAGAATCCCCATGTTATTAGAAGAGGGGGAGAATCTTCTAGGATAGAGAGACAAATCAAACATTGGGTAATTGCAGGCCTATCGTCTTTCCCAATTCTCTCCAAAAATTTATCTAGATTAATATGCCCTAATTTGGTATTTCCAATTTTTGGCATTGTACTTAATAAACCTAACAAATGCTCATGTCCCAGATATTTAAACTTCATTGGGAATATAATCCCAATGAGTACACATGCAATTTATGCCCGAAAATAGATGAATTTACTTATATTGGTTGCCCAAATAGAATCAGATTCTTTCAAGTTTATCAAAGTTATCCTAAACTATTCTCTAAGAAATTTGAAGCTTAAGCACAAAAACACTATACATCTAAATTATGCTCAGAAGCTACAAAAGTCATTACCCACACTCTACAATTTTTCCCTTTCATCTCTCGCAGAGTTCATCTCTAAATGCTTATTGAAATGAGTTGTTCATGTAGCTTAATTCCCATATAAATGTTTGCAATTAATGCCTAAAAGTGGTAGGTAGTCATTAATTTTGTTCTTAATAATTGGGATGTGCAAGATTTCCCATATTGCACCAAGTTTTGACATTTTGAAAATTTAAAAGAGAATGGATATGATGGCTTTTGGAGGAATTGATCAATTTCAAAAACCATGTTGGAGGCTCGTAAAGGTTTCAAAACCTTTCTCATAGCACAAAGCATTCATTAAAATATTCTTCAAAGAGCTCAACCTATATTGATGTGAATGATTTTGAAGCAATAGTCATGGTTTTGACAACCTTGTCCAAGGCCAATAGAAGTTTTGAAACCTTTGTAATGTTTTGAAATTCCCGTTTTAGTCTTTACTTGCTTAAGACCTTCATAGTTTCACCTTTTTAGAGCTAAGGCTTACTTTTTTAAGTCAAGAATAGTATACCATCAAACAAAAGCAAAGTTTTTGAAACTTTGTCGAAGTCCGACAAAGGTTTCAAAACCTATCTGGAATTTCAAAACTTCAATAACTTGGCCAAAGACTCAATCCTTCTTGTTTGTTGTTGGTGTTTGGTTTGGTTGTGAGAACCACTTTGGGTGCCAACATAGTTGTGAAAACCCTTAAATAAGCCAACATAAAACACTATTGGACTATAAAGGTGGCAAGATAAAACAAGGTTGTGACAACCAAGGTGGAACCCAACAAGGTTTCAAAAAAAATGAATAAACCAAAACTTTAAATTAAGGCATATTTACACAAATGTCCATGGTTTTAGGAGGGGTCAAAACTATGCTAACAATAATTTTAAATTATGTATAATTATAATATTTTTGCATAAATTAAAATAATTATGTTAAAATTGAAACATATGTAATTTTAGTGTAGAAAATCATGCTTCTAGGATGATCAAATCATGTTTGCAATAAAAAATATTTAGGCTCATGTATATGCAATAGTGTCAAACTTTGAATACAATTGAACTCAAGATCAAGGTTTATGAACAATAAATTAAACTCAAAATAAATTATTTTAATGGACAAGAATTTAATGACTTTTTAAATATTTTGATGATTAAATCTAATTCTAAATGTGCTACTAAACTTAGAACTCCAACAACCAACTCATAAGATTTTTTTAATTTAAATAAATGGTATAAATGTTCCTTTTAAATTCAAAATTTTGAGTAAATGACCAATTAATATTGTAAATCAAATAAAATTTCACCTCTAAATTACATAAATGTTCTTTACAATATTCTAAATATATAGCACTAAATGTTAGATGCACAAGACAACTAAGAGGGGGGTGAATCAGTTGTACATTAAAACATTCAATCCCTCATTAGCTTTCAAACCCTTATTAATATTGTAGAATTGGCTATGAAGGTAGCCACCCAAGATCTAGAGGCCTAATAGAAAGCACAAAAGAGAGAGAAAATAATATGACAAGAATAAACTGTATTCAATGTCAATAATATGATATGCAATACAATGCTCAATACTCAATACAATGCATAGGAGACCCCTTGGATATATAGCCAAGGTGAGAACATAGGAGGGCATAAGATTATGACAAGTGTCGTAATCTTATGACATGTGACAACAATGAAGAGTTATCACTCCATCTAAAGTGGAAAAAGATAATGTGATAATCTCCACAAAAGGTGGATCTCCCACAAAAGGTGGAAAGATAATCACATGATGTGTCCACAAAAGGTGGAAGTGATGAGGTATGAGATGTCAAGTCCACAAAAGGTGGAAAATCTCCAACAACCTCCTATGTGGTCCCTAAGTAAACTTAACTAAGGTGTAATTATGACCTAGGACAAGGTACAAGACATTTAATTACACCAACACCCCCCCTTAAGTGCAACTTAGGGAGAATGTACACAAAAGTAAACAATGCAAGATGGGTCCCGACTACTAGGCCATGTTAGGTACCCATGTACAAATGCAATGAAATCTCTCACAAGTGGAGTAAAGATAGAAAAACCCAGTGGGAAAAAACTACCCCCCAAAAGAGAGATGAAATACAAAAATCTATGAACATAGCATGAGAAGGAAAAACCCCATGTGAGGAAAAAGTCCCCCCCATACAAGAGAAGAAGAGAGACAAGGTAGCCCCCCCTCAATGTACAATGATCACCAATGGAAGATGCTCGAGAAGGAATGAAGAAGTTGCTCCAAAACTGTGAACAATGTTCCTCCCCTTGGGAAGAAACAATACCAAAGGTGTATGAATGAAGTCTCCCCAATCCACAAGTGAAGAAGGAAGAACCCTCAAAATGTAAGAAGTCTCTGAAATCTGCTCAAGTGTCCCTGTGTCGATGCGAAAGATGCCTTTCCCAAACCATGTGAAGCTGCAATGTGTCACCTCCCGGAAACTGTGAGAACCCCTTTGCAACAACACTCTCATCTGCTGAAAAAGACAACTCAAGATCTAGCAAGGATGAAGGTAGAACATACTCCAAAGACAATGTCTCCTCAAAAGAGAAAGTGGCCTCCTCCAACTGTTGTAAAGATGCATCCACAATCACATCAACCTTGAAAGACTGATCATGTAGAGGAGGGTCAGAGTGTTCCCTCGCAACAACTGAAGAAGAATCACCTTCATCAAAGAGAAGATGTAGATAATCAATGTGTCTCCCAAGTCTGCAATGTAGGACTCCACAAACAAACTACCAATGTCTGTCAAGTAGTCATCCCATGAAGCTGCTGCTGGAAGACAAGGTATACACTGTTGCACTGAATCACAAGGTACTGAAACTGTCAGAACACAAGTATCATCAGGTACATCAGTCAATATAGGAGATGGAGTATCAACAATAGGTTCATGAACCTCAGAAGTAGAGAGCACTCCAAGATTCAAGTAACCATACTCAATCTCATCAAGTGTGTCCACACTAGGGTGAACTGAATCATCAATAGGAGCAAAATATGAGAAGGTGTAGAACCGAGAACGATCATCAACCTCCCCAATTGCAACAAGAGCCTTGCTATGCAAATCCCGAACAATGACAGAATCTGGTGTGAACTCTACACTCTTTCCTGAACCACTATGTGTAATCTGATAGATGGAGAGGATGTTCCTTGACAAAGTAGGCACACATAGAACATCATTGAATGCTCCACCTTCAACGTCAATAGAACCCTTCCCACAAACTTCCAAGGAAGTGTTGTTTGCCATCAAAATGGGTGGTGATGAACAAGAATCAAATGAAGAGTACATGTCCTTGGACGAAGTCATATGATGCGAAGCTCCTGAATCAAGGATCCACTGATCTGTATTGGAATCTGCAACTGCAAGAAATGCTTGCCCCTTATGTTTATCATATTGAGATGATGTAGAAGAAGGAGATGAGCTTGATGTTGTTGCCATGAGAGTTGTTCCTTTTCCCTTAGAAGAAGAATTGGAAGGGGATGAATCCTTCTCTTGATATGCAGTTGGTAAGTTGATGTTGTTCTTCTTAAGGATATGTTTCAACTCATCAATTTGCTTAACATGACAACGATGCTCATCATGACCAATCCTTTTGCAATATGCACATGTTGGTTGCTCCCTCTTGCTTGAATTGTTGTACTTCTTTGAAGAAGATGATGTTGAGCTTTGTTGTGGAGGAGTGGATTGTTTGTTCTCTCCTTGTGGCTTTGGTGAAGATTGCTTTTGGTCCTTCCCTTTGCCTTGCTTATTGTTTCCATGATTGACCACCAATGCTTTTGAAGTTGAAGACTTGAGAATGCCCATTTTCATCAACTTATTTTGCTCAAGAATCAAAAGATCTGTGAGAGCCTCAAAAGATGGTGTTTTGAAGTTACTTATTGTCAATCTTTGAGTTTGAAAACTTGAAACAAAGGCTGCATACTCAACTGGAAGTTTATCTAACAAGTTGAAGACCAATTGATCATCCTCTTTTTCAATACCACAATCTTTTAGTTGTGCTCTTAATTCATTTGCCTTAGTGACATAATCCTGAATTGTATCAAAATCTTTGGGATCAAGGCTTAAGAGATCATGTTCAAGTTTGTATCCCTTAACCTTATCAACCTTACCATACAAAGCAACAAGTTTATCCCAAGCTTCCTTAGCTGTAGTACATTTATCAACATGGAAAATGAGATCATCTGAAATGAACTTCCTTAATGTACCCAATGCCATAGAAGTTTTAGTGAGCCAATCCATATATGCTGTTGGATCTGCCTTAGGATCTGAAGGTGCAGTTATGGTTCCATCAATGTAGTAAATTAAACCTTTTTCCATTAGTTTACTCCATGCTCGTACTTTCCAAGTACCATAATTATGTGCAGTTAAGAGTGGAACTTTAGATGAACCCATGATGCAATGCAAGAGCACAAGAGAGAAAATAGGAACAATCACACAAGATACACCCCCCCAAATTCACTCAATCAAAGTACCCCCCCACAAATAGATGATTTTGGCACTTTATAATGTAGTGCGTGTACAATAGGCCACTTGCAACTTGGCTAAGTGGGCTTATGATTTCTGATTTACAACTTGCCAATAAAGAGGCTGATAACAGACTAGAACAATAAGCAAAGACCTAAATCCAGATCTATGCAATACAAGTGCCAAATAGGCCAAAAAGACCATATGCTGAAAGTACAAAATCCACTCAAGATCGCTTCAAACTGATTGCAGATTCAAGAAGTAGACAAAAAATCATGCACTTTCAAAAAAAATGGCACCTGAAAAGGAGTTCGTATGAGCCTGAACGAAGCCTCTGAAGTTGCAGAAATGGTGACAAGACAGGTACAGTCATGAGAAACTGAAAATTCTGGAAAATTTGTCTTCAACAAAAATAGAAACCGAGTACACCACTGCATGAAGTACACAAAAAATTAGCCCAAATAAAAAAAAATTGCTCGAAAAAAGGAGCAAAATTGAGCAAGATATGAGCCTCCGAACTTGGACTGCAAATTCAAAAACTCCATTGGTGAGGGGGGCAAAAAATTTGGAAATTCCTGCCGACGTCATCAAAACAGGACCATAAATTTGACGGCTTTCTAACCGTCACAAGTCGCAGTGAGTTAAATTTGACGGTTAAATGAGCGTCGCCGTCCGCCGTCCGTTTTGCCGGAATATGCTCGTTTCCTCCCGGAATATTCTTTGGCCGGTTTTTGGCTGCCTTTGACCGCCATTGCAGCGGAATATTCGATCGCTGAAGAATTTTCGTTAGCCGGATTTGTGCTGCAGCGGCTGCCGGAAAGTGACGCCGGTCAGGTTTAGTTTATCGCCGGGTGATTTTGGAAGTGGTGGCGTGGGGCGCGGTAAGCCCAATTGGCCTCCTGCCGCGTGGCGACCACGTGGAAGCCCGCTCGGACCACGGATTCGGTCTGCGGTACGTCTGCAGACTGTACCGTGGGCCGAAATTGCACACGATTTTTGTTTTTAAATTTTTAAATTTTTATTTTTGATTTTTACAATTTTTTGATTTATTTTTGATTTATTTTTGTTTGTAAAGATAAAAATAAATACAACATTTGGCTACAATTTATTCTGATTTATGAAAAATCCAGAAAATAAATGAAAATGTTACAATTTTTTTGATTTGCCCGTGGTACAATAATTTCTTCCTCCATGAATTTAGAAAATTTTTTCTAAAAAAATTTTCAAAAATTTTCAACTGAACTATAGAAAAATTGAAAAATACCCAAATTGGAGAATTTTTCAGATCTGGAGCTCCCGATGTCCGATTTGGATGAAACGAAAGGCGATCTCAACTGGAAACAGCCTCCTGAACGCAATGGTGGACTTAGATTTTGCGTAGGATGCTCCAAAATGCTGCAGCAACATAGATCTCTCCAAAATGGCGATCCAAAGACGCTCCAATGGCTCTGATACCATGTAAGAATTGGCTATGAAGGTAGCCACCCAAGATCTAGAGGCCTAATAGAAAGCACAAAAGAGAGAGAAAATAATATGACAAGAATAAACTGTATTCAATGTCAATAATATGATATGCAATACAATACTCAATACAATGCATAGGAGACCCCTTGGATATATAGCCAAGGTGAGAACATAGGAGGGCATAAGATTATGACAAGTGTCATAATCTTATGACATGTGACAACAATTAAGAGTTATCACTCCATCTAAAGTGGAAAAGGATAATGTGATAATCTCCACAAAAGGTGGAAAATCTCCAACAACCTCTATGTAATTCCTAAGTAAACTTAAGTAAGGTGCTAATTATGACCTAGGACCAAGGTACAAGATATTTAATTACACCAGCAAATATAAATCCTCATTATGCATTAGCAGAATGTAAAGATATGAAAAATCAATGCAAACACAACCAAACACAAGAGAACACCAAATTTAAGTGGAAAACCCCAATCAGGGAAAAACTATGATGAGGATTGGCTCACATATATATGAATAGCAACATTGAATACAATAGGCTCATTATTAGAAGGGACCGCTGCCTAAAAAAGAAGAAAGGCTCACTACCAAGGGTTCACTGTATGGAAGAAAGAAGAATAGAAGAAACTATTACAGAGAGATTCACCATCTCAAAGAAATAGAAAAAAAATCATAATTGCAACTTTGCACCATCCACAACCTTTGGCTCACTACTTCCAACAACTTTAGGCACATTGAAAATGTAGGTACTTTCTTCTCATGACATCTAAAGTAATAGGAATTTAAGCTCGCATTCAGGTCACCACACTTGATCACATTCACATCTCACACGCTTCACACCGATACCACAGACATCTCTAACAATTCACCTTGTATTTATACCATCTGCAACCTCAATTGACTTCATGGGTCAGACTTAATGAGATGTATGCACCTCAAATGTACAACACCAAATAGGTTGACACCAAATACTTCTATGGTGGAAAGAAGTGAAGGTGGACCACACTATGAGTTAACTAGGGCCCAAATCTACACCAACATGCTTCACCCCGCATCCACAATCCATGAAACACTTCTACACATAATGCTAACATGCTAGATTGGTCAAACTTGAATAACACTAACAAAAATTAGCTTCACAATTCACTAGGTTTGGAAACATCCTACGAACCACATGACAACACCACACAACACACTAGAATATTCCAACACCAACATACTATTTTGCAGCACTGCTATAACCACCTAAAACAAAGAATACTTTCATCATGTACAACCAGTTACACAAACAATGAACTCCAACACATGAACCAAGCTTGTGGAGTAACTCAACAATCCAAGGGAAGATAGGTACATACAATATTAGAATGTTCCTAAATCCATAAGACAAGAAATATCAATGTGAAGAAATGCGAAGCAATTCCATTTCTCCCAAACCACCTTCACAAACAACATACTGTCAAACACATCTTCCACTATCTCATAATCCAAAACCTAAAAATCTAGATATAACACCTCTAAACACTTTTGATCATCATGGCCAAACCGCACAAGCATATCTTCAACCATGAAGAAATGTAGAGCACAATGCAAGCATGCCTCTATCACCCTATACACACTTTTATAGAAATATATGATCTAGAAGACAAAAAAATAGGAGGATGTTAAAATGGAAGATGATTTGTTACTGTCTAGATGGTGTAGTCAAGGTCAAGTTAAAGAAAATCTAAATAAATAATATGAAAATGGTCATTGTAATCAAACAGAAAGGGTAAGCCTTCTATCTTGCACAACTAAATGTTCTAATCTTACAATTCTATGTCAAGAACATTTTCAAGGTAATAATTTAGGTATGTGCATGAATTTGTATCTCACTAGGACAAATATATAGTTGTAATTTTGGGGAGGACATAAGTGATTTTGATAGTTCAAGTGACAAAGAGGATTACACTTACCACACACCATTGGAAAATCTATTGACATCCCCTATTAGACAACCATTGGGAAATTTGGCTCATATTTATTTTACACCCATGAAATTTGAAGCGTTCACCTTTGGAGACATCAAGGAGTCAGTGAAAATAACTATAGCAACAACAGAGGCTCATGAGTGATTGGAAAAATTGAAAAAGAAAGCCATATAAATTGGTCTTGAGTAACTTTAATGCATTGTTCTTGCCAACAAGTTCTTACGGAGTTTTTGAAGTGAGGGACAATCCTCTTTTCAAACTCTATGATTCTAAATTAGATGAACCAAGAGAACCTACTATTACTTCTCATGACTCTATAATGCTCAGAGATGTTAGCCTGAAAGATAAGAAATGTAATGGAGAATCTAGGGAATAAATTAAACCATGGAGCAAATTTGAAATGCATGTGAATCAAGATGTGGAGACCTTATTCGTATTTTAAAAAAATATTCTCACATTCCAAGTCAACATTTGGAAATCTCTAATAATGAATTTCCATGTGGAGTCACCTTGTCTCTTTTCCAAGCGATGAGGGAAATTAATGATCCAAAGTTTCTATTAATAAAGAATGTATAGTTGTTGAAAAATTCTGCAAACGTGGTGGAAATTATTCCAATAAGTAACAAATCCACATTTTTGGGGATGACAGTGAATCCCATACTTCTCAATCACTTATGATACAAATTGATCCTAGTTCAAACTCAAAATAGATACACTCACCCCCTACTCCAACTAGTGAAGAAACCATCCAAGATGCTATACTATTTAAGATATGGGGATATGGTTGGCTATATGCTAACTTATATCTAAGAAGTGATGGAAATAAGATGAAAACTAGTTGTTTGTGTTGGGATATGGTGTTGTACACCATTGCATAAATTTGATTTATTATAATGTTGTAATTAAATAATTATTTAGTTGTGATGCACCTTGGTAGTGTGGATAATCACACTAGGTAATTATTTGGGGACCACTTGATGTTGTATTGTAACATTATATTATTATTTAATGTGTGGAAGACATGTGATAATAATTTAATATTGGTAAAATATTAAATCAAAGTGGTCTTAGTACCCAATATTAAATAAGGGGTTAGTGGTTTTGTATTCACATGGTTTTTTCGTACATGGTTTTACTTTACCACTAGTTGTATTATGTGCAAGCTTGTGCCTATAAGAGCAAACACGTGTGTAGTGGTTTAGGTTGGCTGAGTGGTTTGGCTATCATTATTGAGTCTTTTTGAGGAGTGCATATGTGAAGCATGGCATGGGATGTGTGGATTCATGCTTGGACACATGAGATTGCATTGGAGGGCTTGATGCTTCAGAGGTATTCATTGCAACTCTTGTATTGCTTTATTGTTGATTAATATGATGGAGTATGGATGCTTTTGAAGGCTAGGTTTTTCCCTCTTGAGGGTTTTCCTAGGGTATATCTTGTGTCATCTTTGATGGGTATGTTGTCTATTCTCTTGCATGTTGATTCTGAGTACTTCTTTGCATAAATTTTTATTTTGAGTTATGTGGAAATTTTCATTAGATGGCTACAAGTTTCCTTACAAGTGGTATTAGAGCTTTCATGGTTGAAGATTTTTTGTTATAACCCTAAGTTGACAAAATATTGCTTGAAGTTTGAATCTATGCAATGCATGAGAGAATGAAAGACATGACAAGATATTAGGGTTTTGCATATTGTTTATTGTAGATCTAAGGGTTTTGGGTTTGTTGTTATAATGGGTTGTTTGCATATTTGGGGTGTGAAAAATTTTGGCTAAAAAGGGTTTCTTGGTTGTGCATTCAAATGGGGGTTTTGCGGGGGAAATTTTGTAAATGACTCATTGGGACAAAACGAACCTCATGGTTGGATTCAGTTTGGCCGAGAGACAAATTTTGATATAAAATGTTCCCTATTTTGGAGAAGTTGAAAAAATGCAAATTTTTTTAGTAAAAGGGCCAATTTGGGCATATAACCCATGTGCATAAATAAAATTATTAAAAAAATTATAATTTCATCTGTTAAAAAAATTTCGCAGAAAAATACTTGACCTACAAAACAAAAATTGAATGGTTAAAAATATTTTCGCAGAAAAATATTTTTGCTAGGGTTTGTTGAAAATAAAATAAAAATTATTTACCAATAAGATAAAATGTAAAAATAAATAAAAATAAAAATTACCTCGCCATTAAATAAAGGAGAACTTTATATTTAGATTAAAAAAAATAATTAAAAAAAATTCTGAAAAAATTGCCCCTTTTTTCATATTTTTAAAATATTAAAAAGAAAACTGCCACTTTTAAGAAAATTAATTGTTTGCCTTGAAGTGGGGTCCACCAAAATTTGCCTATATAGCCAAATTGGACGTTTTTTTTAAAACATGCATAACTTTCACCCACGATGTCCGTTTTTTGACTTCTTATACTCATTGGAAAGTTGGTTCAAGCACAACACAATGGTATAGGTTTGGTTCCATGTCTTTTTTCTTTCATCAGTTTTTGGGGCCTGGAAGTCAGATGTTCTTGATTGTACGGTTTTGAGCATAACTTTTGCATGCATAATCAAATTTTCAATTTTGAATAGGCTTTGGAGAGCATTTGTAGTGCACTACATAGTGGTTTAGATTGTTTATCGGTTTGTGGTGTTGTATGAGCTTGGTGCTTGTTTGATCACTTGTAGGAGCCTAAGATTCAGGGTGTGATTGTGTGAGCATCTGAATGAGTCAAGAGGAAAAACCTTGAGGGAGTACATGTTTTTATATGATATTTATGATGCTATAGTTGATTATCATATTGGTCCTTCCATGTAAAAGTTTACAGGTATTCTTCAGAGTTGGGATTTGATGGCGATAGGTACACAGGTTGTCTTCAGCTTTGAGGACATGGTTGGACATGGTTTGAGACTTGGAGTCTTGTATGGGTGATAGTTGAGTGCAGGTACAGTGATGGCTATGGTTATGGTGTCATGGGCATGGAGGTACATTTGATGCATTGGCATGACATAATCATGTATGTGGTTGTTTGGTGGTGATATGGTTTGATGTTAGGAGTTTTTTCTTATCTCCTTGATGCTTATTTGGTTCCTTGACTATGATTACTCATTTGTGGACATGGTTGGAAAATCAGATCTGTGGTTGATTTGGTGTTGATTCTTGATGTCTACAAGATTATCTTCTTTGATAACTCATTTTACAAGTTACTAATGTGATGATGAGTTTGCATGTTTCAGTGGTTGGATCTACAAGTTATGTGATTGGTAGGTATGCGTAGCCTATTGATTGCAGTGGGATGACTTGGATGTGGACTGTCTATATCCTCCAGGTTTGATTCATTGTTGTTGCAAATTTCATTAGTTGGCCTTATATGTGGTCATTTGTACATTGGTATGTTTCTTTGAGATTGAGAGGATGGATGTTTTGAGTACAAGTTTGATTAGTCAGTTCATGGGACTTGTAGCATGTGGTTTGATCACGATGTCATGATAGCTTGTTACATTCATTGGTTATACACTTTTAGTGGGAGCTTTTGACAGTGATGAGTTGGCGATGTTGGATTGGTTTGTGATGTTTTGTTGGTAGTTGTATACATATCTTCTTGGCTTGGATATCTTGGTTTCACTTGTATGTTACTAGTATTTTAGTTGAGTGTGTGTAGACCTAGATGATCTTCATAGAGAGGGTGGTAGTAATGATGCCATGTGGAGCTCGTATCACGGTTTGATGGGAGTTGTTGGCAGTGATGTGGATGCAACATTGGGGTATGGTTATCTTCATGTGATTGGAGATATGTTTTCTTGGTTTAGAGTATGTTTGATATTATGTCATGGTTTACTCTTGATGCTAGCTTAGATTTTTGACATGTTATGTGTTCTCCTGAGACCAAGATGTATGTTTTGGTGCATGTGATCTCCTAGGAGAAGATGGTTAGATCATGTTGTCATGATAAGTGTCTGATTCTGCGGTTGGAGCTTTGACATTGATCATGGTGGTTCTCTTTGTATTGAGTGCATTGATCATTTGATTGATTACTTCATGATGGTGTTATGTTTCCTTTGGAGTTTTGATTGTATTAATTGGTTACAGGTGCTCATGGATACTTAGAGACATGGGTGATGGTTGGATTTCTCCTATGATTAGAGACATTTGCTTGAGACAATTACTCTTTGGAGGTTTTAGCAGGAAGATCGAAGAGCTTTCACCTGGGTATGGATGTGAGTTCATTACGAACTGATAGGGGAGATTGTTCTTGGAGTGAGTCATGATGGCTTGGTTATCTTGGAGGAGAATTCTCATTCCCACTCTTGGTCTACTCAGTAGTTTATTATTTGAGAGGTATTTTCCCATTATATCTTTCAGATGTGTTATGTTTCTTACTTTGATTTCTCATGGGATTGAGTTGATTCATGGTGATTAATTTTGGAGACTCATTTGAGGATTGGTTTAGCATGATTTTATATGCTTTATCTTTCATAGATATGGATCTTGAGCTATGGATAGTTAGTTCTAGAGGATTCATTTTGAGGGATGTTATGGCATGGTTATCTCCTTGTGCATTTAGGTTTACGATATCATTCTTTGATGAGGATTGTTAGGAGATGGTTTATGGGATGATTTCCAGTTTTGGGGATGGTTACTTTGAGTTTTATCTTCTTGGTTAGAGAGGCTTACATCCATGTTGGAATTTACATTGATTCATATGATGTACTTGATCTATTAGCTTGGGTGTTATGGATGTTGTTGAGGCTTTTCATTTTGGGTTGTTAGGAGATCATACTTGACATAGCAGTACACTTTTGAGGTGTTGATAGGAGGACATATTATGGTTTACAAGTTTCTCTCTTCATGATTCCTTCCTAGATGTTCATGGTTTGGGGAAGATGGTGGCAACATGTTGTGAGAGATTATGCAACTCTTGGGTTGCATGTGTGGATCATTGTTATTGTTCTTGGTATTTCATGCTTTGATTTACTTATCACACCTTGATATAGTGTTGATTGGTAGACTTGATATGCTTTGAAATTACCTATGCAGTGAGAGTTCCTGGATATGTATGTTCTTCATTGACATGTTTGATACAGGGAGCTTGTGATTGTAGTTTATGGGTTGCATATGTTCTTGGCATGAGTTTGTTGATGTATTGATACCTTGGAGGTATGGATGGTTGGATGTATTAGCATGTGTTGCGGATGCTATTTATGATTGTGTGGTTTTTTTACTTGACAACAGCTTGTTTGGAGTCTTTGTTATCAATTAGTGAAAGTAGATTTCCACAATCCATGAAGTTTATTGCTAAAATCTTGATGCAAAAAATTCAGACACAATCTAATACTGATTTTTTTTTAGCAATAGTCTTTGTTATCACTTGGATTCAATGCCTATGCTCATGGATTGGTGCATCTTCACCTTGGCATGTTCCTTTTCTTCCATAAGTGACACTTTGGAGGATGAGAGGAGTTTTTGCTTGAGTTGGTGGTCAATTTTTTCTTATTGTAGGTATCTTGATGGAGCACGAGAGCATGTTGGAGTTTCATGTGGTTTCATGTATGGCTATGACGATGTATTTCATGTATCGATCCCTTATGCAATATATACAAAAAGTGGGAGAATGTTGGGATATGGTGTTGTACACCATTGCATAAATCTGATTTATTATAATATTGTAATTAAATAAATATTTAGTTGTGATGCACCTTGGTGGTGTGGATAATCACACTAGGTAATTATTTGGGGACCACTTGATGTTATATTGTAACATTGTATTATTATTTAATTTGTGGGAGACATGTGATAATAATTTAATATTGGGGAAATATTAAATAAAGTGGTCTTAGTACCCAATATTAAATAAGGGGTTAGTGGTTTTGTGGTGCATGGTTTTACTTTACCACTAGTTGTATTATGTGTGAGCTTGTGTCTATAAAATCAAACACATGTGTAGAGGTTTAGGTTGGCTAAGTGGTTTGGATGTAATTATTGAGTCTTTCTGAGGAGTGCATATGTGAAGCATGGCATGGGATGTGTGGATTCATGGTTGGACACATGAGAGTGCATTAAAGGTCTTGATGCTTTAGAGATATTCATTGTATCTCTTGTATTGCTTTATTGTTGATTTTAATATGATGGAGTATAGATGCTTTTAGAGGCTGGGTTTTTCCCTCTTGAGGGTTTTCCTAGGGTATATCTTGTGTTGTCTTTGATGGGTATGTTGTCTATTTTCTTGCATGTGGATTGTGAGTACTTATTTTCATAAATCTCTATTTTGGGCTATGTGGAAATTGTCATTAGATGGTTGCAAGTTTCCTTATTGTTTGGTGGTGAAACTACACACAATAATTCCTTTTACTAGGCGAGTCTCCTATGGGGATACATGTTATTCCTTCATCTACAACTATTACATGGAAATGCATTCCTTTTTTTCAATGGATCGTACTTCTCATAGTCTGTCAATGGTTTTTCATGAATAACCCCGAGTGTCTTTGGAGGTAGGGCTTCCCTACCCTATATATATATAAATTTTGTTGTGTTATTAATAGGTGTTTTTTTTATTGTCTCCTTTTGGCTTGCTCTAGATCCTCCTCTACAACATCTTTGACTTTGTCGCCCAATGGATTTAAAAGCATCGGTCTACTATTGAGATTTTTGGTACCTTGCTTCATCCTTTGCAATAATTGTCCCTAGTCAGAGCCAATTTTTATCATGATTTTTGTCATTCCCTTGAAATGATGTCCACCCATGAAGATTTTTCTTAATTTAGAATTGTCATCCCTTCCCATGGTTTTCAAGATTATGTCAAACATTGCTATGGTTGTCACAACCCCTTGTTTATCCAACGTTTCAAATTTAAGTCTAAATTTTTCTTTGTATCGGTTCTTTGTAAATTTTTTTTAAAAATAGCCTCAGAGCCTGAAATGGTTTTCACAACCATGGTGAGCATTGACTAAAGGAAGAAAGAGCTAAGTAGCAAGCAAAACTAACTCTATTTTGGAGCTTTTGTAAGGTTTTGAAACTATTGTTGATCCTTGGTAGGGTTTGGAAAACTTAATTTATTTCTTATGATAAAGGATGTCTTTTAAAGATTTAGTATTTTATTAGTTTCAAAGCCCCTTTTCCAGAAAACACCTGAGTTTTTTTAGATTGTTCCTTAAGAAAAGATTGTGAAGTGGAGGATCAAAAGGTTTTTAGAGTTGTGTCAAATTCTAACGAGGTTCTCAAAACCTCATTGAAACTTGACTTAGGTTATATACATTATCCTTAAGATCACCATCTTTCATTTAAAGATTCCTACTTAAGATAATATAGAAAATGGAAATGATGCATCACAGAAAACATGAAGCGTGTTGTATGAAGAAAAATTAGAGAATATCAAATTCATCACAATATGGAGAGAAATTAAAACATAGAAATTGATATATATATCATATTATATCAAAAGAGGGTTTTGAGTATAATCTTTTATGCACAAAGAGTGAATATCAGGATGCAAATGCCTTCCACAACTTCATGAATGAGCAAAGGTATCCATTACATTCCTCTCCAGTCTAGCACACAAGAGAGTAGTAACTTGATTGTCTTGCTCATTTTGAAGAGTAGGGGAAATACAAATAACATCCCCCACCGAGCCTTCTCACACGTACTCACTCAGGCATCCCAAGGCATCTTCCACGTTGGCCTCACCAGTCTCTCAATAGCTCTAGCACCCCATCCCAACTTGCTAGAAGTTTGAATGATGTTATACATAAAATGCTCTAGGAGTGCAAAGTTATGGACCTATGTGAGGAAGTTCTCCTCTATTATCTTCCATATTACTACCTCCTCTACATCACTCCTTCTAAGGAATACCTCCTTAAGCTAGTCTACTACCAATCGCTTCACAAAACTACATTCTACATATTCAATAACTAGGAAATTTCCTTTTGAAGTTGTGTCATTAGAAGTGCTCAACATTTTGAGAATGAAGTTAAGATGTGAAGAATCAGGGAAATTCCTTCAAATTTATAGAGAAAGGGAATGGTTGTCATATTTGCAAGATGAACCATGGGAAGATCTCTTCAGTAGCAACTAATGATGCAAGGATGTTGTCAAATGCCTTGGATTAATTTAGTATAGTAGATGATGTGACATTATTACTATATTTCTAGTTGGATAAGCTTCAACGTTAGTATAAAACCCCTTAATTAAATCTACTCACACACATATAATCACCAATGAATATGCAATTAAAAGAAAAGGTTGGAGTTTACAAGTTTTCCACATGTATAGAAAGCCATGAGCCTTGTATACAAGGAGTGGTGATACATTAGCTTGCTAAAATCAAATTTATATATGTAATGTAATATGATATTTCTAAAAAAATTCATAAATACTTACAAGGCTCGACTAAAATAGAATTGGGTAATAATTATGAAAATCCCACTTAGAATAATGAAAATTACAATAACTGAAAAACATTCAAGAATGAGGATCTATAAATA
>VDFB02105763.1:0-13058 GCA_007258455.2 Sequoia sempervirens | reverse complement strand
GTATTATATTTAAATTTTATGACTACCAACAAATAATACACTTATACATCAAGAACGAATGAGTGAGAAACAGAAGCACCACTGTAACCAACCCACCATTAAGAGGTTTTGTTAAGCAGGGAGAGCTTTAGTAGAACATAGAGAGTACTTTACAACTAAAGCAATAATAGCACTCTAACAGACTATAGATTTAGTAGCTGAACTTAGCAAGGTTTTAACACATGTAAACAATAAACAACAAAAAGTCAGCAAATTTCATCCAAGGCTTCTATTGGCTATGCATTCTGATTTCTCAGCCTGAGTTTGAGGGCCAGTGTATTGCAAGTTCAGACTATATTATTCTAATTCATGCCACTTCCTTTGCAATTCTAGTCCTCGAATTGTGAAGTACCCACACTAGCATTAAAATTCTTGGCAGAGTGAGACTTTTTGGTGGCAAAGTTTTGCTGAAGAGGTTGAGAATGAGGAACCTTGTAATGTCCCAATCTAGTATTAATGGAAATATATGATTTTTTATTGTATTTTTCTGAGAAACAAAATAAAATAGAACAACCACTGGAAAATGGAAACAAGCAACTCTAAACCCTCAACAACCTTTCAAACAACATTTCTCAATAGACTTGAATTGTATTGCATCAAAGCAAGAGTTGATTTACGAAATCTAGATCCTACAACATGTGTATGTAATCTGCACTTACATGAATCAACATATGTGATAGTTGAAAACAATTTGTATGCTGCAATGGTAGCCTTCACCAGTGCTGTGCTGAAAAGTATTCTTCAGTGATAATGGAGTGGCTTGTGACAGGTTTGCAATTAGCATGCAATGCCCCATGAAACTTGATTGTGATTTAAACCCAACAATGTGAAGGAGCCATTAACATCTCTGATGCCACAATATTTGATTAGGATCTATCAGCACTTACAAAACTATGTTTGCTAATTTCAGTTTTGTTTAAGTTTGCTGCTGGATATTTATTCTATAAAATAAGGATATGCCTATCAGACACAATCATGTCTAGAATTTCTTGTAAAAAGATGTTGAATCATTCCACATTGATGCAAAAGTAGAGATGCTAGCTCTATTTGTTTGTGGGAAGATGGTCTCTCAAATGTAGCACTCCTATTTTTGTTGAAGTAACAAAGACGTGACTTAAAAAAAGAATGTAATCATATCAAAAGCATATTGATACCTAATTGTACTGCTGAGTCCTAACCATATAACCAACCATGTGAGAGGATGTACCCATCTGGAAAACCAAGCTATTTATCGCTTATTCAACACAATCTTTTAGAAATTTTAATTGTTATGTGTCACACCAATCCCTTGTTTTGTGACGTTTGGTCTTGAAAGTACAAGGGCCAGTATAATGGCGCAAGAGTGAAGAAATATGGTGTGCAATTTGTAAGGTTTGTGAAGAAGCATGTGATGAGTTTAACATATGAATATATTCCAATCTCTACTATTCCTTCTATGTGAAAATAGCTCTGGCAGCCATTGCATTTACAACATCAGCAGTAGCCGGTATCCATTCAATGCTAAATAATTTTATCAGGGAAATTGTCACAAAAATAACCTCAAAGACAAGAAAAATAAGATAAACAAAAATTTGAAGGCACCAAATAAACATCAAATTCATTTCACATTTCAAAAATCTCTGTGCGAAGAAACAAATAGGGATATAACAGTAGGTATTACAATAATATCATATATGAAAACAGCCATTAATAAAACGACACAACCAATGCCATTTATTTAACAGATAAGGACAAAACTGTTTTCGAATGATGTAAATAAAACACAACAAAAATGATCCACTGGCGTAGAGACTCAAAAAAAAAATCACTGAAACCATGGCAAGTGACTTACCTCGAGATTCTGAATAAATTATGTTGCATTGTCAACAAAATTGGCAGAGTTTGCAGGGAAAATATTACGAAACCCTACCAAAGCAGGATTTTTTTTAAGTGAGAGGAACCAAACCACTCTCCCTACAGCTGCTTCAATCTATTCACAGTAAGCGAAAAGTTGATCTAAAAATATCGGGTTTTAGAGCTAGTAGACTCTTAGAGGCCGAGACAATATTTTCACCGCCCTTTTAAACGAAAGATTGGTTGCGACTTAAAATTTGTTTTCAGGCAGGAAAAATCCAACAGCTACATTGGCAATGGCAAACCAAGGACTGGCGAGTGGGCTTCCCAAGTATGAAGAAATTGTGGACCAATCTATCCCAATGGCACCTATACCAAGACTATATAGTCTCAAGCCCAGTTTTTGTGCCAGAATAGATTTAGGTAATATCCAGCAGATCCATGAAAGGGATGTGATCATGGGAAACAAATAGCCAAGCACAACATAATAGGAAAAACTACATGTAAGAACTAATAAAAAGAACTGATTTCTCGTAAGGCCTGCTTTGGGCCTCTGCCTCTTTTCGTGATGAGCTCTGCACAGAAAAAAAAACATGAGAAACAGAAAAGGATCGAGGATAGGTTACCACCGGAAGGCCTTCACTGCTATGCATCTTCCATAGTTATCGTTGCAAAATAAGCTTGTTAGGGTTGCGTCGGGCATCCTCAGATAGGGTTGAAGGGAGCCAAATCGAGGGTGGAGAGCCAAATCGAGGGTGGTAACAAATCGAGATCGGCCAGATCAGCAAGATCGGAAAAAAATTTCGGCATTAATGAAATTTTTTCCGGTGTGAGATTTCCAGCGTGAGACTTTTCTGATGGGCTGTGCCCACGATAAATAGCCTATCGGCTAAATATTATTATTATATATTAATTTTTAATATATATATATTTTTTTAGTATATATATTTATATGTTGTCATAAGAATAGGTATTGATATTATATAAATGTTTTTGATGCTAGTAGTAGTTGTCAAATTATTGTCACTTTTGCAATATTATTACATTGAGAAACATAAGCTACATTAGCAGGAGAATAGGGAAACCTCTCACATAATAAATGTTTCTAACATTAATAGTAGATTACCCAACTATTGTCAATTGTGCATTACTATTATATGAAAAGCATAACCTAAGTGACATGGTAGGAGGGGGAATAGTTGAAAGAAGATTGTTTCAAAGATGAATTTAAAAATATATATATAAAGATCCTAACTCTAAAGTAAATAAAATAAAATGAAGTACATATATTAATTTTTGTAAATATATGGTAAATAAAATAACTATGGTAAAATATAAAGTAAAAAAGCTAAATTTTTTAAATATATAGTAAATAAAATCTCTAAAAAGTATCTCTCATTATTTGGACAATGTCTAGTCTTGTGTAGATTACATATAGTAGTCTCTATTACACTATCATAGATAACATTATATGTCTTTAAAAATTTCATCTAAATTAGGACATTATTCATGTTCAATTTTTCCTAATTAAAATGACAACATTCATCAACCTTTGTCATCATACTCTGGAACCTCTATAAAATAGTTTTTACATATTTTCTTTCCTCTAACCAAAATTTCATGCTAGCATGGTTCCTCTTTATGTCCATACCCAAAATAAATTTTGTAGCTCCTAAATCTTTCAAATGAAGCTACATAAAAAGTTAGGTTTTTGATTCTTTTATCACATCTTTGTTAGTTTTAATGATTAAAATATCAACATACAAATAAATGATAATAAAGTGAACATTGAGTTACTTATAGCAAACACCATAATAAGTCTTTCTACAAACAAACTCAAAGCTTCAACACATAAGAGTTTAATTTCTAATATCGCATGCCAAGAAATCGCTTTAGACCATACATGAATTTTCTTACTTATAAACTAAGTTTTCCCATATCTTTACAACATATTTCTTAGGTTGAGCCATAAATATCTTACTTTAGATCCTCATGCAAAAAAAAATATTTTTACACTCATTTTCTCTACCTCTAAATCCAAAATAGTAACAATAGAAAGCAAGAATATTATATAATAAAATTTTGATAACATGAGGAAGCATTTCACTAAAGTTTATTCCTTTAACTTGAGAACAACTTTTTTTCATAGCATCAACATTGCATTTCTTCTTGAATACTCATTTTTAACCAATGAGCTTTCTTCCTTAATTTCTTTACTAGATCCCAAGTCTTATTAAGGCCTCAATTTCTTCACCCATAGCCTTTTTCCAAAACTTATTTTTCTTTGATGCAAAATATTTCTTCACATATTTGAACTCCTCGTTAGTTATAAAAAGCTAGGTGGACAATACCTTTCAATTAGTCCGTGTTCTATTGTGGATCTTCTCAAGAGTGGATTTTGAATTTTGTATTATTTTTCTTCTTCCTATCCTAAATTAAAACTTGATGTCTCTTCATACTCATCTCTTTTTGTTTACCAACATGTTCATGGTTAATTACGTTTTCTTCTTCCTTAGTTTAAAAATTCACCTTAGTATTCTCTTGTTCTTTTGGTTATTGTAGATTAGGAAAAATACTTCATTCATTAAAAGTTGTAATTAAAAAATACACTATTTTTTGTTAGTGGATTCTAAAGTTTATAATTTTATACATTTTCATCATAACTAATGGAACCACATTTTTCAACTTTCAGATTTTAAATTAGACCATTTTTCTTAGTTAGATAGAAAAAATTCTTATAACTAGAAACTCTAAGATGTGGAAGATAAATGTTTTTACCTATCCAAACTTATTAAGGAGTCCCACTAACAAGATTAGAAGTAGGATCTACCTATTTATTAGATAACAAGTAACTTGCTAATAACTTCAATTATCCTGGGCATATGAAATGGCAGCAAGGCTGGCTAGGGTTCCTCATGATTGACATTCCGCATTTAAATCCCTCCCAGTAACATGCTACCAGTGCTGATGCACGTTTAATTTCATCTATATGGTTGGTATCTCATGTTGAGAAACATCCCTTCACAATAAAATATAATGAGGTGCCTGGGCTCAGAAATCATTTGCTGGCCATACAACCCACTTTATTCACATGATAGCACCATCAAACATAAATCCCAGCCAAGTCAACTCAATAAGAAACCCAAGATGTTAATAGTTTTTTTGATTTTCAATAGTTTTAACAACCTTGATCTCTCCATCTGAACCATATCGAACACAAAGATTTTCTTCACTTAAATGTCACACGTTGAACTTAAGTATTTATGATTATTTAGCTATTGTAATCTATCAATTCTCTAATATTTTCTTAAATAATGTTTTTTAAATATAATATTTATAACTTCTATAACATAATATATCTTAAGTTTTATCCAAATATTTTCACTAATTATTCATGGATTTCTTATAATGTTTGCTTTAATTTTCCTTTCTTCATTAGTTATAACATAATTACGGTGAGGCCGCAGAACTCCCATGAATGCGGTAATCCTGACTCAGGAGAGCCCAGCGAACTGTCTTCAAAGAAATGGTTTGTATTCCTCTCCCTTCATGGTTCGTACTGGCGGTTAAGAAATGATTCGTATTCTCCTGCCTTCATTGTTCGTGCTAGCGGTTACATTAAAGATGTGTTGCCTTCATGGTTCGGTGGTTACCTTAAAAAATCGTCCCTGCTGTAACATAACGTTAAGAATATTATATTCCTCTCTACCAGTTAATAATCTGTAGGAAAGTTTGAATCGACCCGATCGTACCCCTGAGCATTTGAAATTTCTATTTGTGTGAGGTACGGCCTCTCAGCTACAATGATCTCACTCCAGGCGACCCGCATGCGTGGAAGTACCAACATCTCCATTTTCCACATTCAAGCCAGTCTGCTGGAACGAAACCACCATTGCAGTTGCAGTGCTTTCTCAGGTATTTTCTTTCATTTCCAAGCTTCCAATTTTATCTTCTTTTTTTCTGTTGTTGGGACTGTGGAAAAGCATTGTAATTGCAATTTTGGTTAGAAAGAGATTTTCAGGATGTTTTTTTTTCAGATTTTTGAACTTTGAGAGATCTATGCCATGGTATCTGTGCGGTGTTTGGCAATGAGTTTGGAGAAAGAGAAAGAAAAGGAAGGAGAAGTGCAATTCTTTCCCCACTTAAGGGAATGACTGGGCAAGGACCCGCCCACCTGGTTGTCCTCGGTATGTGGCTATTTCTGAGCAACACCCATTTAGAACTTCCCCGGCTTTAGCAGGCAGATTGGAAATTAATACTGCTCATTTTGAAGAAGAGGCAGCTCTGCAAGAACAACGTGCACTGTTGTACTGTCTCAAATACTCCAAATCTATCTATAATGTAAGTTTATACTCACTGCCTGCACACATTTTCTTACAAAGTGTTGTTTTTGGCTGGATAAATCTCTGTCTCTTTTCCAGGAAGCAAAGAACCCTCTCAGGATGAGGCTGGATTCAGACATCAGGTGCCAAGGAGTTAAGAGAAGATATACAAACTGTCATGATAAACAATAGTGGTTCCATTGCTAGGAAGAATGGATAAACAAGTGGTGGTAGTGTTCGGTAAGATTTGGAAGCCAGTTGTAATCGGCAGTTCCTAATGTCGGGTCCCACTCCTCCTGAGACAAATTACAATAGCATAACCTTAAAAGTACCAACTACTGTGGTATTGAATGAAAAATGGGTATTATGGATCAAGAGAGGTCTGAATCATGCCCTCTTTCACTGCTTACTAATGTTAAAGCTGCTGGAATCATAAATTTTTCGCCTCTGATTTCTTGTTTGTATGACGAAGTCTATTGTGATCTATCATGCATTTTCTATGATATTGAATGTCTGCTATCCTTTTCTTTGTATTTGTAACTTTATATTGAATTTCAATTGAATTCACTGATATTTGTGTTTCTCCAAAAATGTGTTAGTTTAAAGTGTAATTTTATATCAATCTTTTTCGTAAATTTAGTAAAAGTTTAAACTACTTTTTTTCATTGTTGTTGATTTATTAATTTTTTCTTTCAGTCAATGGAAACCCTCATCTATCTTGAAACTCTCCTCCACTTGAGCAAAGGCAATAAGAAAATCAGTTAGAAGAGTATGACGAAAAAATTCCAGTCAAACTTTTTCTACAATTTCCATCCGTATTCTAAAAGAAAAACACAACAAAACATTGTAGTAAATTCAAAGTAATAAATTTGAGCATGACATGTTAACAGAAACTTTAAGAAATTCTAATGTCACAGGCATTCACCACTAAGCTCTTGCAGTTGTACTCGAATCTTTGATACCTCAGCTTGATTATATCACGGAAGAAATTAACACATGGGCGACTTACAAAGAAAATGGTCAATAATATTGTGCAATAAAATTGTCTTAGAATATGGTCAAAATTATGTGTGTAGACACTAAAATTTTATCACTCACTAAAATAATTCATTCTATCTTAATTAATCCATCTTTATCAAAATTAAATTAATTATATAATTTAATTGATTATAAAAATAAATCATTTTTCCATCAAATATTCAAATATTTAAAGAAATTATTTGTTAATAATTATTACAAAAAGATATATTGACAGAGGGAAGAGGAGGTAGATAGAGGGGGGAACATAGAGAGAAAGGTAGAAACAGAGAAATGGGAGGAGAAGAAAGGGATTTGAGATGAAGATAGAGATGATAGGGAGATGGAGAGATAAAGGAAGAGAGAGTGTGGAGAAAGATATAAGGAGGGAGTAGAGAGATGGTAGGACAAATAGGAGATAGAGAAAGAGAAAGATAGAGGGTGGAGAGAGATAGAGATGTAGGAAATATAATGAGAGAGATAAATAGGTTGATATGTGATGAGGCCAGATAGAAAGAGAGAGGGATAGATAGAGAGATACGAGAAAGGGAGGGAGAGGTAGAGGGAAATGGAGAGATAAAAGAGAGGGGGAGAGGGGGAGGGATAGATAGAGATAGAGATAGAGACATAAGATAGAGAGGGAGAGCATGGAAGAAAATAGAGAGATATAGAGGGAAATAGAGGGGAGAGAGTACATATATAGAGAAAGAGATATGGAGGGGAAAAAAGAGAGATAGATAGAGAAGGAGCGAGAAGGAGATATATCCAAATAGACTGAGAGATAAATATAGAGATGGGGGGAGAGAGAGGGGAGGGAGAAGAAGAGATAGAGAGATAGTAATGGATATGTAGATAAATAGTGGGAGAGCTAAAGATAGAGAGAGGGAGAGGAGAGGAAGAAAGGGAGACATAGAGATAGAGGAAGTGATATATTGAGAGAGGGAGAGATAAATGGATACAGAGGGAGAGAAAAGGATAGAGATATAGAGAGGGAGAGATTGAGGTAGAGAGGGATATAGTTAGAGAGGAAGAGGGGGGAGATATAGAAATACAAAGCAAGAGAGGGGAGAGAGATAGAGGGAAAGAGGGAGAGGAAGAGAGATGGGGAGGGAAAGATAGAGGGAGAGATAAAGAGATAGATATATAGGGAAAGCTTGTGAGATGGAGAGAGAGGTAGATATATTTAAGAGATAGAGATAGAGGGAAAGATGGAGAGGGAGAGAGATAAAGGGAGACATAGAGAGAAAGAGGTATATATATATATAGAGATGGATATAGAGAGATAGAGAGAGATATGAAGATAGAGAAAGAGGGAGAGAGAGAGGGAGATATATAGAGAAAGACATGGTGAGAGGGGGAGATAGAGGGAGAGGGGGGATGCAAACCCTACAATAAAAGATTTGATCAAGGTTAGAAATATAATTAGGATTAGGGTACAGGTTAGTGCTAATATTAGGGTTAGGGTTAGGCATAAAGATAAAATTAGGATTAGGGTTAGGGTTAGCATTACAAAAAGGGTTACGATTAGGGTGATGGTTAGAGATAGGGTAAAGATTAGATATGTTGTGGCTAGAGATAGAATTAGGGCTTAGGCTGAGGCTCTTTGGTCAGAGATAGAGTGAAGATTAGGTTAGGCCACAACCAGAGACAGAATTAGGGTTGGATAGGTTAGGAGATAGGGTCAAGATTAGGTTAGGTTAGGGCTAGAGATAGAATTAGGATTAGGATTGAGAGTTTTGTGAGGGAGAAATGTCTCTTCAAAGTTAAGGCTAGGAGTCCAATTAGAGTTAGGGTTACAAGAAGGATAACTTGAGGTAAAAATTAGGGTTATGGCTGGGTGCCTTGGGGTTAGGAATCAACCAAAGGATAGGGCTATGGTCTCAATTCATGGCTATTGTCCAACAAAGCTGTGAGCATGGATACACCATGGCTAACTAAGGTCTCAATTAGTGCTCTGAGTCCAAGCCCACTAGATAAGTGCCTGTTTAGGTAGGTCAAGGTTTCCACTACAAAGGCTTGCTAAGGCTACAGTTACAATCCACCATAGTTATAGTTAGGATTAGAGCCGTGATCTCAGCCTAGGGTTTAGGGTTAGGATTATGGATCAATTAGGATTGCATGTAAATTGGTGTTAGGAATAGGTCTTTTAGTTAGTTTGGGGTTACAAGTTATATTAGGGTAAGATTTAATGTTAGGGCTATAGTTAGATTTAGAGCTATAACCAATTGGGGTTTAGGGTTAGACTCATGGATCAATTAGGGTTAGGGCTAGGGTAGGGTTCAATTAGGGTTAGGTTAGCTGACAAATTTTGAGGTAAAGATTAGGGTTACGGTTGTGGTTAGGTTTAGGAATCAACTAAAGATAGGGATATGGTTCAATTATGGTTAGGCTTAGGGTTAATGATAGGTTAGGACACGTGGGTCTCAAATCTAGACAGGGTTGCACCACGATTAGCTAGGGTCCAACTAGTAGTACAACTAGGAATTAGGTTGTGGCCTAAGATTAAGATTAGAATCAACTAGGCTGAACTCTCAATAGGGTCAACATTAGGGATCAATTAGGGTCTTTAAGCCATAGTTTGGGTCTCAAACAGAGCTGAATTTGAACAGGTTTAGGATAAGGTTAGGTCAGCATTAGGATTAGGGTTAGGGTTAGAGATAGGGTCATGTTTAGGGTCAAAGCATTATGGTTAGGAAGAATTAGGGATTAGGGTTAGGGTTTGAGTATGATTAGGCCAGGGTTAGAGATGGGGGTCAAGATTAGAGATAGAATTAGGATTTGGGTTAGTAACCAAGGTTAGAGATAGGATTAGGATTAGAGCTAGGCTTGAGAGATAGTGTAAAGAACTAGGGCTAGGCTAGGGTTAAAGATAGAATTAGGATTAGGCTAGGGCTGAAAACATATTTTAAGATGGTTTAATTAGGGTTAGTTAGGGTTAGGGTTATGATGAAGCCGACATTAAATTAATTAGGGTTAGGGTTTAGGGTGTGGTTAGCATAAGGATTAGGGTTAGGGTTAGAGATAGGATCAAGATGAAAGGGTTAGGATTAGGGTTAGGGGTAGAATTAGGATTAGGGTTAGGGTTAGAGATAGGGTCAAGATTAGGGTTAAGATTAGAGATAGAATTAGCATTGGGGTTAGGGTTAGGGTTAGGGTTAGAGATAGGGTTAGGATTTGTGTTAGAGATAGAAATAAAATTAGGATTAGTGTTAGGGTTAGAGATAGGGTTAATATTAGGGTTAGCATTATGGTTAGGGATAGAATTAGGATTAGGGTTAGGGTTTGAGTAAGGATTAAGGTTAGGGTTAGATATAGGGTCAAGATTAGGGTAAAGGTTAGAGATAGAATTAGGATTAGGGTTAGGGTTAAGGTTAGAGATAGGGTTAGGATTAGGGTTAGGGTTAGAGATAGTGTAAGAATTAGGGTTAAGGTTAGGGTTAAAGATAGAAATAGGATTAGGGTTAGGGGTTATGGAAAAATTAGAGTTAGGGTTCAAATAGATTTAAGATGGTTTAATTAGGTTTAAGGTTGGGGCTAGGGTTATCATGAAGTCAACATTAAATTAATTAGGGTTAGGGTTTAGGGTTGAGTTAGCATAAGGATTAGGGTTAGGGTTAGAGATAGGGTCAAGATGAAATGGTTAGGATTAGGTTAGGGGTGGAATTAGGATTAGGGTTAGGGTTAGGGTTAGAGATAGGGTTAGGATTAGGGTTAGGATTTGTGTTAGAGATAGAAATAAAAATAGGATTAGTGTTAGGGTTTGTGTTAGGATTAGGAATAGGGTTAGAGATAGGGTCAAGATTAGGGTTAGCATTACGGTTAGGGATAGAATTAGGATTAGGGTTAGGGTTTGAGTAAGGATTACGGTTAGGGTTAGAGATAGGGTCAAGATTAGGGTTAAGATTAGAGATAAAATTAGGATTAGGGTTAGGGTTAAGGTTAGAGATAGTGTTAGGATTAGAGTTAGGGTTAGAGATAGTGTAAGAATTAGGATTAGGGTTAGGATTAGAGATAGTGTAAGGATTAGGGTTAGGGTTAAAGATAAAATTAGAATGAGGATTATAATCAGGGTTAGAATTCAAATTAGGATTAGTGTTGCAATTAGTGTTAGGGTTAGGGTTAGTGTTAGAGATAGAATTAGGAATAGGATTGGGGTTGGGGTTTATGTTAGGATTACGATTAAGATTAGGCTTAGGGTTAGGGCTAGAGATAGGGTTAGGATTAGGCTTAGTGTTAGGGTTAGAGATAGAATTAGGGTCGGGGTTAGAAATAGAATTAGGATTAGGGTTTGGGTTAGTGCTAATATTAGGGTTAGGAATAACAATAAAATTAGGATTAGGGTTGGGGTTATGGAACAATTAGGGTTAGGGTTGAAAAATATTTAAGGTGATTTAATTAGGGTTAAGGTTAGGATTATGATGAAGCCAACATTAAATTAAACCCTAAACATAATCCTAACCATAGAATAAAATTCTAACCCTAATCATAAACCTAATGCCAACACTTACCTTAACACTAAAAACTAACTGTAACTATAACCCTAACCATAAGCATAAACCCTAACCCTAACCATAATCATAAACCTAAATGCTAAACCCTAATCGTAAATGGTTAAACCTAAATCTAATGCTAACCCTGACCATGATATAAAATTTAACCCTAATGCCAACCCTAACTGTGATATAAATTGTAACCCTAAATTTTAACCCTAATCATAACCCTAATTATATTAATTTATTCAATGTATAACACTAAACCTTAACACTAAACCCTAACACTAACTATAACCCTAATCATAAGTCTAAACCCAAACCCTCACCATAATCATAATCGTAAACCAAATCCTAACCCTAATGTTAATCTTAACCTTAATCCTAACCTTGACCCTAACCTTAACCCAAACCATATCACTGACCAAATATAAATCCTTACCCTACCCCTAATTATAATTCCAATCCAAACCTTAATAGTAATTCCAACCCTACCCTTAACACTAACCAAAACTTTATTCCTAACCTGAAACCTGTTATAATTATAATCTAACCCCTAACCCTAACCATAATTCTTCCCCTAACCCTAACATAATTCTCACACTAACCATGACCATAAACCCAACCTTAACACTAAACCCTAACCCTAATCATAATAATAAATCTAAACCAAACCCTAACCCTAATGCTATCCCTAACCATGATATAAACCCTAATCCTAAATGCTAACTCTAATCACAACCCTAAACATACACTTATTAAATGTACATGACGACGATATACTAGTTTATCTATCTTAATACATTAAGATATATACTATAATGAGAGATATCATTATGATACATTTTTAAATTCATAAAGAAAAACGCAGCAGACAATGATATCTCACGATAATATATATATCTTAATGTATTAAGATATATAAGCTAAGTTAATATCAAAATTTAGAGAAAAATGTCTTCATTTTATTCTTTATTCACCTTTATTTTAAGTAGTTATTATTTTATTATGATTTTTTTGGTTGTTTATTTTATAAAGATTTTTTTGGTTATTATTTTTTGATATTATTGAATGCCTTTGTTTTAACCTTTATTCACACCTTTTTAAATTGACATAATAAATGCCTTTATTTTAGCCTTTATTCACACCTTATTTTAAGTAGTTATTATTTTATTATTATTTTTTTGGTTGTTTAAATAATAGTTTTAGTTGGTAACTAATACTACACTGGAAAAGTGCATATCTATTTTTTGGTTATTATTTTTTAAATTTATTATTAATATCAAAATTTATAGAAAAATGTCTTTATTTTATTCTTTATTCACCTTTATTTTAAGTAGTTATTATTTTATTATTA
>VDFB02105762.1:0-42170 GCA_007258455.2 Sequoia sempervirens | reverse complement strand
AAGGTGATGTCCTGGTCATCTATGGCCCTGCTACTACCAACAACCCTCCAACCCAGCCAAAAGTGCCAATTCTTCATCTTGACTTGGTCGATAGCTATGGCCAAATGACAATAACAACAAACATTAACAACAGATTGATTGACATATTCTTGCCAAATTTATCCCCTGGTACAAGTATTTGAATCACAAACTTTGTGATTAAAAAAAATCAAAATATGACAAAGGAGATGATGATTGTTGTCTCTAGTTCACTAATAAAACCACCATGCAAATCATTGCTAAAGTCCGCAAAGAGCATAGACTAATACCTGACACAACCATCTGAGAGCTGATTAAATCAAAAGATAGCTATCCTATTGGATCAGTTGCTGCTATTGTTACTGCTCACTAGTACTGTTCAAAAACATCGTTCGCAAACAAAGCTACTAGTACTGTTCAGAAACATCGTTCGTACTGGACACATAGGCTCAACACTCATGCAAAAAACACAACAGACGTTCATTGACGAGCTGAATGACCTATGTACTAAAGCTTTCCTGGGGAAATTGGTTTCTACTAGCACACAGGTATCTAGCCTCCCAATATTGTACACTTATCTTCAAAAAATTTAGATTATTTTAGACACAATGCAATCTAGACTAGTTCCTACAGTAATTTTGTACCTGGATTTATCAAGATGTCATAATTCATTGACAATCAATCAATTCTCAACATCAACTATTAGACTCATAGTTCTTGGATTCTAGAATTCTTCCAGCTTCAGATAGCCCTCTTGTTCCTTGTTTTGTGTTTTCTAGTCTGCTTGTGTCTTCTATTTGATAAAATGAAATTTCAAAAAAAACTAATGAAAGATAAATATAGGGTCTGATATACATTTTATAATACTGATCTAACCTTTCTTGGCCTAGAGATCTAAATTAGGAGCCTGATTCTAGATTTCTTTCAGCTCCAGATAGCCCTCTTGTTCCTTGTTTTGTGTTTTCTAGTCTGCTTGTGTCTTCTATTTGAAAAAATAAAATTTCAACAAAGATCAATGAAAGATAAATATAGGGTTTGATATACATTTTACAATACTGATCTAACTTTTCTTGGCCTAGAGATCTCAACAGTGAACAACCATTATTACTGGACACTTATATTTTATACTTCTCCATTACTTTTGTTCCATCCAGACACTACTATGCCTTCTAATGAAATCTGCATTGCCATTCCAAGTAGTTGGCACCTTGAAACCAAAGAATGTCCACCTGCCACCATACCAGCCGGTATGCGTGACTTGTGAACAAAGAGTTTTTCTTACTGAAACAACATACAATGACATTGTCCAGTGCACAACATGCACAACAACAAAATTTCAATACAGGCGATTCCTTGAATGCACAATCCACACAACGAATGGAGATTTGGACTGTTACCTACAGAAAGAATTGCTAGAACACAATTTCCCTCAACTTGCAGCAATACCTTATCTAAATTACAAAAGAGACATGTCCGCGGTGATGTTCATGCTACACAAATTCCAATTAGAAGGAACATTTACACTTTCCATGGACAACTGCATCATAGAAATTGTCAAACAAGACAATGCTATCGGACTTCCACCCAGCTAAAAAGGGATTTGCAAATTAACACAGGTACTTACTTATTCTGCACAAAATAATTACTTGACTTTTACAAAATGTTGTCTTCCTCTCTCCTACTAAAGAATCTATTTTGTTTCAAAGATGCTGGAGGACAAAGTCGCTACTACAGAAGCTAGATTTCAATCCAATTCTTGACGTTTTTAGTAAGCCCAGCTTATGTTTTGCTCCCCTTGAATCAAAGGGTTTAGCATCTTTTGCAAACAAGTACTCCTTTGGCAAGTAGAATTTCGAAGACAGGACTGTTTAGAAATTAATAATAGAATTTTGTCCTTTGACATTTGGTATAAACCTCGTAACAATGTGTTCTACATAAACAACTGAAACTCGAAGATCATTTTGTTTCACAAAATTATGGCCTTGGCAAACAAGGTGTGGCTTGATTCTTATCCATGCTTTTGCAGTCATTTGCATATCTTTTTTGTTCTTTTGATAACTATGTTAGCAAGCAACTATTTCTCTGCAGTAGCATAGCATATATGGGGTAAACATTTTTTTTAAAGTTTCTTGTGATAGTTTGCTATCTGGTGTAAGTTGGATTCTTAATGTCTTGCATTTAGCTTGGTTTTCTACTATTCAAATAAAGTAGATGTTTTGCAGGGCTTCCTATTCAAGTTCAGATGCTAAGTAAATGATAGATCCCTCTTCAATGTCCTTTTCTAACCACACTTATGTTTATGAGTTCTTAGAGGTGTGACTTTGGTATTGCTATCTATAATGCTCTGCACATATTCTCTTCCATGCTCCTTGCTAGCCATAGCAGCAAGGCAATGAACTGTTTGATAAAATGCTTTGCTAGACATGTATGAAAAATGCGGTGGCATAGACAAAGGCAGTGAACTGTTTGGAAAAATGGCTCAAAGAAATGTGGTCTCAATGGCATTGAGACCACATTTCTTTGACGCATTCATTGAGACCGCATTTCTTCGAGGCATTTTTCCAAACAGTTGACTGTCGCATTCTATGCTACCACATTTTTTCATACATGTCTACCAAAGCATTTTATCAAACAGTTCATTGCCTTACTGCTATAGCTAAAAGCCTAGAACAGGTGTTTTCGAACAAGCTATGGATGTTTGTAAAACCCACCAATTGAAGATCGATATCTTCTTAAGCTTTTCGATTTGATCTTCCTCATTGAACTGGTCTGCACCAAATGCTTGCAAAGAAGGCTTGTGCCCACTACTGCCAATCGCTATCAAATACAAAGCTAGGAAGAAAACAACTTTCTCCCCTGTTGTTGCCTTACGGCAGAATTCTACACACTTTTCAGGCCTCAGACCTTAGAGGGATACTGAAAGGGTCAATAAAATCAATCCCTGAAACATGAATTTCATGCAAACATATCTAAAATCCGAACTTTTGATACTGCACCGGAATTTCGTTTTGTTTTCAAAGGTAATCTAGAAAGAATTCAGACGTGGGTATACAGTATCCAATACACAGGTTGTAACTCAACTTTTTTGCACAATGAGAGCAGAATATTGTGAGGGCCTTTTATTTGCATTCCAAATCTCAGAAATATTAAATAAGTTCCAGGACCAAGAACACCTTTCGAAAAGTAAGCTGCCTATTGTGTTATATCAAGATTTGTGTTAACTTGTCTTTTTTGAAGATGATCTAAAAATGTTTGTAGCTTCTCAGATTCTATCACTCTCAGAAATGTCATTACAGTGTGCAACATTCCAACTCATTCTCTCAGCACAGGGCTAACAAGAACCCAAAGCAACAAAAAAATAATATTCTGTTTGACTTGGAGGTTCTTTTGTTTCCATATACGAATTGGATAACAAATAACAACCCATGCCTGCTTCTATAAGTGCTTTCCTTCTATAATTTTTGGGCATATCCTGCAATCATTGCAATCCACGAGACTGTTAGTTGAGAATTTTGTCAACTTAAATACAGATTGATTTTTATCTTATACTCTTCTCTCTGCTCTTTCCACCTTCAAACAGACCTGCTCATGGCAGGGACTCCAGCTCACGCAGAGTGCTTGTTAATAAATCTCATTCTGAATGTTTATTTAATGACGGCAAATAAAAGTTAATAGATTTCACAAAACATAGTGAGGCATGGCAATGATATTGCCATCTACATCAAAAGATTAGCCTCCATAAATGGAATGAAAGATATACACATAATAGCACTAGATAATTGCTAGGTATTCGCAGAAGCTCTTATTTTGAAGTCTATCTGTGACTACCTATGGGCCAAAGCCTTTCTCCACAATTTATTGTTCACGTTTGTGTAAGGTTATAGATTGGGCTACTGCCTTGTTCTAATAAAAGGTCCAACATCTAGCTGAGAAAATTTTGAAGAAGTTTTCTCAGCAGTAACTCTGTTTATGATGGTTTTGCTGGATATTTCATCTACCCATTTCTCTTGAGAGTACAGTTGGCCAACTAGGATGGATCCAACTTCGACCTGATTGTCCCACACTTATCACTGTGGACTTTACATAATCCAGTCACTGCTGCCATGTATAATCAAGGTCTTAAGAGAAACTGAAGCTCTTTAAGAATTTTCTCAATTGACACCAAATCTTGACATAGCCTAAATTAGTGTAAGTGGCTGTTTGATGAGATGGCTACAATGCGTGCTGGCTGCATTGCGTGTCAATCTGAATAAACATTTATTGCATCAAAGACTCAATTTGTAATGGTAGGAATCTAACCCATAAACCGGGACACCCTTCAAGTACTCCATATTTGTGTATTTAATCAACAAATATTAATGAGAAATATCCCCATGCTGTATCATGTGGAAACAGAATTATAAACTTTCGGCTATCTAGCATTCAAATTCTAATTGTCTATACCTTTGGCCAAGTATCCTTAGGGTAACATATTAATGTTTTTGATATAAAAGAACCTATACGACTAACAAATGTTTCAATTTGCAACATAATCATTGACGACAGATGTACGTTCACAAATATTACATTTTTTGCCCAGGCCCCACATGCAATCTTGCACTTCCTTAGTTTTGCAACAAATGCCTCAAATTACCAACAGTGAAAGACGAGAGAGAACTCTCCCCAGTTTCCATTGTTTGTTCTTTGACTCCCCTGTCCCCTGTGCTTTGAATCTGGCAATAGTAATAAAAATATTGCCATGTCGGCATAATGTGGCAAACGTTATCATGCAACTTCCAGCTAGCTAGCATCCAATTCACAATTATTTCCATCTTTGGCCCAGAGCCCATAAAACAACATATAAATGATTTTTGAAGAAAGACCCTGTATGGCAAACAAGGGTTTCAGTTTGCAACACAATCGTTGAAGACAAATTTGTAAAATCACATTCTCCTTTGGCTACAGCACAAGCTTGTACTCTATTTCTTCTTCAATGGATTCCTCAAGTTATCAACAGTGAAGGAAAGGTATTGTTTCCACCTTTTGCCAAGGGCCTATCGAAAAACATGTCAATGTTTTTTGAAATAAAACCCTATACAGCAAACAAGAGTTTCAGGTTGTAACACAATCGTTGAAGACAAATTTGCAAAAAAATGCATTTTCCTTTGGCAATAGCACAAGCTTGTACTTTATTTCTTCTTCAACAAATTCCTCAAATTATCAACAGTGAAAGAAAGGTGAAAACTATCCCCATTTTCCATAACCCCTTGAGACAAAAAGAGCACTGCACATCAAAGACCACTGAGGCACTGAGATTGTTAGGATCGATGGGTTCATAATTGCATGGAAGCTATGCCCAACTCTAGAAAGCAAATTTAAATCAAAGCAAGACATGCTATGAATTTAAATCCTGTACTCAAAATGATACTAGATGGCACTTCGTTTCTTCCATCACATTGGTATCTAAAGTTATCACCTTCAGTTCCTTCAAGAAACAAATTCTAGAATTTGTTAGCTCTTGGTAAAACACGATTTATTATGAATAACAAACATTAACAATACAAAATATATTCACAATATTTCTTTTTTGTGAAGGGAGATAGAAATAAAGAAATTCTGAAATACAGAGAGCAGAAATCTATGACCTTGTTGCTCGATTGAAATAACATCACCAATAATCCCCACAAGAGCACAGCCCATCCTTGAAATGATGAAAACGGTTTGTGTCCCTGACAATAATTTCCCGCTTGGCAATCTTGGACATAAACTTGGTGGCATTGTGGCACTCACCACAAACACGAAGGTTCTTGGTAACACGAATAGGGGTCCCATTACATGAATTGATAAGGCCAAATACAATGGCAAGCCTTTCACTATGGCTACAAATGGCACGTTCCTTTTCCAATTCATCAACATCATACAGTACAAAACTTGTGTCTGCAACATATCCTAACCCCTTGATCTATCGGTTAAGTTATCTAACGCTGCATAAATTTTCTCAGTTTGAGGGTGACGTTTGTCTTCTGAAAGAAACACATGCACCTTGTTTTGGAACTCAATCCAACTACGTCTAGGGTTCTTTTTAATACCCTTATCTTTCATCATTTTTCTCACCCTTTGAACACCATCCCGCCTGCCTATTGCAGCATAAATGTTTGATAGGAGAACATAATTTCCTTCATTTTCCGGTTCCATCTCAAAAAGTCGCTCTGCAGCCTGTTCCCCTAGCTCTACATTGCAATAATTTCTGCAGGCACCTACCAATGTACCCCATATAGTACGATTAGGCTCTAATGGCATATTTTTTATGAACTTATGTGCTTCATCTAAGTGTCCAGCACGGGTAAGAAGGTCAGCCATGCAGGAATAGTGCTCTATGGTAGGAGTCATGAAATATTTTTGACTAATTTGATTGAAATATTGCCGACCTTCATCTACTAGGCCTGCATGGCTGCATGCCTATAGAATAGCAGTAAAGGTGACTTCGTCTGGCCTCACGCCATCATTTTGCATTTGGTGAAAAAGTGTGAGGGCTTCCTCGCCATGCCCATGCATACCATAACCTACAATCATTGCATTCCATGAAACCAAATCTCTTTGAGGCAACTTGATAAACCATTTCCATTCATTTTCCACGCTTCCACATTTGGCATACATGTCTACGATGGCCCTCCCTACAATTTTATTCACTCAAACTCGTGTCTGATTATGTAGTCATGGATTTCTTTGTCATGTCGTAGGGTTACCAAGTGAGCACATGCTGAGAGAACACTTACAATGGTGAAACTATGAGGCCAAATATCTTCTTGTAGCATTTCACAAAAAAGCTTCAATACCTTACTAAAATATGAATTTTGAACATAACCTGCAATCATCACATTCCATGCTACACCATCCTTTTGAGGTATCTTCCTAAAAACTTGAAGTGCATCTCCAACTCTCCTGCAGTTGGCATTCATGTCCATAAAAGTACTTGCCACAATAACATTAAATTCAATACCTCTCCTAACTGCATATGCATGTATTTCCTTACCCCGCTGCAGCGCTGCTAAATAAGAACATGCTGGAAGAATGTTTGCAATGGTCAGCACACTGACATTCACACCAACCTGTATCGTCTCTCTGAAAATTGCCAAGGCTTCATCAAGCGTCCATTTTGTGTATAACCAGCAATCATAGCATTCCTTGAAGCCACATCTCTCTGAGGCATTTTGACAAACACAATGCATGCATTCTCTATGCTTCCGCATTTTGCATACATGCTAAGCAGCCCATTTCTCACAAGCCCATTCTCCTCAAACCCATTCCTAATCACACAACCATGGACCTCTTCCCCACCCCGAAGCGATCGCACCTGCGCCAGCACAGGAAGCACGCTGACCATCGTCGTTGAATTAGGTTTTAGCCCTTCGGCTCCCATCTGCCCAACCAGCCTCAAAGCATCACCAAAATGCTTTTTACGACCATAACTAGCTATCATACCATTCAAAAGACCACATCTCGTTCAGGCATTTGGTCAAACAGTTGGCGTGCATCTTCCAAACTCCCACATTTAGCATACAAGGCACTGATCGCATTTCCCACAAATAGATGACTATCCAACCCCAGCCTAGCTGCGTCTTCGTGAATTTCTCTGCCTAGTAGAGCAATTATAATATTATCTATAAATAGCATGGGTTTTACAATTTTGGTGATCACTCTACGATGAGTGAGACTAGCTACACTAAAAGACCAATTATGCTCTACTCATGCTCTCCTAGATTCTATTTTTCAACCCTAGTTGTGATGCCTAGAATTCAACTTCTGCATTGATCTCAATTTAGCGTTTTGAAATTAGAAGGTATAAGAATACTGATCTAAAATATACGGTCTTAAGGGTTTACATCCTACACTTGATAATCTAGTTGCAATAACACATTTCCCTATAGGTTTTGGGATCATAATGTTTATGATAATATTCTAAGATAGCTTTTACCAATCATAAAGACTTTGATACAATTACCCACCAAATTTATATAAAGAGAAAATTTCATACCATATTTGATAATGCTTATCATTAATTCCCATAGTTAGCAAAGGTAGTCCTAAGAAATTCCATTTGAAACTTAACATAGGTATAGACATATATTTAGATTAAGTTGACTATCCATAAATATACACCATCAAATCATAATATCTTAGATTAGTATCATAATCATCAAATGAAAAGTTAGTAGACTTCCTTAATTCATACATTGCCATGCCATGGATGAGATTATCACACCCTTATTTCTTTGAGGAATGGGCCTCACTAGTTTCTTGAGGCTTTAGCTTATATCTTCCTAAAAAGTATAGGTAATGATCTCATTGTACTAGTCATTTATGTAGATGGGATAAGTGCATGGAGATGGGGAAAAGTGGTGCCAAATGTGCATATTTCCCCCCTCAAATTAAGTAAATCCAAACATAGATAAGTCATTCAAGATGTGTACACTCAAAGTTTAAATACATAATAAGAACAATAATTGTAGTACTGTAAATCCAGTTTCTAAAGTAGTAAAAATTTTAAAAACTAGTTAAGGTTATGTAATGGTGTGAATTTTCACCCCTTGCAAATTCCACATTTACGTACCTCCTACCTTAGAAAATCAAGTTTGATAATGCAATTTCATGTCCTTCATTCGCTTCCCATCCACTTGGAAACTATTTTTTGTGTCAGTGGAGGATATTTTGTTGGGGATGTTAGCGCGACATGTGGACATCTGCACGGTGCACTACCATTCTAATAGGATTCATGCCTCTAGAATATGCAAAGCAATTACAATTCTCCATTGGCAATGAAAAGTAATGTCTCTGCTCCCTTGACTAACCTCAAATGGCTCCCTTGCCTCCAATTTCATCTTCAAATTACTATCTCCTTCTTTTCTTGGACTCTCTCTTGATCTCATTCATTCTTGGCAACAGTCTACACACTTCATTCACAATATTCTCACCTCCATTGAAGTTGCAAGTTGGTGTTTTGTGGACTCACTCTCGTCATTACAGCAACATCAATCTTTGCAAGCTTGCAAGCTCAGTTCTTCTCCCATTTTCTTTGAGTGCACATGGTTGAAGGTGATATCACTCCATTTTTCCTCTTTCTTGCAACATCGTATAGTTTTCATAGCATATTGTTGTTTAGCATAATGCTTAGTACTTTCACTTCAATATCTTTCTTTATAACATTTCTACTATCGTTGCTAGATTGGCTGTTCGTGGAGGTGGAAACACCAAAGCAGGGAATTGACTACGGCAGTCGTGTATACACAACTCCAACATTTTTCCATCTTATGTGAATAGTTTTCTCATTATGTGAAGACCTTGAAGATATCAACTCGTGGGTAGGAAGGTGTGCTTTCTTCACCCTCTTTTTCCAATTCGTAGATTGGATCAAGTTAAAGTATTCTTTTTATTCAATTATTTAGTTCTTTTCTATTTCTATTATTACATTAAACCATATCTGTTAGGTTGTTAGTATGTTTCCTTAGCTTTCAGACTATACACTTTTTGTCCACGTACAGATGCCAATGCCCCATTGAGATGTTAGCACATTGTGCTATCGTCTGTGTCCCATGTTGGAGTCCTTTAGCAGTGAGCTACCTAAGTTGTAGTCCAAACTCTAGAAACTTGATCACCTAACTTCCTAAAATATTCAGGCTTGTTAAAGGACAACAACAAATTAGTTGTTCTTTCTTTCAGTCTTAAAACCCTAAGCTCTCCTGAAACATTTTGTTAGCTTGTGGTAGATCAGGGCAGCCTATTATTCTAGACCCTCCCATGACTTGGGGTACTGAGCAGTTGATCCCCCTCTACATTTGGGTGAACTCGACATGAACATTGTAGCATCTATTTCTTTTTGTTGAGGTTCTTTCTCCCATGTCTATTTAAGTCGTGGACTTGTGTATTGTGATGCTTTATGAGCTTCACAACTTAGTCTACAACTTTTGGATACATTGTTAGAAGGAGCATGCGACAACGACACTTAGAGATGGACTTCTCAAGGGTCACTATGACTCTCACTTCCCATAAGATGGTATTGATGGCAGAGACGAGTTTCTTTAATGAAACCACTCATGTCCCTACTATTTCTCCCTCAGATCTACCTCTCGATGTGGAGATGTTGTCACTATTCCTACAGAGCACCTCCTAGCTTTAGATAAGAGGCTTTTAGATCTTATGAACCATTTGGGGAAAGATAAAAACATGACTAGGGCTGCTAGAGTTGTTAATGAAATTAGATATATGCTAGATAAGGATCAGACAGTCATAGAGTTACTTCATGGCCTTACCGACTTAATGAAACCATATTTCACTTCTTATAACCCTAGGTCAAGTATTACCCGAGGTCATGTGCTTGATGCTCATGAAAGAAATATTGGTGTCTTAATGCCTACGACATCGGTATGGATTGCTGAAACGACCCCTTATGTCAACATCTTTGCTCCTACTCTGCCTCCTACTATCAAAGCAAGCAAAATATGTATAGGGTTTATCGTCCTTCCTCTTGGGGGCAATGTTGGATTTGGTGGTGGGATTTTCAATGGAATGGGGGCTAGTGGTTATAGTATATCTGGTACTCTTGGTAGCTTCAACGATGGCTTCGGTGGTGGTCATGGCAGTAGCTATGGTGGTGGCCTGAACAGTGGCTATGGTGGTGGCTCTGGTGGGGGCTCTAGTAGTGGTTCTAGTGGCTGCTCCACTAGTCCCATTTCTCCATCTAACCCTAGTTTGAATTCCTATTATAGAATATGGGTCAAATGCAGAACCAACTAGTGAGTCTATCTGAAGCCTTTGCCCATTTGATTTTTCAACCTTTCTTCCAACATAGTCCTTTGTCAGTGGTGATTCTAAACACTCTCATCCTCCAAGGGATGGAAATTCCTAAATTTGAGAAATACAGTGGTAAAAGAGACTCTCAAACACACGTTTCATCCTTCAACACGATGTGTACAAACTTCTTTCACAGTGATGCCTTGATGGACAAAATATTTCCTCGATCTCTTAAGGACACAACACTAGAGTGGTACTGTTCCTTGCTCGAAAACTCTATATTCTCATTTGATCAGCTTGTTAATCAATTTCTCTAACAATTCCAAGCTAACATTAGGCTAAAGATGGCCTTTTCGAACCTCATCCGATGTAAGCAAGGAGAGCATAATAAGATTACTAATTTCATTGATTGATATCAAGCACTCTTTTCACAAATTTCTTACCTGCTACCTGACCCAAATGTACAAAAGGTGTTCATCGACACCCTATAGAGACCTTGGCAGGAGAAGTTCACCTTATGAGGTATCCTTCTTTCATGGATCTATGTGTGGTATTGTGGGAATACCAACATAATTTTGTTCAGTTCGAGGGATCTTCCTCACACTCCCATCCAAAAGGAAGGTCTATTGTATTGATTTTGGGAAAAGGAAAATATGTTGCGAATTTACTCTTTGCGTCTAATGACAAGGCCTTAAACACAATAGAAATTTCAAAAAGTTCTCTGAATCTTACTCTTCTATTTTCAAGAATTTACTAAAAGATAAGGTTATAACCTTAGAAGACCATCAACCTCTTAGAGAGCCTTACCCCAACTGGTATGATGGGAATGCATTCTGCCAATACCATCGCATCCATAGGTATGATATCAAATGTTGTATGTGCGTACATCATGAGATACATGATCACATCGATGATGGTACCCTTCACCTTGATGGTAAAAAGCGGAATACAAACAAGTTAGTGGCTAAGGAGAATAGTAAATTACAAATTTATATGGACCTGTTTCCTTCTCAGTCTATTAATTTGATTATTGATCCTTTAGGTGCTTCTCTTGAGGCCTTAGAATATGTAAATATGATTTTTTTTACTCATATTCCTCCCCCTCAACATGTGACTGGTTCACTAGATGTAACTTTTACATCACATGATCTACCCATTAATAAGAAAGCTTCTCCTCTAAATATTTTTTCTTGCATCAATGGAAGCATTGTGATAGGAGTCTTTGTGGATCATGTGAGTCATGTAAACATTATTATGGAGGAGACTCTTATGTTGAACTCTTTACAAAGGGAGGAATATGAAAAAAAGAAAACCATAATGCATACCCATGATGGTCTCTCTCTTTCTCCTTATGTTTTTATAACTCTTTCCATCCTAGTGGGACCTAGGGCTATGAATACTACCTTTAATGTCATTCTAGAATATGAATTTTTTAGAGTGAAGCTAGGCATCCCATGGTTAGTTTCCGTGAATAGAGTCACTTCCGTTATCATGACACTAGATATCAGTCAATGGTATCATGTGGGGGATGTTCGCTAGATCATTTTTGGCCCACCCTAGTAGGTCCACTTCCCTCAAGAACGAACCTACTTTATCAAAATTATGTTAAGTATAAAACTAGGGGCAAGATGTAGCAAAAATTGACCTACCCTATAACACGGCAATAGGCTACTGCCTCTTCCTCTCAAAAGGGGAAGGAGAATTTTGCTTGTGCTCAGAAGATTTCTTCTTCTTCCTCTGTAGTTCCACCTGCTCCTACCTCCTATGTTCTTATGGCACCTTTAGTTTCTACCCCTTTGTATCTTTTGGGGAGTCTAATGGTTCCCACTTGTAGGAAGGCCAAGCATTGGTTGTTCGACCTTCCTATCTTACTCACGGTGCCTTGACCGTCTTGTATCCTAAGGGGTGTTGAGAAAATATGTCTCAACCTTTCAATTATATACAATTTATTGTTGATAGGATGTATATATATTTATATATATATTTCCTAGTTACATCGATAGATGTATACAATGGTAGCAAAGAATAAAATTTGTGAGCATGTTAACTTTTTTAGGAAACTCCTAAAATAGCTGATATACATTAAATAATGATATATTGCAAATCTAGACCATTGATTATTGGTTTTAGATCTAATGGTGGATATTTTTCTAGTCTATCTTGCCTTAGAATGTAACCCTATTTTTTGAGGGCATTGTATTACGACTACGACAGAGATTGTGATGATTTTTGAGAGTCTGATAGCTGTCATGTTGTCTCTTGATCTCTAGTGGTGATACTCTTGTGAGACGCTTGATTTGTAAGTATATTGTAATCTTTGTGATTTCTAAATAATATATTGGGCAGCTTTTGGAGTGTGGGGCTTTTCTCCCAAAAGGTTTTTCCGCCACGTAAATCACTATGTCGTGCTATGCATGATATTTATGTTTATTTATCTTTAATTTTCTATAATTGTTAAAGATTTGTAAATTTTTACATTATTATCCTCTCAAGATTAGTGTAGGAATTTGTTCCACTAGCTTAACTTCCTTACAAGTGGTATCAAAGCTTGATCACCTTTGGTTTTAGTTGTGGGTTGTTGGGTTTTTTGAACTAATCCATATTTGAGTGGGAGCTTGTGTAGAAGACACTTTCTGATCTTGTTGCAGAAATTTTCACACGACAAGTTCATCAAGGAGAATAGAGGTGGAAATTTTTTCTAGAAATAGTTTTGAGATGTGAAAGCTAAATATGGAGAATTTATTGATAGATCAAGACTTGTGGGATGTTGGTTATGAGAATGTTTCAAGGTTTATAGATCCTGCTCAGGCTGCTTAATATGATGATATGGACTATAAATCCAAGGGTCTAATTAGATTGTTCTTGGAAGACTCTATTTTAATCAATCTCCATGAAGGGACCTTTGCACAAAAACTATGGAAGAAGCTTAGTGAGATGTATCAAGCCAAATATTTAGTGAATGAGATTTTCTTGAGGAAGAAATTGTATTCCTTGAGAATGGAAGAGGGTAGATGAATTACAAACCACCTAGAAGCATTCAATATGTTGGTGGCTCAATTGGCACTGGTTAGTGTAAAAATGAATAAGAGGAAATGTAAGATCTTGCTTTGTTCTTTGTCTAATTCATGGGATTCTCTTGTTATGGCTATTGGGAGTACTATTATATTCAAGATTGAAGATGTGGTGGAATCATTTATTTTTGAAGAGACGGGGAGGAAGGTATCCATCACTGCCAAGGAGGTCCTAAATTTTTGTGGAAGACCTAAGGAAAAAGGCAAGTAAGAATGAGACACATGAAAAATCCAAGTCCAAAGGGAGATCTAAGTCCCTTGGAAAGTCCAAAGTTATTTGTTGGAATTGCGATAAGCCTAGATATGTTCAGAAGGACTACAAAAAAGAAAAGAAGAAGAAAAAGAAGAAATTTGATTATGATTTTGAGTTTGAGAAGGAAGATGGTGACACATTCATTGCAGCTTTAGAAACTCATGTAGGTAATGATGCATGGTTAATTGTCTCAGGTGCATCTTTCCATATGACCTTTAATAGAGATTAGTTTTTTGAATATGAAGGATTTGATTGAGGCAAGGTGTAGATGGGTGATGATTCTCGTTTAGACATTGTTGGCCATGGTAAAGTTAAAATCAAGTTTTTTGATGGCAGAATAAAAAGGATCAATGGTGTGTTTCATATCCCTAGATTAGCATGAAATTTGTTATCTGTGAGAAAACTAATAGATGTGGGTGTGTAGGTAGTATTTTCTGATGTACTATGCAAGATGGTTAGAGGTGCTATGGTGATTGCTAGAGGTGTTAGATATTGCACATTGTATAAGCTAGATGGATGCACTGTTGAGTGCAATAGTGCTTTTGTGAAAATAATGTTTGTGGAAGAAGTGAAGGTTTCACCTTCAATAGATGGTCATGGATTTTGGGTACCCAAGGGTTCTCTTTCTTCTGAGACAAAGTTACTTGTAGAGAAAACTATGTTATGGCACCAAAGACTAGGATACATTGGACAAAAGGGTCTAAGGACCTTAAAAAATAAAAACCTTGTTGAAGGTATGTCTGATTGCAATCTTGAATTTAATTTTTGCGAGCATTGCATTTATGGAAAACAAAATTGTGTTAAGTTTTACTCGAGTTCTCATAAATATTGTGGTGTATTGGATCTTATTCATTCTGATGTGTTTGGTCCTATACATATTCCTTCAATTGGTAAATCCACATATTATGTTACATTAATTGATCATTATAGTAGGACATGGGTATATTTTAAAGAGAAAATTTAAATTTTTTCAATTGATTAAAAGAATTTAAAGCAATGGTTGAGTTGCAAACTGGAAAGAAAATAAAATATTTGAGAATTGATAATCGCGGTGAATTTTTTTGTAATGATTTTGATAAATTATGTAAAGATTGTGTTATTCATAGACAAAAGACAACTCTTTATTCTCCATGCGAGAAAAATCAAGTTGCAAAAAGAATGAACAAGACATTGATGGAGAAGGCTAGGAGTATGTTGAGTGGTGTTGGTCTAGAACAAATGTTTTGGGCTCAAGTTGTTGCCATTTCCTATTACTTGATTAACAAGTCTCATAAATTAGCTCTTGTTGATAAAATGCCTATAGAAGCATGGTCGGGTTGCAAGCCTTCATTAAGACATCTTAGAGCTTTTGGTTTTGAGGAATATGCACATGTGCCAAAGGAGAAGTGAACAAAGTTGGAGAATAGGGTTGTGAAAAGTATCTTCATCAGATATAGTTATGGTGTGAAAGGATACAAGCTTTGGGATCCTATTGCACAAAAGGTAATACATAGTAGAAGTCTTATTTTTATAGAAACTAAGCCTTCTTCTATTACATTGCAGCTAGAACAAAGTAAATAGGAAGATGTTATTCAATTTCCTCCTACACATAAGAAAGTTGAATTGAGGCCCATGGATAGAAAAGAAGGTGAGGAGAGCTTGTCTAGCTTTGGATCTTCAGAAGATGAGGAAGAACCTCCACCTTAGCTTGTTTGTAGGTCTACAAGGCATAAACAATCACCTGAAAGGAATTCACGTGATGATTGGAGATGTATTTTTGCTTTTAATACTAACATGGATGAAGCCAGATCTATAAAAGAGGCACTAGGTATGATTGATGCAAAATTATGGAAGATTGCTATGGATGAAGAAATGGAATCTTTGAAAAAGAATGATACATGGGATCTTGTACCATTTCTTGAAGGACAAAAACCTATTGGTTGTAAATAGGTTGACAAAAAAAAAGATTGGTTTAGATGGAGGTATTGAGAAGTACAAAGCATGGTTGGTTGCAAATGGTTACTCTCAAGTTGAGTTTGTTGATTATGGTGAGATATTTTCTCCTATTGCAAAAATGACATCCATTAGATTTTTTATTTTTATTACTATTGCTTATGAATTAAAGGTTTAAAAAATGCATGTGAAAACTACTTTCCTTCATGGTAATTTGGAGGAGAATATTTATATGACACAACCAAAGCACAGTTACATGGTGAAAGGTAAAAGTAAGTCGGTTTGCAAATTGAAGAGATCTTTGTAGACTTAAAATAGAGTCCTATGATATGACCTACCAGAAATTTGATCCATGTGTTGAGTTTGGGATTTGAGCATTCAAAATTAGATCATTGTGTTTATTATAAAGCTGATGGTGATCATTTCTTGTTTATTGTGTTATATGTTGATGATATGTTATTTATTGGAAAAGGGAAAGGTATGATTCAAAACTGAAATCTCAACTTACAACTAAATTTGAAATGAAAGATCTCGATGCAGCTAAAAACATTCTTGGGATGGAAATTAAAAGAGATAGAGTGAACAGAAAGCTATGGCTTGGCCAAAGTAAGTATGTCAACTCAATTTTATAGAGGTTTAATATGTAGGATTGTAGACCATTGTGTGTTCCTATTTCAGTTGGAATAAAGTTATCTATCAAATTGTCCTACATCTCCATCAAAGATAGAAGACATGAGAAGAGTGCTTTAAACCATAGCATAGTTGGAAGTTTGATGTATGCTATGGTTTGTACTAGACTAGAAATTTCTGAAGTAGTGGGAGTTCTTTCCAAATATATGTCTAATCTTGGTAGATTTCATTAGGATGCAGCTAAAAGAGTCTTCAGATATTTGCGGGGAACCTCAGATTATTCCTTATGTTATCATAGTAATATGACTAAAGACAATATTTCCCTTGAAATTCATGGTTATGTGGATTTAGAATGGGCAGGTGACTTTAATAGAAGAAAATCCACCAATTCTTATGTGTTTACTTTATTCAGTGGTACAATTAGTTGGATGAGTAAGCAAAAAGTTATGGTTTCTTTGTCCACTATTGAAGTAGAGTATATGGAAACTACTAATGCTTTTAAAGAAGCAATTTGGCTTAAGAGACTATGTTTAGATATTGGAATAAAATAAGGTGTTGTGACAATTTATTGTGATAGTTAGAGTGCGATATGTTTAGCCAAGAACCCGACATTTCATGCCAAGACCAAGCACATTCATGTAAAATATCATTTTGCTAGATATATGGTCAAAGATGGCAGGGTGAAGTTGGTCAAGGTAGAGACTTTGATGAATTTTGTTGATTCTTTAACGAAGCCTATCAACATAGATAATTTCAAATGGTGTTCAGAGACTATGGGCCTTTCGACCCCTAGCAATTAAAGAGATAATGTTTCCATCCTCACGTTACTCTTGCAAGATGTTCGACAAGTGGGAGATTGATTGGGAAAATGTGTCTCAACCTTGCAATTATATACAATTTATTGTTGATAGGATGTATGCATATATCTCTTAGTTACATCGATAGGTGCATACAATGGTAGAAAAGAGAAAAATGTGAGCATGTTAAATTTTTTAAGAAACTCCTAAAATGGCCAACATATGTATTAAATAATGATATATTGTAAATCAAGACTGCTCATTATTAGGTTTTAGATCTGATGGTGGATATTTTGTTTGCATTTCTTTCCCTAGAATGTAACCCTATTTTATGAGGGAATTGTATTACGGTTGTAGTAGAGATTGTGATGATTTTTGAGAGTATAATAGTAGTCATGTTGTCTCTTGATCTCTAGTGTTGATACTCCTATGAGAAGCTTGTTCTGTAAGTATATTGTAGTATTTATGATTTTTGAATAATCTATTGGGTGGCTTTTAGAGTGTAGGCCTTATTCCCAAAAGGGTTTTCCCCATGTAAATCACTGTGTCATGGTATGCATGATATTTATGTTTATTTATATTTAAGTTTCTATAGCTATTAAAGATTTGTAAAAGGTATGCGCAGGATCATCATAGAAAAAATAGGCCCTTAAGTGGCAAAAAATTCAGAAAAATCAGAGTTAGGCAACTTGATGTAAAAATTTGAATAAGTTATCTATATTATTTAAAAAATATGTAAGAATAGAATTTGTAGAAAATTGAATGTAATTTCTAAACTATACTAGGTTTATTTAATATATATATATATCTATCTATTTGGTGAAAATTTGAAACTTCAATGCTGTAGTACTTAAATTTTAGGGAAAAAATAAGAAGTAGGTGTTTGTCTGACCACCCTAACTACAATAAAATTATAATATTTTTTTATAAGATTTTAGATATAAGTAGAGGACTCATGTTTGGATGTGATGCATATTTTTTTATAATTTTTTTCTAAGTAAATAATTAATTATGAATTTTTTATTAGAATTTTTAAAAAATATAAAAAACTGGTATGTATGACCACCTTAACTTGGTCAGAACTTCATGAATTTTTTTTATTTTTTTTAATCCTAGAGTATGCGAAGCATAAAATGTGACGCATGTTTCAGATTCAAAAAATGTGATACCGTTTCAAAGCTATAAATATTTTTCAATCAGCCTATCAATTAGTACTTTATTCATAATTCAAATAGAAAATGAATAATAATTATTTATTAAATTCAAAGTAAAGCATAATTTATATTGGTGGAAAGTTGAGAATCTCCTTTAAAAACCCTTTTCGTTTCATCAACTTTGGGTAAAAAAATTTGCCATCCTACACATACCAATCATATCACCACTTTTTGGCCCATCATGATCCTGCACATACCCTAAAGTTTTGTATTATTCTCCTCTCAAAATTAGTTTAGGAAGTTGTTCCACTATCTCAACTTCCTTACAAGGGGAAGGGTCCCCATGGAGTCACCTCTACATCTTGACCACCATGGCCTCCTACTACTCCTACCCCTAGGGTAGCAAATGGGAAGAGGCCCACTGTCGAGGTGCTTGCATATGCTTCTCTGCCAATTGTGGTGTCTATTCTTGCATCTATTCCTCATGTTTTTGTCTAGGAGTCACTCCCTCCATTGACAATAGTTGTGATGGACACTTCGATGATAATAAAAGAGCCTCTTACTCCTTCTCAAGCCTTAGCCTCTAGCTCGCAGAGCCAAAGAAACTGCCTTGCACGTGAGTGTAAGCATCAGAGGAAGGATCTAGTTGCTAAGTAGGTTGCTCTATAGAAATGGAAAGGGAGCCAATAGCCCTTGTTTTGGTGTCTCCTATTGTGTCCTCCTCTTCTTCCCCTTCTTCTTTGGTTCTCATTGCCTTGATCTTGCTTTCGGCTCCCCACGTGAGTGTGGATGACCCTCACCCTAAAAGGGTGCAAGTGTTCATTTCTCCTTTAGTTGAGCCTCCCCTCTTGATGTCACTTCTAGAAATCCCACCTTTTCCAAAGTCTATCAATATGCTAAATACCTTAGTGGTTTCTGCTCCATTTTTCTCCTCTTCTTCCTCACCTTCCACATTGTTTTTGGGGTCTACTTCCCTCAATGACGTGCAAGTTGGAGGACGAACCCACTTTTAATTGGGACTAAAAGAAGGGATCACCTTCATTAAAATTTGGTTCCACTTTGGCTTGCATCGTCCTACTGATGGAGGTAGCCCCAACATCCCCTAAGTTTTCCACTACTCTTGAGTCTTTCAGTGAGGTTGGCAGTGGATCTCGGGCACCTCCTTCTTCGCTTGCTCTATTGACACATGGCACTCCCATCAAGTACAATTTCAACTTATTAGATGATGTCCTAGCTCTATCAACGATTTTTGCAAAATCAATGATTTTTACCTCATAAGAGATGAGCAAAGAAGACCTTGAGGGGCCTTCTTCCTTGGCTCTTGATGTAGGAGAGTCAGAGGGTGCTCCCCTTGCTATCCTTCCCTTGCAAGCTCATCTACCTTCCCCTTATAATGATCTAGATTGGGAGAACAATGACCTCTTGGTTCATGAGGACTAGGAGGGAATCTCTTCTTTATTTGTAGATTAGAATTATGTGTGTGTCTGTGTGTTGTGTTTCCCCCATGCTTGTTTTATGTGTTCTTAGAGGACCCTTGTCACCCTTGTAGGTGCTTGGATACAAGAGTGTTTTGTGTTGTAAACTTCTTCTATTTGTTGCATCATTCTTCTCTTTGTTGTGCCTTTATTTTTGACAATTGGGGATGATGCAAATTGTTGGGGGCATTTAGGCTTCCCTTCCATGTTGACCCAATTTTTTATTTTTATTTTTCTTCACGTACCCTTCTTCATGGTCTAATATAGTAAGGGATTGATGAAAATTCATATATATATCTATCTATATCTATGAGAAGTTCTAACCCCGAAATATCAAATCCCCTTGGCTCTTATTTTCTTCATCTTTTCTTATGTTTTCTTTTCATCTTTCTCTTTCTTTTCTTGTTTTGTGACGTTCTGGTGCCTATGTGTTTCCCTCGCATGTGCAACAACTTTTCCACAATTACATATTGTCATGTATCCTGGGCCACAACATCACTTTATTATCTCTCCTTGGGATTTCACGTGCCTTTGTCTTCAACATGCACCATCCTAAGGAGGGGCTATCATACTGCTTCAATTTTCAAAAGGTGTATTAGGTAGCCAACGAATCCTCATTGAAATCCATTATTTTTCAAAATTGCATTATTTAACAAGGACTCCTAGCAGAATTTTTCTTTCATCATGGATTCGTAAAGAAAGAATCTTAAAAAATTTCCTTTGAGAGGGGAGTACTTTTTCTAATAAAGAAGTTTAAAAACTTTCCCTTGTGAGGTCCTATTCTTTCTATCAAATTCCTTGATGAAAGAGATCTTTTGAAAAGATTCCTTGATGTAAGAATTGTTTGCAAAAAATGTTATTTCCTCTCAAATAGTGCATCCCTTGAATGGACCCCTTTGAAAGCTTCTCTTTCAATTGTTAACTGTTTTCATGACTCTTTGTCTGCTTGTATGGGTTTTTGCTATGTACTGTGTTTTGTCTATAGATTAACATGTTGCTTTGATGGAGTAAGCACCTATGAAGCTCTTTATCAAATAAATCTTCGAGGACTGAGCACCTAGATCTTTTCTTGTAGGACCAAGAACTTGTAAGGGCCTATCAAACTCTTTGGAGCCTTTCACATCTGGTTTCCCTCAAGACCAAGCACCTGGGGTGCCTCCTCTATAGGATCGAGCATCTATAAATCCATGTGTTCACATTCCATATGTCTGAGGCCTCGCGGTGCACTTGTTCAACTCTCCTCAGGACCAAGTACCTGTGGAGCCATCTCCTCTTCCTGTGCATTAGAGTGTGTCAGATTGTGGTATTTTTCCTCAATGGTTCAATATACATTTCCTAGATTTCACTCTACTTTACCATGCATTTGTTGACACTTATGTGTGCTAAAGTGGGGGAAAAATATAATGGCGTGAATTTGCACCCCTTGAAAATTTTACATTTATGTACCTTCCACCTTAGAAAATCAAGTTTGATAATGCAATTCCACATCCTTCATTCACTTGACATCCACTTAGCAGCTGTATTTTGTGTTGATGGAGGATATTCTATTGGGTAAGATAGCATCACTCACATATGTCTATGCAACACACTACCATCATGACAAGATTCCTACCTCTAGAATCCATAGATGCATTACAATTCTCCATTGGTGATGAAGAGTAAGATCTCTACTCCCTTGAATGACCTTGAACGACTCCTTTACCTCCAATTTCATCTTCAAATGACTATCTCCTTCTTTTCTTGGACTCTCTCTTAATCTCATTCATTCTTGCCAACTATCTACAAACTTCATTCACAAAAATCTCACCTCCATTGAAGCTACAAATTGGTGATTTTTAGACTCACTCTCTTCGTTGTTGCAACAATGTCAATCTTTGCAAGCTTATGATCTCACTCCTTCTCCCATTTTCCTTGAATGCACATGGTTGAAGGAGATATCACTCTATTTTCCCTCTTTCTTTCATTATTGTATTTTTTTGTAGTACATTGTTATTTAGCATAGTGCTTATGACTTTCACTTCAATATCTTTCTTTGTCGTATTTCTCCTATCATTGCTATATTGGCTATCCATGGAGGTGGAAAAACTAAAGCGAGGGATTGATTGTGGAGTCCTCTATACACAACTCCAAATTTTTTTTTCTTATGTATTTAGGTTTCTCATCATGTAAAGACCTTGAAAATATCAACTTGTGGGTAGGAAGGTACACTTTCATCACCCTCTTTTGTCAATTCATAGATTAGATCAAGTTAAAGTGTTCTTGTTATTTAGTTGTTTAGTTCTTTTCTATTTTTGTTATTGCATTAAACCATATATGTTAGGTTGTTAGTAGGTTTCCTTAGCTTTTAGATTGTGCTTTATGCTTTCTATATGTATAGATGCTAGTGCCCCACTGAGACACCAGTGCACTATGTTGTCGCTTGTGTCCCGTACCAGTGTCCTCTAGTAGTGAGTTGCCTAAGTTGTAGTCCAGACTCTAGAAACTTGCTCACTTAACTTCCTAAAACATTTAGGATTGTTAAAGGACAACAACAAACTAGTTATTCTTCCTTTCAACTTCAAAACCCTAAACTCTCCTGAAACATTCTGTTAGCTTGAGGTAGATCAGGGCAACCTATTGTTCTAGACCCTCCTGTGACGTAGGGTCCTGAGCAGTTGGTCCCCCTCCTCTATAGGTTAATAGAATTAAATTTTGGGTACACACAAAAGTATTCCTATTTTATCACTAAAATATAAAATATTTTCTAGTCTATACGATGCAATACAAAGGAAGAAAAAAAATCTATCACAATCTCTTTAAAAAAACTCCACCAAATCTTTCATGTCCTTTCAACTAGGACTCAAACCTTCTTCAAAAATCTTGTTTTCAAGGTACCAAACTGAGATAAAGGCACAAAAATTCTTGTTTAATCTTCAAGAAACCTTAAGCAACATTGGAATAACTAACCACTACACAATTCCCAACCTTAACACTTCAAATGTGAAAATTCTCAAGCACAAAATCACAATCTTAAGCAATTTTTTCCTATGCACAAAGTAGGTGCTTATTGGTTCTCATACTTACACCACTTCCAAAACTTCCCTAATTGGTTGAACATGTTTAATTTGGTCTAAAAATACTAATAGATCCAATTCCCAAGGTTGTTTCATGGGTTTTCACCAAATCCCATCTTGTAACCCTCTTGATTGCTCTTCCAAGCATTGAAACAGTGCTAGGGAATCCCCTAATGAGCCCATATCTTCAACACTTACACTTTAAAGCTCAATAATCTTGAAGAACACAATATAATTGACTTAAAAACTAATTTTCAGAGGATTCCAATAAATATAAATGGAGTTATGAATTTTTGAGAGCTTGTTGCCCTATCAAAATCTGAACTTGACTATTTCTACCAAAATGAGCATAAATTTCTTAATATTCAATGAAATTACCTCAAACCAACGCCAAAAGAAAGATAAATCACTCCTCTATCCAACCATATAATATTTAGTTCATTTGGAGGTCGTACCTTCACGTACAATTCGCTGCAACATGACTATTACAAAGAAATCTGGAAATTGCAGCCACAAAAACCTTCATAACTTTCATACTACTTCATTAAAATGAATGAAATCAAAACCAAAAAAATGTAGGCTATTAAGAATATAAAATCTACTAACTTTCCATTGAGTATTTAGGTGTAAGAAGTCAAAAAAATATCTGCAACTTATAATTTCTCAGGAAAACATAGAAATTCAATTAGAAACAAAGGTTTTCTCATTGATATTCATTTTTTTACAATCCTCCTCACTTGCCTCGAATCCAAAGAGGATTATTTATGCATTCAAAATAATAACCAAATCCAACCAATTGACCAAAACTAACTTAATACCTACCATGACTCTTGGTCTTCCATATTTTGCATATTTTGCAACTTGACCCCTTTTAGGACTGCAAATTACATTAAAGATGGTATTGCATGACATTAAACATGCATTTTACATGATATTGACCCTTCATATCCTTTTACAAGCAATTTTACAACTCTTAGAACAATTTTGCACCTTTTTTTGCAAATATGACAAAATTTGATAAATTGAGACCACATGACTGCACCACATATGCAAACACTTATCAAATAACTTAAACACCTTAAAATGGTCTTGAGAGACCTTACTGAATGATCCCTAATCCTTCCTACAAAATTTATTTACAAATAGGCCTCATGGAGGCTGGAAAGCAATAAGGTGCTCCTGCACCATTCTCCTCTTGAAGAAAAAACTCAAGTCCCTTGAGGTTACAAAGTGTAAAAGACCTGCAAAAGGAAAAGTATCCTCACCATCACCTACAATCACAAAAAATTGTGAGGGGTTTAAATCTGGTTCCTTGAAATGTATCTTCATCTTTAATTTTGGTTTATCTTTCATCACATGTGTCATCACAATAAGAAAATTTTGTACACCACCCTTCTTCTTTGCACTAGTTACTTGCTCAAACTCTTTCACCTTTTTTGTAACTCCTCCTCAAACTTTTCGTTGTTGTCTTCCATCCATAATGTTTCTACCCTTGTTGTCTGATCATGCTCATGAATTTCAAAAACTGAAAATTCATTATTCTCCTCTGAAAATAGTGAAAAGAATACCATATCTTCATATCTTGTAACTTAGAAAACCTGATTTTGCAAACTGATTTCATGTTTTACCTCATTATTTGTTACCAAATCCATAACATTTTCTTCCAAACTTTGATTTTCCTTCACATCTTCAAAGAATTCAATGGCTAAAATTTGCAAGTGTGATTCTTCTTCCACTATAATGCTCTCTTCCTTATCAACTATCACTCCTGCAACTTGTTTGCTTTGCTCTTTATTTGCCTGCAACAAAGTCTTCATCTTTTTAGCTTGCCTTCTCTCTTGTCTTCTCTTCATCCTAATCTTCTCAATAGGCCATGTGACTCCTTTCTTGATCTTCAAGTGCCAACTTGTGAATTTTTTGAGCAACTGTTCTATCCTTTCCATGTTCCTTTGCATCACTTGCTTCAACTCTTTGATTTCTTGATTAATCTCCTTTTGCCTCCTCTCTTCCTCTTTTCTCTTCCTCTCTTTTTCCTCTTGATTCTTCTTCTTTTTCCTCTCTTCTTCTACTTACAAACATCTTATCACTTACATCTTTTAGCTGGTCTCTAAGCAAGGCTCTCCTTGCTTCAACTCAACTTTTCTTTGCCTTCTCTTGACAACAACCAGGTTCTTCCTAACCTGCATACAACCAAAAAACCAAAACCACAAACCAACACTAGACTAGACCCTTTGTTGAGCTCAGATACCAATTTGATGCAATACAATGGAAGAAAAACAATCTATCACAATCTCTTTAACAAAACTTCAACAATTCGTTCATGTCCTTTCAACTAGGACTCTTGAACCTTCTTCACAAGTCTTGTTTTCAAGGTACCAAACTGAGATAAAGGAACAAATTTTTTTTTTTCATCTTCAAGACACCTCAAGCAACATTGAAATAACTAACCACTACACAATTCCCAACCTTAACACTTCAAATGTGAAAATTCTCAAGCACAAAATCACAGTCTTAAGCAATTTTTTCGTATGCACAAAGTAGGTGCTTATTGGTTCTCATACCTCCACTACTTCCCAAAATTCCTTAATGGATCCAAAAAAATGAATTTTTTCTTCCAATACTAATAGATCCAATTCCCAAGGTTGTTTCATGGGTTTTCATCAAATCCCATCTTGTAACCCTCTTGATTGCTCTTCCAAGCATTGTAACAGTGCTAGGGAATCACCTAATGAGCCCAAATCTTCAACACTTACACCTGTAACCTCAATAATATTGAAGAACACAATATAATTGACTTACAAACCAATTTTTAGAGGATTCCAATTAATATAAATGGAGTTATGAATTTTTGAGAGCTTGTTGCCCTGTCAAAATCTGAACTTGACTATTTCTACCAAAATGAGAATAACTTTCTTAATATTCAATGAAATTACCTAAAAAAAATTCCAAAAGAAAGCTAACTCATTCCTATATCCAACCATATAATATTTAGTTCATTTGGATGTCATAACCCGCACATACAATTCGCTACAACACGACTGTTACAGAGAAATCTAGAAATTGCAGCCACAAAAACCTTCATAACTTTCATTCTACTTCATGAAAGTGAATGAAATAAAAATAAAAATAAAAATCTTAGGAATATCAAATACACTAACTTCCAATTGAGTATTTAGGTGTAATAATCCATACAAATATATACAACTCATTTTTTTAGGAAAACACAAAAATTCAATTAAAAACAGAGGTTTTCTCATTGATATTCATTGTTTTACATTCCTCCTCACTTTCCTCAAAGCCAAAGAGGCTTATTTATTCCTTCACAATCATAAACAACTACAACCAATCGACCAAAACTAACTTAATACCTACCATGACTCTTGGTCTTCTAATTTTACCTTTTTGCCATTTTGACAACATTGCATATTTTGCAACTTGACTCCTTTTAGGACTCAAAATTACATTAAATATGGTCTTTCATGACCTTACACATGCATTTAACTTTACATTGACCCTTAATATCCTTTTACAAGCAATTTTGCAACTCTTAGCATAATTTTGCACTTCTTTTTTTTCAAATATGACAAAATTTGATAAATTGAGACTACATGACTACACCACCTATGCAAACACCTATCAAATGACTTAAACACCTTAAAATTGTCTTGAGAGACCTTATTTAATGACCCCTAAGCCTTGCTACAAAGTTTATTTAAAAATAGGCCTCATAGAGGCTTAAAAGCAACAAGGTGCTACTGCACCACTGTACTTGTAATTCCCTAACCAAATCAAAAGGAAAAACTTTATCAAACAACACTTTTTTTGAAAATAATGACCATGAAACTAGAGATATGATATCAACATGTCACACTTGCACAACGACCTGCACACAAGTTTGATATGAAACAAAATGACACAATGACAACAACAACTAGATGACCTCACCATTACATTAGAATGGTGGAAACAACAGAATAATAGCTGCTCATGGGATAAATTCACCATGATGAACATATGAGAGAGAGAGAGAGAGAGAGAAAAAATCTACATGATGATCCATTACAACCCACTATTGCATTCTCTCAAAGCATAAATTCAAGATAGGATCATGGAATCATCAACCTCTAATCCACATATAGACTCACTTAACAAATATAAACAAGGGAAAAACTTCACCAACGATTTCTTAACTAGGAGGAAAAAAAAATTCCACTAATTGGAATGAAAATTGGTCACTATCAGACAACCACACACTTCCCAAGACATCTCATCACAGTGTGATATCACACAAGCTAAAGGATACTACAACACAATACCTCATGAACTATATCTCTCCCTCTCCCTCTCTCCCTCTATTCCTCTCCCTATCCCTTTAGATCTCTATATCTCTCTTTATCCCTCTCTAGATATCTTCTCTCTCTTTATCCCTTTCTCCATTTCTCCCTCTATATCTCTATCTCCCTCTATATATCTCTTGAATCTACCTCTATCTAACCATCTATCTTTTCTAATTTTTCCCTTTATCTATCTACCTGAAATGTGGAAAATTGTTGGCTTCCCTTCTAGGGTTTTGGACCTAAAAGGGAAATTTTCACTAAATTTCACTTGAGAACAAACCCTTGAGATTTCAATGCAAAAGATAAAGAAATCTTAGAAGAGGGTTGTTCTAAGGGATGAATATGATATAATAAGGAGTTCACCACCAAGTTTATACTTGGAAAAGATAATGAAATGCAAGATGCAACATTAAACCCTAATTGAATGAAATGTGTTATGAAATGACCTAGAAAAGTGAATGAAATGAAATAGAAAATTGAAGATAAGAAGGTGTGCACTTGGGAAACTGGAGATGGTTGAATGGAGGTCTCAATCACTGAAAAATCTACTTTTACTGTTGACTAGGAATCATTCAACAAGATGGGAGAATCAATACAATTTTTGGGAAACTATGTAGGAATAGGTTTCAGGAAAAAGGGTATCCAAATCTACGAAGTCCTAAAAATTGACTGAAACTGGGACTCATTCACTAGAAGTGGCGAACTAGTCTAGTTGGGATTTTCTACAACTTAAAAAGTTGTTCCTACTCTTCTCTATCTACTCTTTCCTTTTTTATTAGTTTCTAGATTTGAATCCCCGAATTGCAACCTATAGGTCTTCTCCAAGGTTCTCCAAGACTTGATGACAACTTTGACAACTTTGAATTCTTGAAAAAATTTCTCCAATCTCACTCCTTAGAAAATCTACAACCTAGAATTGCAAATCACATACAAAGGAGATGGAATTTTTTTTTTGGGGTTAGTGGATAGGGGTTTTCCTTGGTCAAACCCTATTTTGGAAATCAATCCTTGAAATGAAATCAAATAAGAATGGAGAATTATGAATGAAAAAATAGCAATGTTGCAACTCACCAAACCCTAGTAATAGGGTGTTGTAAATATTCTTGTAATGGCTATATTAATGGATGTAGACATTGATTCTTTCTTGATGTTGATCTTGAATGAAACACTTGATTGAATCACAAAATCCTACACCACAATTGTTAGTTCTAAAATCACATGATGCATGAAATATTTGACATGATGATTGATGCTTGAATGATGCTCTAGAATGATTGAAAATATACTCTTGAAGACACTTGAATTCTCTTTAATACTCTTATGAACACTTGATTGCTTATTAGATTGCTAGGTGAAAATATGAGAGAAAGAACTTTGTATTTATACTCAATTATGCAAGAATTCCTGAAATTACAACACTACAAGCTGACATCAGATCTAGGAGAATCAAATCTTTCTAGAAATTTAAATTAATTTTAATTTTGGGCCACACGAGACTCATTTTCGCAAGATGGTGAATGAGTCCCATCTTATATAATGTATGGAACCAAAAATAAAAAGTGCTTAGAAAGGTGTAAAAATAGGTTCGAGACCCAAAAATATTGGTGAGACCCATTCACACAAGGTGGTGAATGAGTCCTAGACCACTAAGTCTGGTCCATACAAGCCAGAAACACCTAAATTGTAATTGTATACTGATTGGTGTCGAGATTATCCTTGAAAGGATGTAATAAATGAGGCTTGTGGATGTAAAATAGGGCCAATTAAAGCCTAATAAATCCCAATTATTAATGATAAGCCTAGAGGAGTGTGAAAATATGTTACAACACTTTAGAAAAATTTAAACAAAGCAAGGTTAATGTTTATTTTAATTAAAAATGGGTTTATTATGTTTAGTCAATTAATAAAACCTTAGAAAAGTGTGAAAGTGTGTTACAACACTTCTCAACATTTTAGCAAGGTAAAATTTAAATCCATTAGTTCACAAGGGCCCAAGACCTAATGTCAATGTGTCAACCACATTACAACACTAAATCAAGGAAAAATTAAACTCAATTTCATAAGGAGGGCCCAAACGAGTTAGAAAATGTCCTTGACAAAATTTTTTGACACTACATTTTCCCCCCACTTTAGTGAGAGGATGAACTTGCTTCAAACTCACATTAAAGTAGACAACACGAGGGGTCAAAATGCACAATTTCCAATAAAATGGGATGACAACATTCAAGAGGGGTGATCAAGCCCCCAGGATCAAGATCCCATGACAAACCAACATAGTCACAAAAGAACACACATGAGAATGATAAAGAGCAACAATGAAGCTCAAGCATGCACTGCCAAAGACAAAAAAAAAAGGTAAAAAGTATTTAAAGATAAAAGAGAGTTGGATCAAGATTCAACCATTTTTGCATCACGATGTAGATCGAATCTAGGCTATTTTTCTAAATAAAATGCATACTCAATCTGAGGCGATGAAACTTCAGGTTGTCCACTGGGTGAGAAGTCCAAAAATGTGAGAAACATACACTCATGGATGGTATGCACTCTCACACACACACACAAGTTGCTATGGGGAAAGTCAAGCCTCGGTTGGGCTTCCCACTCAAACCATACCAAAGTTATACCTTCGGATAACTTTAATAAGGTAACACACAAAAATGATTTTCAAAGTTCATGAGACAAGCAAGACTTTGTATGCTTGGAGCTCATGAACAAACAAGATGGCTCCACAGGCATGTAAGCTATATTATTCAGGGTGGCCATATAAATGCAAATGCAACAATGAGGGATGTTTAAAGGAGTCTTGCTTAGTTAATGCAAGGTCTTTAACTTCGGGAACATTGTGCACTTAATGTCTCCAAGAGAGGACCAATCAAAGAATAGAAAATTCACAACTTAGGGGATGCAGTGTTTCACATCAAGCCACTAATAGGAATGTAATATGCTAAGATAGATCACGCTCATGAGATACATCACACCCAATTTCATCCACAAAGTGAAAAAACATTGTATGAAGTAAGAAAACTGTACCATGAACCATGAAAAAAAGAGAAATACAAAAGAATAATCCCAATGTATGCCCCCATTTTAAAGAAATTGCTAAACACTGTGCTCTGATAAATTACTTTAAAGTAGCAAATGATAAATGATAAGAATAAAGAAGAAATGAGAGCCAACTTGGAAAGCCCTATTCCAATTCATATGTTTCCAAGTAAAGCTACATCATGTAAGAGAAAAAGGAAAAGAGAGGGGTTGCCCCCAAAATGAAAACACCAAACACATAAGGGATCTATGGATCTTTGGGGTTAGTATATTCTTACTGCAATGTTTTTTAAGAGAGCTCAAAACTACCATCATTCCCAAAATACACATAGAATTGGAATAATGACAAAAAGAGAGGGAAAACAAAGAAAAACCTTTCAGGTCAACATGGAAGAAAAATAGGGTGTCTCAATGCCTTGCGTCATCCCCAAAAGGAAAAAAAATGACAAATGAAAAGAGAAAATGAAAAGCAAAAAGTAAAAAAAATTATGACATGGAGAAGAATGAAGGTACAAATAGAGGAATGTCACAAAGGAGAGGGAGAGCATCAAATGGAACATGACGAGGGATCATATTACGCACATGTAATCACACAAAAGAAAATGAAAAAGAAATAAATAATGAAAAAGAAATAAATAATGCAAAAGACTAGTAAGGAACATGCGAGTCAACCTATGAGCAGGTCATCTACCTCCCAGTCATGTTCATTGTATATTGAAGGAAGGAAACTAGCCAAAGGGACAAGAGCAAGTGTCCAACTAGGGGTAGCACTAAGTTCAACACTCTTTGTAGGAGATTTGTCTTCTAAGCTCATGGAAAAGGAAAACAATGTATTCAATATATTCAATTCACATTGGGTTCACCAAAATGAAAGGTGGAAAACTATTGGCTTCCCTTCTAGAGTTTTGGACCTAAAAGGGAAATTTTCACTAATTTTCACTCAAGAACAAACCCTTGAGATTTCAATGGAAAAGAGAAATAAATCTTACAAGTGGGCTATTCTAGGGGCTGATTATGATCTAATAAGGGGTTCACCACCAATTTTAGACTTGGAAAAGATAATGAAATGCAAGATACAACACTAAACCCCAATTCAGCATCACATTCTAGATTTTCATCTCCATTTTCATTTACATTTTCATCTTCATTTTTAGCAACAAAATAGTTTTCATTTTCATTTTCATTTTCATCAAAAGTACAGGTTTTGTTTTCATTTTCAAGAAAATGATCATTCTAATTTTCATTTGCAAGAAAAGATTTTTCTTTTTCGTTTTCAACAAATTTTATAAAAGTTTCATCTCTCTGAATATCATCAATGTCAACATCATTAAGTCCAACATCTTGTAAAACTTCTACATACAAATTTACAATTTCACTAACATGTGGATTTGAAGACGTACCTGGATTTGTGCATATTGAAACATTCTCTATAGCATTCAAAGAGGGGTTTGAAGACATAGTAGGACTTGTTTGTATAATCATATTCTTCTCAAAATTGACTCCTTGAAAATTAGCTTCATCTACAACCATGGTATCCTCAATGTTTTCATCTTCAATAGTTGTGGAACTGGTTGCTCCCCCATCATTCATTAATTTCATTCTCATTCTTCTTCCTCTTTGTATTTGTCTCTCATTCTCTCTATTTTCTTCAACTTCTTAAGGAGTCAATGTCTTCCTTCTCTTATTACGAGCTTTATCTCCCATGGTTATAAAATTCTCAAGCACAAATGAATGTTAATAGTGAAATTCTTCAAAATATTCAATCCAAATTGGAAGTTGAATACCTATTAGGACAAAATTCTTCCTCTTGTGTTCCTCAAAACAAGTAGAAAGCTAACACAATTCCACTTTAAAAATTATTTTCTTCATGCCTCCTTTGAAAAATTCAATCCATATTGCAAGTTGAAGACCTTTTGTTTCTCCAAACAAGCACAAAAATAACATAATTCCACTTCAAAAATGGTGTAGATGATGCCTCGTTTGAAAAAATCAACTAAAAATCAAGTTCACAACCTGTAAATACAATAGCTCATGAAAAATAGTTTAATTTAGTGCTCTCAGCCGTACATGTGAAGTTGCAGCCTTCACAGTATTTTTTGGCAGTAAATTTAAATAAAAGAAAAGAGATCTCGTTTATAAAAACCAGGATCCCATTCTATAATCAGGATCCCATTCCCCGATATTCAATGTGGGGACCATTGGAAGGGAAACGAGATCCCATTTCCCAATATTCAATGTGGGGACCATTGGAAGGGAAACGGGATCCCATTTCCCTTCCAACAGTTTAATATTATAAACTAAAAAACGGGATCCTGATTATAAAATGGGATCCTGCTTTTAATAAACGAGATCCTATTTTATAAAGTGCTGATGGGTGATGCCATAAATCTTCACATTCGAGGGCACCTATAGGCTAAAGCTGTGAAATTTGAAGAGATGAATTGCAAACTAGAGTCTCATCAAATTTTTGTCTGTAGATTCTAAAATATTTTTTTCAAAATTTTTGGAATCCAAATTGCACTTCTTTTCCATCTCCCACAAAATAGATTTTTTGAGAGAGAAAACAACATTTTTAAAAGTGGCCTACTTTAGTATAGCATAACTTTTTTTTCCTTAGAGGATAAAATTCTAATTCTTTCAAATTTAGATTTGTAACTCTCTGATATCTAGTGCTTCCACTTGGTTAAGATAGCTTTTATTGAATGATATTTTTCCTTAATCAAGTTTCAAAGTCAAATTAAAATTACAATTCAAACATAAGCTGTATTTATTATAACTAGCAGTAACTTTTTTGTATATGTCAAAATTTTTTATTTTATTTTTGTTGGATCAAAGGACTTCAATATCTGGTGCACTCATATTTTTCATTTTTTTTTATAATCTACAATTTTTTCACATGTGAAGAACAAAAACATTCATTTTCGATGAAAAACCTATGTTTAATAAAACTAAAAAAAAAAATACACAACAAAACCAAAACATATTAAAATTATATTCATTGGATGGCTTGTTCTGAGGAATACCATAATCATTTGAAATAAATTTTAAATGAATTCATTTGATCCCCAAATGTAAATCAAAAGTGGTTTTTTATTGGAACTTTGATAGGTGTAAAGGAGGCTCCATTATAGGTATGGTTTAAAACTAGCAGGGTTCTATCCAAGGGGGTTTGATCTAAGGTGGTTTGATTAAATCCTCTTCAATTGGAATCCTGTAAATAAAACTTTTTTAAGGCTTAAATCATTATATTTTCTAAAAATATGTGATTTGACTAAAATTAAGTTCCTCTGAGGGAATTGTAAGCCAACTTATTATATTGACACCTGATCTCATTTTTTAAAATTTGAATTTTTATTTGCTTTGTTGTCGGGTTTTTGCCTAGGATTTTGGTTCGGGAAAAACATTGGAAATCCGAACCTAGGCCTTCAACCTGGTTTGACTTGCAAGTTAAAGGTCCTAACAATGTCAACGAAAAATACCGACTTTGAACATATGGCTGACGACTTTTTTTGCAGAATTTTTTGACGAAATTAAAACCCATTTTAGATGAGACAATGCAAATTCTAAATATGTAATTTGTTTTACAATTGGATTATTTTTTCTATTTTTCAATTAATTTCTAATAAAATTGGTCCATAAACTTTAAATATCAAGGTTTTTTACTATTTTAATAACTTTTTGGTCAACATAACATTTTGACAAATGATTACCACGAGAACAAACTTCAAAAATTCTTTTCAATTAAAAAAAAACAAAAAAGATAAGTTTAGGTCATCTTATGCATGTGCGTACACGACGATTTTTCAAAATGACAAATCTGCCTAATAAAAATTTAACAAAAAAAATATTCAATAAAAAATTACAAAAAAATATCAAGAACAAGCTTCAGTGAGTCACAAATATTTTCCCAAAAGGATTTAGAAAAATATGATAATTTAAGTCAAAATATGGATGTCCTACACGTGCATGGTATGGTAAAAAAGTGACTTTTAAATAGTGGTTTTTAGAAAAGCCTATTGAAACTCAATTTGTACAATCTGGGTATTGAAATAAATTACATATTTGGAAACTAGACTCCGAGTACTACATTTTATGATTAGTGACTTTTTAAAGATTTCATCTCTAAGTGCTTCAAATTTTAAGGTCAAATGTGTCAAATTCTGAAAATCAGAAAAACACTTCCACTTTTTGGCCAAAAAGTGGACTCAACTTCTTGCACACACCCGCTTCATACCTTCTAAAAATTTTCTTCCATCAACATAACATATTCTAGCTCTACTGCATACCTTTTCTTTAGTCTCCTTTAGGGGTTTCAACTTATGGCAAACCCCATCCTTCATTAGGGAATAAGTGTTTGCATGGCCATCATGTATAACTCGCCTGTCCAACTGCCACGACCTCCCCAACAACATGTGACATGCATCCATGGGGATGATATCACAAAGTACCTTATCATGGAAGCTCCCAATCTTGAACTTCACTAGGCATTGCTCATCGACTAGAAATTTTTGGTCTTTCTACAACCAGACAATTCGATGTGGGTGTGGATGCCTTTCCCTCTTTAGGTTCAACTTTGTAACCATCTCCTTTAACACTAGATTATCGATACTCCCACTGTCAATAATGACATCACACCATTTTCCTTCACACTTGCATGTTGTTTGGAATAGATTCTTCCTTTGTTCTGGCTCCTTCTCTTCAGTCACCAGGGCTCTTCTAATCACTAGGGCTTCTCCCCTTTCAGCATCATCTGAATGTTCAGATTGGGCCTCCTCATTTGCATGCACAACCCTTCCACAACCTTCTGGCCTTTTGTCTACCCTTTCTTGGTGTTGTGGAGATTCATAGGCTCAATGCCCTTCTTCACCACACTAGAAACACGTTCCTCTAAAACCACCTCTTTCAGATCCTTTTCCAAATCTCCCTCATCATCTACCTCTTTGATCACCACTGTTTTGATCATGAGGGCAGTAGAAGTTATCATTCTTCTGGCTTCAACTAGTACCCACATCTTCATTTTTCTTCTCATCATCATTTCGGCTTTCTGAAGGTCTTCCACTGCCCCTTCCGCTTTGACCTCCTCATCCTTTTTGCTTGTTGTCAAATCTTTTGTTTAACTTCTCTTCCACTTTCAGAGCAAACTAGTACGCATCCTCAATGATGGTCAATCTGATCAGGCTTAGTTCCTCTTAAATACTCAGCCGCAACCAATTAAGAAAACGAACTACCTTCTCCTTGTTGGCCTCTGCATGGCTCATTATGATGATCATCTTGTGAAAATATTTTGTGTATTCTTTCATAGATTTTCTTCCTTGCTTCAACCCTTGCAATTTCCTCAACAGATCTAACTCGTAGTCCACTGGTATGAATTTCTTCTTTAGCTTCTCCACCATGCGTGATCCCATCTAATGATCTTGCATTTTCCTCTTTGATTCCGCTCCAACTGGACCTCTTTCCACCAAATACTGGGGTGGCCCTTTAGCTCTATTTTTGAAAACTTAACCCATTCTTGGTCCTCTATTTTGTCATACTCAAAATATTCTTCCAACTCGTTAATCCAATCGATCAACTCTTTTGGGTTCAAAATTTTGGAATAATTGAGGACTTCTGCTCTGGGTCTTTTCCTGATATTTGAAGTGTCCCTTATCAACCGCATTTGGTCTTGATCAATTGCTTCTTCTTCCTCTTCTACATCTAAATATTCCTCCTCTTCTTCATCCTCACTTTCTTCTCTCCTTCTCAGGTTTAACTCATTTGCTCTTACAACACATCAATTTGTCTTTGGAGGGATATAAAACCCTTAGCCGCTAATGGATCTCTCCCACCAGCATTTATGCCACCTTTGCCACCGCACCTACTAGGTACCACTCTTGGAGGCACCTTGGATATCTCGAACCCACAACCACGGTCCTAGTGTGAATTGCCTCACGATCGACGATCTGTCGACACACTCAAGAAAACCCACTCTGATACCACCTAATGAGGGTGAAACTCGAGACACAAAAAATAACTCACAAAACAAGAGAATAATTTTATTATTCAGAAAATAGAACTTCTTATATGCGAGGATCTCAAATCCTCAAGTTCTACAACATATGCAAGTTATAGAAAATTACAGAATAACCCTTTCACAATGTACGAACTTGTCCCCCGACAAAGCTACACAAAAATCAGAAACCTGCCCATTAATAGAGCTTTTTTGAGTTTCGAGCCAAAAAAAAATTCAAATTTGAGTTTTGGCAGATTGGCGCTGAAAGTACAACTTGAAATTCAAATTTTAAAAGAACATTCAAAAATTAGTATCCTCTAGAAAGTGCGCCAACTTCCGGGAGCACTAACTTTTGATCCGGGACTCCTTTTTCAAACCGTTTGAACCGTTGGAAAGGTCTCAAAGAGTCAGGAACGTGCTTGAAATATACTATGCTGATTTTGGCAAGTTTCAGGGCCATTTCAGGACCGTTCAGTGCCTAAAATCTGACCTAGAAGGTTTTCAGCTTCAATTCTTGGAGACTAAAACTTGAATATCTTCCAACCTGGGAATAGAAAAGAAAAATTTTAAGTTGGGAGTTAAATTATGACAAAAAGGGTATCAAAAAATGCAAAGACATCTAAGAAACTACCAACATAAAATGAAACTCTTTTTTTGGGTGATGCAGGATTGCCCTTACACCACTAGATGCTCCTACATTAGTATATTTATTAAAGAATGAATGATAAAATAAATAATTTTATCACAAAATATGGTTGTAATCACCAAGATAGACATGTGTGCAAATGTGCTACATAATGTCTATGAAACAATGCTAAAAGAGAGATATGAAGCATAAACAATCTAGTAGAAGACAAGCTTTGCAAGATAGAATCTTGAATTAAATTTATTAATCATCTTCCCAAAAAGTGGTCAAGTGTGTAAAATATTATCTTGTTATCCACAAACGAATGGCTTTGGAACAAGTGTTTCTAGGAATGTTGTTGTAGTAGATCATTCAATTTCTTCAAGTGTTTCATTAGCTCATCCTGCAAGTCATCCACATTTTGCTAAAAAAGGCTTGGAACCAAAAACCTTGAAACAAATATAATTGAAGATTATGAAAGCCATTTGATTATAAGCTTTAAAAACATATGAAAGGATTTTGAAATTGTAATTACAAAAATTGCATGCTTTTCAATTTTATTATTATTACCATTTTGTCATTTTAGCATCTTTCTTATTTTGTGCGTTGGTTTTGTTTTCCCCTTCTAAGTTATCCCATCTATCTTTAATCCCTCTTATCTTGTTGATCTTCTCTAATTTATTAATTTTCTTCAATCATTTATTTATTTTCTTTTCAATCAATCTCTTCCCCTTCTCTATGTCTTCCTTATCCTCGTTTTAACTTTATTTTTAAAAACATATGAAAGGAATTTGAAATTGTAATTATGAAAATTGCATGCTTTTCAATTTTATTATTATTACATTTTTTCATTTTAGCATATTTCTTATTTTGTGTGTTGGTTTTGTTTTCCCCTTCTAAGTTATCCCATCTATCTATAATCCCTCTTATCTTGTTGACTCTCTCTAATTTATTAATTTTCTTCAATAATTTATTTATTTTCCTTTCAATTAATCTCTTCCCCTTCTCTATGTCTTCCTTACCCTCATTTTAACTTTTTTTTCCCCCTTTTAGCTTTGATAAAACCATTTAAATCCTTCCTTATCTTGTAACCTATATCCAATCTCCTTTTTTCTTTCCTAAAATATTGTGCCTCAAGTGTCACCTTGAACATTGACCTTCAATATTAGATGTCCCCCCTTATAGGTTAATTTTTTCTCAAAATTTTGATTTTTAAGACTTGAACGCATTTCCCACTTCCATCCACTAAGGTGGTGGTAATATCTTTATACTTTCATACCTCAAAAATTAAATGACAAGTGCATTAATTGCTAGTGTTTCTAACCTACTACATTTCCTTGACAATTTCCTTTAGACTATCTATACTTTCACCTCATTTTAAAACATAAAAGAAAAAAAATTACTCATTTTATTTGAGTTATTTTTGGTTTTAAATGAAGGTTCTACACTACTTCTAAAATTTTAGTGGTGGGTTAGCTTCCATCTCAATCTTTGAAATAGTTTTTAGGAGGTTCTTAGATGTCTGAAGGATATCTTCATCAATAGGGGACTGATCTTCATGGTTTTCAATTAGGTGAGCTCATTCCTTGTGTTATTTGCATTTAGTTTTCAAATATGTTTATTTGTAGGTTTTCTTCCTCATTCCTTCTTTCCATCTATTTTACTAACTTTTCCCAAATTCCATTATCTTTTGATTTGCTTTTCCCCACCTCCCATACTCTCCATCTCTCCTTTCAACCATAGTCTCCATTTCCTTATTCTTTTATGCTTTGAGTTCCAAAAACTTTGTAAGTAGAAAGCTTGATGTTAACTCAATCACGAAAAATTTAGTGCAATTTACTAAGCCACTATTCACTTATACAACTAAGTTTATGTCTTGAAAACACTCTCAACACTTCTAACATGGTGAATTTCGAAACAATTTGAGCAAACAAGATTGATATAAGCAACTGCAATGGTTGCAAATGGTCTAAGGTGAAAATGCCTTGGGACCAAGAAACAACTTTGAAGGAAGTCCTTGAAACAAAAAAAAACAGAAAATAGTAACAAACACCACTATTGTAAGGTGACGATTGCATTCATACAAATTTCACTTGCGTCATTAAGGTATTAAGGTTTCATGTGTTATGGTGGCTATGAATCATTGATGTATGCGGTAGGTTAACCTATATCAGTTTCTTTTTAAATACAAAGTGATTGGAAATTGTCTTCATATTATTTGACCTTTTGGAGTTGACTATTTGGTTCATTCATGTGTAATTCAATTATGCACACCCTTTAGGGGCCTTTCCATTCAATCAAGAAAGGGAGAATTCATCAATTGATTGATTATTGGTTGAGTGTCCTTGGCAGTTGAAGTTGTAAAGTGATAGATACTGAATTGAAGCAAGTGTCAGGATATTGAAGCATATTGTAGATGTCCTTGTGGACCTCAAAAAAATAATAAGTTTATATCTGAAAAAAAGGTAGAAGCAATAGGAGGCCTTATTTTTTTATTTAGTTTCTGCAGATTGGGTTTATTAAGGTAACCTGTTTGATGTGAGCTTTGTTTTAATGTGCTTCCATCTTTTCCATGTTCCATTTATTTATATACAAAAGCAGCTCATTCTTAAAGCACAACAACACAATCAACTTAGTTGTTTCTTTTGATTTAATGTTAGTGTTGGTGAATAAGCTATAGAATATCCATGTGAGCTACGTGTTACATACATATATATAAGCTATACATGTCGAATTAACCAGTGGAATATATCAGCCCACTTATAATTTATCTCTGTTATTAACCAATATAAAATAAAAGCACTATTTAATTACATGTCCTTGATGTCACAGGCAAGGGAAATTAGTTGTAGTTTCCATACCATTGACCCTGAAATTGCAAAGAGTCTGAAATTAGATGTTTGATCGTTTACATATATAGTTGGTTATTCTTTTTTTAGACTTCATATAACTCACCGAGCAAATCAGTATATTTCTTCAATCAATTGGATGCTTAGTTCAAACCTTCTTGTATCACATAAAATAAGGTAAAGGGAGTTTTCTAGGTCCTTGCCAAATGAAAGACATTTCCATCTTTTCTGTGTTTGATTACATCTTTATTATATCAAGCAAATATGTAACAAATTACAGTTCAGTTCTATCTAGGGTACACCTTGACTATAACTATAATGGTTTGCTTTTCTCTTGATAAGTACTCTACTATCGGTTCTAAGGCAACAAAAGTTTTACCCAACACATTTCCATTTGTTAGACGTTTCCATCTTTCTGAGGCAAGAATAATTTTACTGGACACCATTCCGTTTAGAAAAGATTACAATATCAAGTAAATATCTAACAAACTGCAGATCACCTCTATCTATTGTTCAAGTTGAACATAATTATAATAGTTTGTTTTCTTAATTAACAAGAGCTGCAGAGCAGCGAAGTTCTTGCCAAATTGTGCAAGGACAGATTTGTAATCTGTCTTTATTTGTTGTGTAGGGGTAGGCTGCTGCATAGCACTAGGGGGAGGCTACTGCATGGTACTAAGGACAGGCTGCTGGAAAGGACTAGAGATAGCCTACTCTGCAAGGCCAGAAGCCTCAGCCATGGCAAAGGACACATTTGTTCTGTATATCATTCATTGGACTGTTCTATATATATTATTAGACTCAAAAGATAAGTGTTCTTTTTATTTCATTGGAGCTCTACCATATTGACAATATGGCTGAGAAGAAGAAAACAAATTAAAGTACTATCTACAAAATGAATTTTCAAGGTTTTCCAGAAAAACTATAATGTGATTCAAAAGTCTAACAAGAAAGACAATCAAGGCTTTGACGATGGTGTATAAAGAAATTGTTTAAGAACTGCAATCAATTATTTTTCTTTATAAAATTGCTTAAAATGAAACAAATGTATTTCATCCTCAAAATAAATTACAAACTCTGATATAAATGGTGGTTGTCCTGTTTCATGTATTTGAAGGTTTTAGCATAAGCATTGAAAAAGAAGCTGAAAGTTTTGATAGTTATTATCAAAATCCGAACCTTATTTGAGCCTTCACCTTCAGACTCATTTTCCAATGTCACACAGAATCATCAAAAAAAAAGATGTTTATATACACCCAAAATAACCATGCCAATAGTTTCCCAGACCAATCCTAGACGAACTAGAATGAGATTTGAATTTCTCAAAATGCATACTATCAAAGACCAATCAAAAGCAAATTCAGGGATAAAGGGAAGGCTACAACCATTCAGAGTTATATCCAAAATATAATCAATGGGGACCAAACATAGGTTCTGCACACAATGACAATTCTGTGATCTCAAGTTTAGGCTAGAGCCGCAAAACCATTAATGCAACTATGATATAGCAAAGTCAAATGGACAATAAAATAAATACTATAAAATAGGTGGCAAGAGAACAAATAGCAGCTTTGTCCAAAGGGCTGTGTTGTAATTGTACATGGTCTTCTATCATCACCATCCATCTTTTTGCCCAAGTTCTGCCTGTTTCTTTCACAAACTGCTTGAAAATCATAGTAACAATGTTCATCAAGAGACTCTCATCAATATTCATTGAAATGTGCACGTCTTTCAAGTTTGTGATTCACTGATGTCTAAGTTTGACATTAGTTGGTTGGAGAACCGGTGCCTCAGTTGTTTGGTTATTTTGGAAATGAACCAGATTTATTTGTTGGCTGTTAACTTAGTTTAGACAACATTTTGCATGCAGTCCCAAGCACTTAACCTTGGCCATGCATATGGATCAAACAACCTAAAAGGTAGGTTTGCAACCATAACCAATATAGCCTAAATAGGATGGCACTAGATAGACCCCAAAAACCACTGCTCCTGGATGATATTAGAGTTATTTGTAGTAGCAGCAGAACAACAATGTGTATCTTCTCATAGGTCTGAAAGTGAATTAAATGCAGTAACCTTATTTTTTAACCTAATCAAACACTCCTTGGCTATGCTTCATCCAATTCAGAAATGGTGCTCACTTATACACCACTATCAAGCCCACATGGCCTATTTTTT